>JAJQQW010000016.1:83543243-84095984 GCA_025583905.1 Ia io | reverse complement strand
CTCTTCACAGTGAAACAGGGAGGGAGAATGTGCCTGCAGGTCTCTCATTGCCCATTGACTCATGGCCCCCTCAAAAGGTGTGTGGAAAGGGGATAATTTGTCTCCTGTACTTTCCTCACCGCTTACCCAAACACCTGCTCTGCCCCTCACATACTGGTCTCAAGGCAGAATGGAAATGTTGCCCCAGGTCTGCTATGTTCTTCCCCAGACCCCTCATCTCCTTCATAGCTGGTTCAAGCCAGGATAGAAAATCTGCCTCCAGCTCTCTCCTTGCCCCTTACCCCAGGACTCCCTGTGCAACTCACATAGCAGGCGACAGATATGGATAATTGAAGCATAGTAACCTCCATCTTGGGTAAAAACTGCTGTTTAAAATTTTAACCCTGCTATTCTGGCTTCTGTTAACGTTTGCTTGCTTAAGTAATAGGGAAAATAAGACTACTCCCATTCCAGAGAGACCATAAACTATGCCCCAGACAGAGTTGTCAGTGCTAGCACCAGGCCAGGCCTTGAGATATGGTCTCACACCCTGTCCCAGCACACAGGACTTTTTCTCAGAAGGTCCGGAAGTCTCACTCCAAATTTGGAAGACAAAGAACTGAAAAAGGTATATATAGGAAAGACTTCCTCTATTTGGGGACCCAGAATTTGAGAAGCAATATTTCCTCTGGGACCACTAGCGCTAGTGAAATGAAAAGGACTCCAAATGAATGTGGCTTATTGATTAAGGCATCTTCTGATTTACAATCCTCTCTAATAAAATGGTAATATGCAAATTAACCATCACTCCACTACATAAGCCATGCCCACCAGCCAAGCCACGCCCACCAGCCAATCAGGGCGAGTATGCAAATTAACCCAAACCAAGATGGCTACAGCCACAGAAAGCAAGGTTTCCCAGGTAACAGAGCAAGCCAAGCTTTCCATAGCCATTGCAGGCCTAAGCCTCCACTCAAGCTACAAAGTTTCAATTATTGAAGGTAAACAAATTC
This sequence comes from Ia io, assembly GCA_025583905.1. NCBI lineage: Eukaryota > Metazoa > Chordata > Mammalia > Chiroptera > Vespertilionidae > Ia > Ia io. Next base: position 84,094,992 of record JAJQQW010000016.1, on the reverse strand, counting down.
AAACAAATGCCGGCAGAATGGAGCTTGAGAGAGCAGGCCAGGGTTGCCGGCGGCAACAGGGGAAGCAAAGCTTTCTGCACACCCTGGCGGGGCTCACCTGCTTAAGGCTACAAAGTTTCAATTGTAGAAGGTGAATTAACTGCCACAGAAATGGCTGCTGCCCCAGAGGGAGCAGCAGGCTTGGCTCCACTCCAGGCTACAAAGTTTCAATTGTAGAAGGAAAATAAATTCCAGATACCAGGGCCTCTGCTTGGGTTGCCAGGGGGCGTGGCCAGCCTGCAAACCACCACAGGCCCCTCGCTCAGGCCGCCCCATGCCCCAAGGGAACCCACACCTGATCCGGGACACCCTTCAGGGCAAACCAGCTGGCCCCCACCCCTGTACCAGGCCTCTATCCTATCTAATAAAAGAGTAATATGCTGATTAACCATCACTCCAACACACAATATAGCTGCCCCCATGTGGTCAAAGATCCTGCCCCCATGTGGACACAAGATGGCCAGCAGGAGAGGGCAGTTGGGAGGCACCCGGCCTGCAAGGGAGGGCAGTTGAGAGGGACCAGGCCTGCAAGGGAGGGCAGTTGGAGGTGATCAACCCTGCAGGAGAGGGCAGTTAGGGGTGACCAGGCCGGCAGAGGAGGGAAGTTGGGGGCAAACAGGCTGGCAGCAGAGTGGTTAGGGGGTGATCAGGCTGGCAGGCAGAAGCGGTTAGGGGCAATCAGGAAGGCAAGCAGGTGAGCAGTTGGGAGCCAGCAGTCCTGGATTGTGAGAGGGATGTCCGACTGCCCGTTTAAGCCCGATCCCACCAGGGCAGTCGGACATCCCTCCAGGAGTCCCAGATTGGAGAGGGTACAGGCTGGGCTGAGGGACAACCCCCCTCCGTGCACGAATTTCGTGCACCGGGCTTCTAGTATAACATAATAAGAATAAAGATCCCTACTATAAAGGGCTCCTGATGAATAACTGACCTCAAATTTAGCAAAACAAACAAACAAAAAAAAAAAAAACAGAGCCTTGTGTTCATTTCTACACAAGGGCTTCTCATACAAACCTCAATTCAGGGTGTCCTACCACATTATACTGACTGATAAGTCATCTGGACTGAGCAAAGAGGAGATGCCAGGACCAGATCAGAACACACACTGGAGCAGAGCCGAGCTGAAATGTGTAGCCTGAAAGGGAATTCATTTGGGGCAGCCTGACCCCAGGGCTCCTTAAGCTATGACAAAGATTCCAGTTGGCATTGATCTAAAGGCAAGGACCATCAGTTAACAGATACTAGACAGCAGAGCCCAGCTCAGGACCCCAGAAACAGAACCCAGTCCCACAGCAGACCACAAACCAGAAGCTAAACCTCAGACATCAAGGCAGACCTTGCGCCATGAATGCCAGACACCAGGTGCCAGAGAATGATGCAGGACACCTTCCATCACGCCCTGATGTCATAGCTGCACGTGGACCCCACACAGGAACGCAGGAAACCAGCCACACCCAAACAGAACCCAGAACCCAGACAAAGAGCTAAACACAATTCACCCCGAGACCACAGACACTGCAGTCGGAACTCAGATCTGTGTTTAGGAACCCAGGCCCCTAAGCAGGCACTGGACACCAGACACCAGTCTCCAGACACCCGACACAGGAGCTGAACCACAGGCCCCAGGCCTCATAGAGTCAGCAGGGCTCCAGAACAGAGGCCCAAGGGTCAGAAAATAATTAGAACTGAATGATAATAAAAATACTACATTACAAGACTTACAGAGAAATGTGCAGTCTTAGTGCACATAATAGGAAGAGACAAGCTGAATATTTCCAAGTTTTACACCCTTCTTGGAATCTAGAATAGTAAATTAAATCCACAGAAAGAAGAAGAAAGGAACTGTGCATGTAGAGCTGTCTGGAAAGGCATGCACTTAAAACGAAAGCAGTTTTTAGCTCTCATGGCAGGATTTTTAATTAACTGTATTATTCTGAATAGTGTCAGTAAGCTGCAACAAACAGAGCCATTTCATTTGAGAAAACAAGGACTAGAGGGAGACATGGGATAATGAAGAAGTGTGAGAACCTGGATTGCTGTGGAGAGAGCACCAGGGCCTTTTCTCTGGGCACCCAGTTCGGTCTCTTGACAGTCAGAGGGGGAAATGATCCCAAACGTTTTAGACCAAATTCGCTCCTTTATCATTTGCACTTCATGCGTCACTGAAGCAGTTCTGATAGAGGGAATTCTCTAAAATTGACCTGAGCCTGGGTCTGCATTTACAGGCAACAAACCTCTTAGGGGCTTTTTTATTACTAATAAATTTATCATTTTTTAAATATATTTTATTGATTTTTTACAGAGAGGAAGGGAGAGGGAGAGAGAGTTAGAAACATCCATCAGCTGCTTCCTGCACAGCCCCTACTAGGGATGTGCCCGCAACCAAGGTACATGCCGTTGACCAGAATCGAACCTGGGACCCTTGAGTCAGCAGGCCGACGCTCTATCCACTGAGCCAAACTGGTCAGGGAAGCATGTGGCCTCTTTTTGTCCACAAAATTAAAAAATAATATTTTTCTAGTTTCCATACTTTACTATTTTTAGTGATTCACATTTTACCATTTCTGGAAATTTTATTTTTACTTATTTATTTTTCAGTTTGGACTTGTCAGAATATAATAACATACTAGAGGCCTGATGCACGAAATTTGTGCACTAGGGGGGTCCCTCAGCCTGGCCTGCCCCTCTCACAGTCCGGGAGCCCTCGGGGGATGTCCAACTGATGGCTTAGGCCTGTGTGGTGAGCAAATCTAAGCTGACAGTCAGACATCCTTAGTTCTGCCACAGAGGCGGGAGAGGTTCCCACCACCACCGCGGCACTCGCCAGCCATGAGCCCAGCTTCTGGCTGAATGGCGCTCCCCCTGTAGGAGGGCACTGACCACCAGAGGGCAGCTCATGCATTGAGCGTCTGCCCTTTGGTGGTTAGTGTACATCATAGCGACCCGTTCGTTGTTCCACTGTTCGGTTGATTTGCATATTAGGGTTTTATTACATAGGATGTTATGAGATACACTTCTAAGTAACCAAAAAAATACATCACAATTCGAGTTAGAAAATAATTTGACCTTAATGATAATACCACATACCAAAACTTATGAAAACATGTGTACCCATTTTCAACTTTAGGAATAAAAGTTGAAAATTTACATGTTTTGCATCTATATTAAGAACCTAAAATAGTAAATTAAATCTGGAGAAAAAGAAGAAAGAAAATGTGCGCAGGTAGAAATGTCTGAAAGAGAATATACTAAAAACACTACCTTTTTTTAATTCTTGGGGTAGAATTTTGAATTAATTTTATTCTTCTGCATTAAGTAAACTGTGCAAACAAAGCCATTTTTTTTAAAATATATTTTATTGATTTTTTTACAGAGAGGAAGAGAGAGGGATAGAGAGTTAGAAACATCGATGAGAGAGAAACATCGATCAGCTGCCTCTTGCACACCCCCTACTGGGGATGTGCCCGCAACCAAGGTACATGCCCTTGACCGGAATCGAACCTGGAACCCTTGAGTCCGAAGGCCGACGCTCTATCCACTGAGCCAAACCGGTTTCGGCAAAGCCATTTTTATTTTAGAAAAAAATGTTATAGAGCAGAGCTCACCAACCAGTGGTCCTCAGCCACTCGTGGTCCGTGAGGTCTGAAAGGTTGGCGACCGTTGTTCTAGAGGAAAACAGAGCTTTTAGGTATTTTTTTTTTTCTAATCCTCACCCAGGAGGCAACCAATTGATGTGATTCTCTCACATCAATATTTCTCTCTTTCCCTCTCATCTCTTCCACTCTCTCTAAAAAATCAATGGAAAAATATCCTTGGGTAAGGATTAAAAAAAGAAAGTTTAATTTCAGATCATCCTTTGTGGTTACTATAGATCTCTGAGTTTGCAAGGCCGACATGCAGACCTTCCCTGAGTTAGGTTAGCATATGGCCCCTTTTTGTCCACAAAATTAAAAAATAATATTTTCTTAATTTCCATATTTTATTTATTATCATTTCTGGCACTTTATATTTATTACACACCAAAAAGTATATGAGGTACTTTAAAATGTATAAACAAGCTATTAAAATACTTTTATACATAAAGGCGGAAAAGTAAAATTGAAGGTTATGTTACACAATATTTATGCCGAGAGCCCTTTATCCTTACTACAAGTCATATATATTAATCCCACTTGATTCATAACAGTCCTAGGTAGTGGAAAGGCTGGGCATAATTAACTCAATTTTACAGATGAGGACACTATGTTCTGTCTCAGAGAGGCCTATGGGTGGACTGCAGGTCCTCAATGGCCAGCTGTGGGCAGCCCTTGTATTCCAGTAGGAACAAAGCCAATGCCAGCCCTCCACTGTGTCTCCTGAGGGGGAAGGAGGCAGTGGCATCTCACTCCATGAGGAGGAAAACAGCTCCTGTCCACTACCTATTGTCCCCGTTCTCCCTCCCCCAGGGCCAGGCCTAGAGCCTCAGCCCACCCCTCACCCTGAGGCTGGTCTCCCAGCCTCTAAAGCCTTCGTCTGCCAGCAGTTGGGACAGATACAAGTTCAGCTCTCCAGGGCTGCCAGGGTCCCTCAGATCTGGGACCTGTGTCACCTGCCCTTGGGATAGATGTGGGCCGATGTGAGGCCCAGGCTCCTGCTGAGGACTGAGGAACAGGTGTGGGGGTTTGGAGGGGTGGGAGGACAAAGGAAGCAGCACAGCGATGAGGAAGGAGCAAAGAGAGGGACCCTCTCATGAACCGGGTAGAAATTCCAGGATGTTTCCTGTCAGATTCTCATTCAGGACCTGCCAGTGGAATGTGTACTGGGCAGAGGTTACTAGTCAGAGATCCTTCAGGGCCCATTATTCTTCCAGATTTGGAGAACCTGGGCCCTCTGAGAAACACTCCTTTTTTCCATGTTCTATTTGTAACTAGAGGCCGAGTCTCCCCACCTTCTGTAAGAGGCTGCCACTGGGAGAGACACCAGGAGGAGCTAACACTCCAGGAGAGCAGAGGAATCACAGGGACAGGAGGCAGCACAGGACTGGGGTCCTACCCTGCTGGGGGAACCCAGGAAGTACTGGGGTCGGCAATGCAGGTGTCAATGGGTTCCAGCAGTCGCCAAGGTTCTCCTAGCACCATGTTGGGTCTGGGAATAGAGCTCTTCCCCCAGATTTGCCCTCTATCTTTCAGTCACTGGTCAAGCCCCTCACCAGTCCCTCTGCCTTGGGCCAGTGTCCAGCCCTATGCCTGGCTGCTCTCCACACTGCGCACCCCCTTCTGCGTACTCAGACACATTCATGTAGGTATGTGTCCATATGTGTTTCCACTGTCATCTCACCCGAGCCAAAACCCCAGCTGTGTGCCTCAGGTTCTCCAGGAAAACTGTCTCCATCAGCACCCTGGGGTACTCGGCCAGCCATCAGGGGAGTCCGGTGGGGACATGAGACGAGGGGGCCATGGAGTCTGTCCCAGGAACAGCTCCTGATGTGCACCTCCTCTCGCCACCCTCTTACCATGCCAGCCCTCACACCCCACCCTGGTCTCTCGAGTCCGTACCACCTGACCCTGATGCTCAGGCTCAGACACTCCTGGGTCAGCTTTAGGCCAAGCCCTTTCCCCCAGCCATTCTGAGGGTCAACCCATCCGCCTGCCTCAGGAACTTGTCCCTCACTTAGCCCCTCCTGTTACTTTCAACCTCTCCTTTCCAGTGGCCCATCTCCTCGGCCTATGGCATGCTTAAGTCTCACCTTTAGAAATTATTTTGACCCTTATCCTTCTTGAGAATTCCATGCTGCTTGTCTCTACGTCTGGCACGTTTCTCAGCTTCTTCCCATCTGACTTCTGCCCCCACCCCCACCAATAACGGCCCCTTGTTGTTAGTTCCTTCTCAGCCTATTTGACCTACAGGTTTGGCATTTATTTCATCAGTCCACTTTGAGCCTTCCACCTCCCAGCACCACCTGATCTTTCTTAGCCACATCCAGCCCGGACGAGCTATCTCTCCAGCCTCTTGGGCTCTGCTGGGCACACCAAGCCACCTCTTACCTCTGGCCATTGCGTCTCTGCCTACAATGCTCTTTACATCAAGCAAATGCCACTCCTTAAGACCCAGTTCAACATTAGTACCTGTAGGAAGCTTCCTCTGACCCAGACAGTCAGGTGCCTACTCTGCTCCCATGTGAACTGACCTGTTCTCAAAAGTATCCCTCCCCCTCTTTGCTGTTTACTTTGCTATCTCCCAGGTCAGACAGTTCTCAGCATGGGTCCCAGCAGGAGAGAAGCAAGGAAGAGTTGCCAACTGAGAATGACACACAACCAACACAAAAGGCATTTCTGAGCCTCTCTCAGCACCTGGGTTCTCATCTCCCAGACCCCAAACCACCTGCAGCAGGGTCTTGGGTCACAGAGGGGGAGGAAAGAATAGGACAACTGGACAGCCACAGCCTTGGCTACAGCACAGCCGGCCCCAGCCCGATTTCCCCTTCTCTCCATCTCCTGCAGAGAGAATGGACCTCAGCCCCAGCCATAGCCCTAGCCCTGAAAATTAAATTTATCTCAGTAAATTTGAAGAACTAATTGGCTTTATTAAACAATTCATCATCAGACAACATCTCACCTAACAAGAAGAGATACCAAAGATGTTACACAGGATGGAAGGCTTTTATAGGCAGGAGGGTGGGCCAAGGAAGTGTTGACCCTCAGAAAATTACACCTGCCAAAAAGGACTCATCGTTAATTGGGCTCCAATTCATAACCAGAGTCTAGCGGTTTGTTTCCGCTGCATTTCAGGGAGGGCCGCAGACTCCCTGCCAAGCATTGTGCTCCTCTCACCTGAGTCAACCTTTATAAAAGAATTCCTAGGATCAAATTCAACCAAGAGAACTGGGATTCCCCCAACCAATCTTTACCAACCAATTGGAGTGTCTCCATTCCATCAAATCAGAATAGTGCTTTTTGGACCAAACTATGATGTTTAGAGTCCTCATTTCCATGAGAAGAACCAATCTGGACTGGGGCTAGGAGGTCCTCTTTATAAGCCAGCTTCCCCTATCTCCATCCAGCACACTATCAACTTCCACTGAAGACTGCACTTGCCCTGTTGAGCTGCAACCCCAGAAGTGTAGCACCAAGCGGTCTCACACTCAGGCCCCACAGCCTCCATGAACTGACCTGTTCTCACAAGTATCCCTCCCGTTTTCTGTTTGATCCTTCAGGATTGAGCCCTCACCAGTTCTCACAATTGAGTTGTTTTCACTGAATAAAGTCTCTCCCTCCACCACACCCCAAATTGGAAACTCCTGTTGGCGTTGATGATGACCTTCGGTTGACAAAAGTCATTAGCAGAAGAAAAATGAAAGTTTGTTGGAGGAAAGTACGAGTTCAGGGTGACCATGACTTATTGGCCAAGTTGTGGCATTTTCTGTTGGCTGGGCTTCTTGCTGGGTAAGGAAATCTTCCTCCTTCCAGAGTAGTAAAGTAGATACAGCTTCCTCTTGGAGACTCAAGGTATGTCTTTTCCTGTTTCAGATAACTGACAAGGAGTGGTAGGAGGTGAGAGCTTCCTTTACATAAGGCCTTCCTGACACCAATTTTACCTAAGGATTCCTTAATTTTTATGCCTGTGTTCTTCAAAATCATTGCATTAGCTGTTCATTGTTCCACACCTAGACAACCCAGAATTTACCATACTACTCTGTTGATGGGCATTAGGGTTTTTCAATGTATGTGCACACTGTAAAAGCACTTTAATGCACCTCTCAGTCCCATCTCGTTTTCTTAGTTCCTTTGGTACAGATGTTCATTAGAGTTTGCCTGCCCAAAGTCCTTTAGTCATGTGCCACAGAACGATGGTTAGGATAACGAGGGACCACATGTATGACAGTGGTGCGTAAGATTATAATGGGCTACAGGCAAAAGTTACTTGTGATCTTGAAAGAAAATGCTGGACTCCACTACACTGTTGAAGTTACTACTAGCTCTCTATGATACAAGGCTCCACATTCTGTCCACCCACCATGAGTCCTCCTGAAGCTGGGCTGGGAGCAAGGGAGTAAATGGAGAGGGCTGAGGAGGAGGGGAACTGGGAGCCCACTGCCCATCCACTGATGATGGACACATCCCTTGTCTATGGAGGACCAAGGTCCCTAAGAATAAATTATTTCAAGTATGTAACCAACTGATGGCCTTGTTGGTGAGCTGGCATTTTCAGTGATTACTTTACAAACAGCAGTGAGACACACCACACCCCTCACGCAGGAACAGCTGCATTACGTCAGCAGTTCATTGCGCACCTGATGGGTGGCAGGTTCTGTGTGGGCCTAGACCGGATGTGAGCACTCACTCCTCTCGCAGGGAAAGACCCCACCCTCACTCACCAGTTAGTGGTCATGTGACACGACCCCAGATCTCCCAGGAGACTCTTCCACAGACTCACAGGACACATAGCTGCTGTATCAGGACACCCCACTTGTATATGGCGAGACCCTTCACAATACTCACAGCACCGAGAGCTGTATTTGACAGGGAACCCCTCTCTCACGTCACCTCCACACTCACATGACTCAGAGCTAATGTCACAGGACATTCCACTCTCTCAGGTGGGACACACACACCCCCCCCCCTACAAGACCCAGAGATATCAGAGGACCCAATATTCTCTCAGGTGGATCCCCATTCCACACGAATGGATCCAGGGCTGGTGTGAAAGGATCCCAAACTCCAGAAGGGAATCCATCTCCCCACTCAGGACTTAGAACTGACTTGACAGGACCTTCTACTCCCTCAGGTGGGACCTCTCCTCACAATCACAGGGCCCAGATCTGATAGGACAGGACTCCATACAATCTCTGATAACACATCTCCCAACACTCAGAGAAGCAAGAAAAGGGAGAAAACAGAGAGAATCGGGAAAGAAGATAGAGATAAAAGAAAACTGAATTAGGGGAGAAGTGAGATCAGAGAAGGGGAGATTCAGGAGAGAAGTGAGTTGAAAATACTCACTTCAGAGAAAAGGACACCTTTCAGACACTGTTGGTAGGAACATAAATTGGTGCAGTCTATGGAAACAGTATGGAGGTGCCTCAAATAAATCAAAACTAGATCTACCATGTGATCCAGCAATTCCTCTTCTGGGTATTTACCCAAAAGAAGTGAAATCGGTACCTCAAACACATACTAGTATCTGCACTCTCATGTTCATTGCAGCATTATTCACAGTAGCCAAGACATGGGAACAACTTGAGTGTCTATCCGTGGATAAATGGATGAAGACATGGAACATACATACAATGGAGTATATCCAGCCACGATAAAGAACATCCTTCCATTTAGGATGTGGATGAACCTGGAAGACACTATGGTAAGTGAAGTAAGCCAGACTCAGAATGACAAATACTGTATGATCCCACTTTTGTGTGGAATCAACAATAGTTGAAATAGAAGCAGAGTAGAACAGTGGTTACTAGGGGCTGGGGGAGGGGGAAATACGATTGGTTTTAGTTATGCAAGATGGGTAAGTACTGGAGATCTAGGGTACCACCATGTAACTACAATTAACAATACTTTCTAACATGCTTGGAATTTTCTGAGCGCACACTGTACGTGGCAGCCTCCCTGGGACCCCCGAGCACCTCACAGAACCCCCATCAAGTCATTTCACCTGAAGAGTAAAGACAGAACAAGAGGCCAGACAACATGGACAGTCCATTTATTCAGCAGCAGCTTTGAAAGTGAGGTCTGTGGACTCTGAAGGGATGAGTTTTCCCATTTCTACTTCACCCCTTTCCCACACGTTTCCGTCCTCTGCAGGCTAGAGCTTGACACAAGAGGCATGTCCTAGATGTACTTGTACACCACCTTTGAGGGCACAGTTTGGAGGTGCACCCGCACAGGGCACTTGTAGAAGTGGGACAGCAGGGTCTCACTATAGCCCACAAGGAAGTAGAACTTGTGCGCTGGCAGCTGCCTCAGCACCAGAGCACAGATCTCCACCTGGTTAGCCCGGCGCTTCAGGACAAGCTGGTCAGCCAGGCAGCCGGGGAAGGTGCCCAGCATAAACTTGCGAAGAAAAACATCCTCCACTGTTCGCTCTGCAGCGTGGTCCTCCCCATCCAGGTTACCTAAAGAGAGAAGGCACCACAGAATCAGCAAAGCTCCAGAGGTAACATCCAAAAGCAAAGGGTACCCAATTCTACCAACCCTGCCTCTTCTCTTTTCTTCTGTAAATGGAATAAGAATAACACTTTAAAGTTCCAAGTACATTATTTCACTAAACTCCCAAACTAGGTACCATCACTATCCTTATTTTACAAAAGGAAAGAATGAGGCCTTAGCCAGGATATAAAACTCAGACGATCAGTCCATCTACTCCCTTTCCCACTCCCTCTTGACTGCCTTAGAGCACTGGTCATCCAACAGGCCAGAGATGAGGCCACAAACTCCTTCTGAGGTTTGGGACATGAGCTTTCTCACAAACCAGGCCATGGCCTACACCCAGTGGATTCTCAGTGTGGACCCTGCAACCCCTATGCCTCTCACATCCACTGAATCTCCACACCGACCTGCAGACTTCAGAACCAGACCCTGGAAAGGGTGGGGGGACAAGAACCTTTAAATAACTTCTCTAGGTAGATGCATCATAGACATCCAAGTTGAAAACCCTCATACTGAACAAAATACCGTTGATTATCATTAATTTACAGTAGTTCTGTTCTATAAAGTTGCCGTGATCTATGAATTAGCAAAAACTCAACCATAGCTCCTAGGGAAATGCAGGGCTAGGCTCTGCAAGCATTTGGCTCCGTTATTTCTGTCAACAGATCAATATAGAACCTTGGTTTATGTGTTTCTACTTAAAGGTACCTTGTTTATTAAATGGGCTGATTAACACTGAACTCTCCCAACAGCACTATAGCTCAGGCCTGAAGAAACCTACTCTGATAGGCACCTGCTCTCTGTAAAGTTATCACAGCTCCTTGAGCTCGGCATCAACCACTATTTTAAGGCAGCAGAGTCATCAACAAAAAGCACAAAATTGTGAAAACATGGCAGTAATAAATCTCGAAAAGGACACGTTTAGTGTAGGAAAACTGAAACAAGAGGGCAGAGCCAGGAAGGAGACTTGACTTGATGTGGTGAACAGACAATACAATATACAGATGATGTCTCATAGAATTGTACACCCAAAACTTATATAATTTTATTAACCAATGTCTCCCCAATAAATTCAATAAGATGTTTTTAAAAATAAATAAGTGTGGCCCTAACCGGTTTGGCTCAGTGGATAGAGCGTTGGCCTGCGGACTCAAGGACCCCAGGTTCGATTCCGGTAAAGGGCATGTACCTTGGTTGCAGGCACATCCCCAGTAGGTGTGCAGGAGGCAGCTGATCGATGTTTCTAACTCTCTATCCCTCTCCCTTTCTCTCTGTAAAAAAATCAATAAAATATATTTAAATAAATAAATAAATGTGAATAATTAAATTTTAAAAAAAGAGGGCAGAGCCCAGCCAGCATGGCTCAGTGGTTGAGTGTTGACCTATGAACCAGGAGGTCACAGTTCGATTCCCAGTCAGGGCACATGCCTGGGTTGTGGGCTCAATCACCAGTGTGGGGTGTGCAAGCAGGCAGCCGACCCATGATTCTCTCTCATCATTGATGTTTCTCTCTCTCTCCCTCTCCCTTCCTCTCTGAAATCAATAAAATGTATTTTTTAAAAAGAGGGCAGAGCCCTGTTCAACCTCAGCTGGGAAGGTGCCCATGGCTGAGAGTGACCTAGAAAGAGTCAAGAATAGGCAAATTCAAACACAAAATGAAGAAAAACCTGTGGGAAATTGCATTATTTACAGCACACTGTCCCACGAGTCCAGGCTGATTCTAAGGGGGTTCACTCCTTTCATTGACTCTGAGCCACTGTGCGTCTCTGTCCATCACAGGTGACTCCATCCCCGCTCACGCACACAGTTTCTGAGGAGGTTCACTGCGGTCCTTGCACCCGCGGAAAGGGGCAATTCTGTATCCCTTTCAATGCATCTCAACATTCCTGATCCAGTCTCGGCTTTTTTACTTCTGCTTTGAGCGGGAACTGGCTTTTTGACTCCGGCACTGAGTGCTGGTTGGAATAAACTTGACACGAGCTCATCTCGTGTGTTTGACAGTCACGACTGAGAACTTCGTGGGGCCTGGGGTCGCCTCGCCAGCCTCCAGCGCGTGGTCGTCCCCTCACCTGTGTGCAGCGACAGCCAGCCCTTGCGGTGGGCGATGTAGTGAGGCGCGTGCGCCTCCTCGTATGTCACGGGCTTGTCCCCTTTGCCCACTCGGACCCGGGCCGCCCGATTCTAGGAGCAAAGAGCGGCCTAAGTCCGTGCGCAAGACCCGGGCTGAGAGCGGGCCCCGGCCCCTCCCCTCTCCGCCCCCAACCCCACGGCCTCCCGTCCCCCGGCCCTCGCCCCCGCCCCTCCCCTCTCCCCACCCGCCTCCGCGGCCTCTCGTCGCCCCGCCCGGCCCCTCGCTGCGGCCGGCTCACCTTGGCACAGACCGCGGAGACGTGCAGGGCGCGCCAGGCACACGGCAGCGCTCGGCCCCAGGACAGCACCTGTGTGTGCGGAGCGAAGAGCGTGAGACCGGAACCAGGCCACCCCTCCGACCGCCGGGCCCGTCTCGTCGCCCACTCACCCGCGGCCCGAGGCCCTTGCTGCACACGGGCGCCGCCATCTTGAGCTGACCGCAGCCTGTGACGTAACACCGCGCCGCGGAGCAAAGGTCAGCGCCGGGAGGCAACCGCGGACGGGACCAAATGGCAGCGGGTGTGGAAGTCTCTCGGCTGGGGCGGGGCCTCTCGGCCGGGGCGGGGCCTCTCGGCCGGGGCGGGCCTCTTGGCAGGGGCGGGGCTCTCGGCAGGGACGGGGCGGGGCCTCTAGGCAGGGGCGGGGCCTCTCGGCCGAGGCGGGGCTCTCGGCAGGGGCGGGGCGGGGCCTCTCGGCAGGGGCGGGGCCTCTCGGCAGGGGCGGGGCTCTCGGCCGGGCCGGGGCCTCTCGGCAGGGGCGGGGCTCTCGGCCGGGCCGGGGCCTCTCGGCAGGGGCGGGGCGGGGCCTCTCGGCAGGGGCGGGGCTCTCGGCCGAGGCGGGGCTCTCGGCAGGGGCGGGGCGGGGCCTCTCGGCAGGGGCGGGGCTCTCGGCAGGGGCGGGGCCTCTCGGCAGGGGCGGGGCTCTCGGCCGGGCCGGGGCCTCTCGGCCGGGCCGGGGCTGCAGGTTTCCGTACCCCTCCCCCCACCGCCGGAGTTTGCGTCGCGGTTCCGATCCGGAGGTCTGAGGATGCAGAGCATGAGGTCCCCCGCCCCAGCGCGCCGGTGTCCTGAGGACCTTAGCGTGGCTCCGCGCCGCCCCGCCCGGACCTCCCCTTGACGCGTTTCTCAGTCTACAAATTACGCTACTTGACTTGTCTCCAAATATTTCCCCCCCACAACGTGGATTATATTTATTACATTAGAGTCCTCACGATACACTTATTACATTAAAGTCCTCACGATACGTAAAGACAAGATCACAAAAACTGTCAACAAGATGCCATTTTTTGTGAAAAAAAATCATATGCCTATGCACACAGTAAGAACATAGAAGCCTATTTCAAATATTAGCAGTAGTTTATCTTTGGAAAGTATGATCACGTGTAATTTATTTTGGTTTATATGTATTTTCTATAATGAACATATATTTCTTTTATATTTCTGAAAACTTTTAAATTTATTTTTTAATTTTTCAAATAGTTTACTTTCAGTAATATTTTCAAATAATATTCTTTGGGGCTTCTAGCGTCTGCCTTGGGGGATGAGAACCATGGGGATCTCCCTGGGGCCTGGGATACTCAGACCAGAGCATTACTGCTGATTGCTCTCCGGTGTCACAGGGGAAAGGAGCAACACTGTATGTCTTACTTCAGAACTCAGCACAGGAACGGGAAAAACCTAGGCTCTAGGTCTGGAGTTGGGCCTGGTATAACAATCTGTGTACACTCGAGCATCAGTTCCATTAGCTGTAAAATGGGCTAATTGATAGTCCTACCTCATAGAGCTGTCGGAATAAATAGTTGTCATTGTTTGTTAGGTTGACTCATGTGGAATCGCTAGCATTTGGCCCGTTGTTGTTTTTACCTACATCATCCACTCTCAGGCTGCTGTGGTTCCCATGGGAGGGAGGGCAAGACTACCCTTTATGTGGAAGGGAAATGGAGGCAAAGGTGGAGGGTAAGTTGCCTAAGATCACACTGGGGAAGAGGAAAAGGGACCAAGTCTGTACATTCTCCATAACCACGATTCTGCTGGCCAACTTGAAGCTGGGTCCTCAAAAAAAATAATAATAAAAGGACAGTGTCTTTCATGCCCACTTCACTAGAAATGTTTTATTTCTAATTTTTTAAACTGTGGCCTCCAACTATTCTGCATGTGGGATAAGAGGGCAAAACAGGGATCAGATGGTCTCTAAGCACAATACTTCCTGGTTATAAGAACTTTTAACTCTTCCTGAAGGACCCTTTTAAACTGATACTATTTTATTTTCAATAAAGTTTGACCATTTTATAACTTGACTAGTGGCCTGGTGCACGAATTCGTGCATATTTAAAGGAAATTAATTAGAAGAAATATTTTAATATCGCTATTCGCCCTTTCTCTATAATTAAAGTCTCAGTCAAATTCACAATCGACAATGACAGATCAAAACACACACGTGTTATTGGCACCAGCGAGAGCTTTATATATCATGCATGTGTGAGTTAACTTAGCCTTTTATAGATATAGAATAAACTTGCTTAATTAGACCTGCTTTCTGATTTAGCTAAACTTTTTCCAGCCCAGTGAAGCACCCCAACTTCTCTTTCAGGTAATTGTCCGCAACACAGCAGTAAATATCAACACGAAGTAGGTTATTATTGTAGATCACGCAGGGAGAACAAAGGGTAAAATATTTAACTGCAGCAGTGTTTGACTATATTCTGTGCAGTGAGAAAACCTGAAGTCATTTTTAAGCTCCACCATTTCTTCTTTTCAGTCGGGTCAAATTTCTAAACTTTCTAAATCTCCATTTCCCAGCTAATGAAAAGAAAATAGGATTCTACCAAGTCTCCTATCTGCCTACTCCAGGACTTCTGTGAGGATCAAATGAGATGAGGCATGGGAAAACGCTTCACAGACATTTGGTTAAAGTGTAAAGTGTTTACACCTGGCTATAAAGCAAGTCGTGTTCCTGGGCTGACAAAACTGCAAGGAGGCTAGTTGCTAGGGAAAGGAAGCCGGGTGTTGCTACGTGACATCATTACCCCGACGGAGGGAAGGACACTTTGCATATTAGCATTTTATATATATACTAGTAGACCTGTGCACGAATCCTTGCACCAGTGGCTCTCTGTGGGGCCTGGCCGCTCCGCGCCCACTGCCCAGAGGCTCTCCGTGGCCCAGAGGCCCATCCGCAGCCAGGCGCGGAAGGCTTGCCTCATCGCCACAGCGACGAGGCAAGCATTCCACCAGGCCGCTCACACTGCCCACTCTCAGCAGCCACGCCCCCGGGACTGGGGGACTCCAGCAGGGCTGAGAGGACTGGGCACCACCATCTTATGGCTATGGGCGCCACCATCTTTGTGATGGAGTGATGGTTAACTTGCATATTACCCTTTTATTAGATAGGACTAGAAGCCCAGCACGTGAAATCATACGGCCCCGCCCACCCACACGCACCTTGCCATGCTTGCAGCCCCACCCACCCGTGCCAGTCTTTGGTCGGTACAGCATTAGGGCCAATGGGTTTTTATAATATAGATATATAGATGTTTTATAAATTTGCTCCAAAGTGCTGAGGAACATGGGAGTTGGTATCTGAATTCCTGATTCCTAGTGTATAATTTAGGCAAGTGACTTGACCTTCCTGAGACTCAGTTTCCCTAATCTATAAAATGGGGACAGTGATGATTGTTTTGAAAAATTTCATTATAAATTAACAGAATGAGTAGCTAATACATGTGGGGTTTGGGGGGGTGGTTTTGTTTTTTGTTTGCTGTTGTTCCATTTGTTTTTAAGAATAGAGTCCTTGATCTCTACATCCTCTGAGGGAGATAAGCCAGCTATTGAGGGTTCATGAGAACTCACAAGAAAACGACCTCAATCAGAGAAGAGGCTGGCTTTGCAACAAAGGTGACAATGGCCTTGATTCCTCTGGGAGCAGAAGGCAGTGCTCAGCAGGGCTGTTGTGCTCAGGGTTCAAGGTCTGCCCTCGAGGCAGTAGGCAATCCACTATCAAAGTTTTTTTCTTCATTCCTGAGGTGTCTCCCAGCAATTCTAACTGGTCTGGCTCTCTCATGGTTACCCACCTTTTTAAAATTCTTACCTGCCTTGTTGCAAAAAGGAGCTGGTTCCTTGATGGGGGGCGGGGGGGGCGTGTCCTGTGAGTGCATGATTAAAATAACTTAAAAGGACAATTTTAATGCATGAATTGCTGCACTGTTTTACATTGCCAGTGGGAATTTTTAACAGGGTGTTTTATTTTTCTGCAATTTTCACTTGTTAAGTGTTTTGATGCACTTTGCATCTTCCCCCATCATTCATGTGAAAAGGCAATATTGTCAGGGTTTGCAGATGAGAAGATGGAGGTCAGAGATTCACCTGAGGTTAGAACGAGCAATGGTAGCAAGTGTTTGGGCTCCACTTCGTCTGTGAGCGGGAGCCTTCAGAACCACGTAGGCTCGGGAATGGTGGGGTCTTGGGCTGAGCAGACTGCTTAGGACTGGCCCTTCCTGGATGAGGAACAAGTGACCACACCAAGGGCCCAGGAAGAGGAGGATGTGCAACAGTGGTTTTCTCAGACACGAGCCCTTGTGATCACCAGGCATCAGTCGCTTCTATGCTCTCAAAGTGGAGGTTCTCAACCCTGGCTGCACATGCGAGTCCACTGGGCCCCACACCCCAAGCATAGGACTGGGGTGGCACCGTGCTTTTCCAGTACTCCTCAGGTGACCCAGATTTGTAGCCAGGCTTAAGAACCAGCGCCCTGAATGCAGGTTTATGCGCAGACTCCCAGAACCTGTGCAGGGGCACCTGGGGGGAGGGGGCTGGTCTAGCTCTTACACCAGCTCACTCAGAGGGGATGGGCTTAGTCCATGCCTGCCCCTCTTGGACCACAAGGCAGAGGAGGAGCCTGCTGGGGGTCTGGACGTCTTTGAGTTGTCTGTCCAGTGGGTCCAGCACAGCCCAAGGGCTTGCCTCTGTCAAATAGGGCACTGGCCACTGTGGGTGACACTGTGTGAGGGGGGACTCTGGGCCCCTGGATTTGCACAGTCCAGCCAGGAATATGGAGAGTCTAGTCTCAGGGAGAGGTGCCCCAGCCAGAGCCCTCTGCCTTCCTGTTGGCTGCAGGCTTAGCCCAGACAACCCCTCACAACGGTCCCCCTGGCAAGACTAGCATCCGCAGAACTACTCACACTTGACATTTGTAAACCTGTCTCTCAAAATTACTCCTGGTAGTAAGGGGTCAATGGGAGAATCAAGGGGACATATGTAATCCTCCCAACGACAAGGATTAAAAAATAAACCAATGGCTCCTGGTGATTTGTTTTCTCCTAGTGGCCGGCCCAGTCACCAGGAAGAATCCAAGGCTCCAAGCTCTCATCTGGGAACTAAGCCAAACCACAGCGGAACCCGAGTCCCGGCACCGTCCTCCGCTTTCTCTACGGAGAGCCAAGGGGCTCTGACCCTGGTCCTTCTCCAGCCCCCTCTCCGCTGCTGAGGCACAGCACGGGTGGTACTGCTGACCTCAGCTTCGGGGTGCTGAAGTAACCAGTTCCTGACGGAGCCATTTCCAAACGCCCTGTTCCTTTGCCAAGGAACCTGGGGCTGAAAGCCACACTCCAGGCTTGGAGTAGTGGATGGGAAAATGGGCATCACATGCCAGCAACTCAGACCCCAGGACAGATCAGGACTCCAGAGTGGCTGCACCACCTTCCGCAGGGAGCTTGGGGGCGGGGGGGGGGGGGGGGGCAGAGAAAAGCAGACAAGAGGGAAGATCAGGACAGTAACGGAAGCCTCACAAGCCCTGCTTCTCGGAGGGTAGGGTGGAGGTGGGGCTGCATCCTGAGGGAGAAGGGCCTGACAGAGCCATAGGCGGTGGAAGGAGGCCCAGGCCCAGGCCCAGGACAGCACGTGGGGCTGTGAGGCGAGAGGTCAAAGTCACCACACCGGGATCAGACCCCTGGCGCTCCTCTGCATCCTCACTCCATGCAGGGAAAGCCACACTCCGAATTGGTTTTGTTGACGTCTTAGCAACTGGGGATAGGTTTATAGTCAAAATAATTTTTTTTACTACTGACTCAGAAAAAAGGAGAAAGGATTTTTCTTTCCCAGGCTCGCTCACATCTGAGGAGCTGGAGAGAGCAGCCATACCAAGCGTACACCGGCACACATTTCTACCACAGGTCCTGCCAGGTGCTGTGTTTCAGTAAAGCTGAGATAGCATCAGTTGCAGACACTGCTTTGTATATCGTTAAGAAAAAAGCACATCCTTTTGAGAATCCATTTAAAGCTATGAACTCTCTTCCCAGAAGGAAAAACACACACCTGATTTTCAGGAATTCAATAACCGAACCTTAACTTTGGACAACGGACAGACCCCCTAGTAAAGAACCCTTGATTAGTAGGGAGAGTAGGGCTAGCTTCCCCAGGTCAGATTTCTGGAATAGCTGGAATCAATTTTAAAGGGGTTACACACAGCAATTCTAAGACAGGTTACCAGTGCCTGGACGTGGGCCCAGAAGGATACTGGGTGAACGTCCCACTGAGCTGGAGAAGCAAAGTAATGGGGAGTTTGAGGTATTTCCTGTGAACCAATATCTAAAAACTTGTGTTACTTAATGATCCAGAAGGAGATGAGCTTCTAGTGCCTGAGGATTACAGATTCTAAGTTTCAGAAGAGAAGACATTTTCTGAGATCAGGTTTCCAGAGTTGGAGTATGGCTCTGCCTGTTGTGAGTCTCGAGACTCACAGCGCCCAGGGGGCAACATCCCAAACACGAGGAAGCCATGGGTGTCCTGGGATGCAGAGAAGGGCCGAGGGGCCAAGGGGCCTGGCTCGAGGAAGCTGTTCCAGACCGATGCTCACAGGAATAAAGGACACAGAGGAGCTCGGGCCACCACCTCCGGC
Organism: Ia io; assembly: GCA_025583905.1. NCBI lineage: Eukaryota > Metazoa > Chordata > Mammalia > Chiroptera > Vespertilionidae > Ia > Ia io. Next base: position 84,075,805 of record JAJQQW010000016.1, on the reverse strand, counting down.
CGAGTTTTCCTGAAGCCACAAAATACAGAGGGGAGGCGGCCCAAGGACTAAGCTGAGGTTCCCAGAGCTGGTGACACTGCTGGGACTGGGTTCAGAGGCTCAGCAAGTGACCTTGATGAGGGCCAGTGCAGGCCAGGACTTCAGCTGGAGAATCGACAGGACAGGGGTCCCAGATTCTGGCTCAAAGGGTGGCAGGGAGGAAGGCTGGTCCAGGAGCACAGCGGCAAATTGAGGGCTGGCACCGTGGGCCAATGGGTGAGCCTGCTGTGTGGGCGCTGGGGACAAGAACCAGGAAGTGGAGGCCCAGTGCCTAGGGCAGCGGCTCCCTAGCAGCTCTCTGCCCTCCCAGGTCCACTGCTCTGGGCCCCTTCCCTCCCCTACAGAAGGGGACAGTGATGGGAATTGTGGCAGGAACATTTCCTTTTCCCAGGAACAGCCTAGAAGGGACCTCCTCTCGGGGTCCCCTGCGCACCCTCCCTCAGAAAGACACTGATCCTCTCGGCGGAAGCGGGAGCATCAGGCCCGGAGAGGAACCGCCTGCTCCTCGCACTCGTGCATCCATGCGTTTCACAACCTTTTATTAACGCACCCACAGTGTACCAGGCCCTGGGCGACAAAGGTGGGTAACAGCCCCTGCCCTCAAAGAGCTCACGGTCTGGGGGCGGGGCTGGCACGTGAGCACGTGTTCCTGTCATGGGGAGTTGTATACCAGGTGCTGCAGGGTGTGGGGTGCAGCAGGGTGGGGCTTCATGTCAGGCAATAAATAGACTTGCCACATGGGCACTCTGTCCGGGCAGCATGGACCCACCAACGCTGGGCTGGAGGGAAGCCTGTATGCTTCCTGAGGCCCCTTCCCCACCCCTCTCCTGGGACTCTTGCGCCGGCTGCGTGATGGAGAGAGAGCACCTCTCCGCTCCAGGCACCGATGAAAGAGGCCCCATCGCGGGCCGCCCAAGGAGCTGAGACATAGTCCTGTATGCATCCCCCCAGAGCCGCTCCATACCGCAGCCTTTGCAGCTTAATAGGGCAGGAGACTCCAGGCCACGTCTCTTGCTTTTCTACCTTCTCCCATGGGCAGGGCACCAGTACCTCAGGTGCCAGCCCCAGGTGGACACTCTGGAGCAGCCACACTCACAGCAGTCCCACCAGCTCAATGAGCTGCTGAATGTTCCTGTGGGGGTCGGACAGGCCGTTCCTGATGTTCTCCAGCAGGCATCTCTTCAGCTCAAACACAGCCTCACTGTACCCCAAGCTCACGGCGGCCATGGGAGGCGCTCCGTGCCACAGGCCGGGAACATGCCAGACGTGCTGCTTCTCGGGGTCACAGAAGGCCAGGTCCGCCAGCGTCCGGAGGCCGTCTCCCTGCTTGTCCACGTGTGCGGAGGCTCTGCTCACGTCCGAGGGTGACTCCAGTAGTGGCCTCCTCTCCCGCAGCTTCGGGCCGGGGGCAGACGTGTCATGAAGGTTCTGGTACACAAACTGGTAGTTGGGCATGTGCCCTGTTTTCTCCAGCCTCAGGAAGGCATGTAAAATAGCCGGTGGGATGTCCCTTGTTTCCGCTAAACTGACCACAGTGACGTCGCTCAGCCCCATAATCAAAGTGGCCAGGGAGGCCTCCAGCTCAAAGCGCTCCCCAGCCGTGGCCGGGGCGCCTGCTATCAACCCCCCCGAATCTATTACCAGGATGTGGTCACAGCCCAGGTCCTGGCTGAAGCTCTCGGCCACGGTGACGAGCTGCATGAAGGCCCCTCGAGGACCCCGACCCCTCCCTGTGGCAAACCGAAGCCCAAACATGGTGTTGAGAAGAGTGGACTTCCCGGTGCCCGGCACGCCCAGCGCCGACAGCACCACCAGCCGTGACTTTCTCTCCAGGCGTGTGTGCAGCTCCTTCAAGAGCCCCGTGACCCAGTGCAGGGGGGTGCTCCGCGTGCTCCCATCAACCAGCTCCAGGGGCAGCCCCCTCACCAGCAGCTCCAAGGCTAAGCCTGGGAAGTGGGCGAACCGCCTCTGACCTGTGGGCAGCTTCCCAGCCTCCACCAGGCAGCTCTCTGCCTCGTAAAACTGTCCCATCTCCCGCAGGAAGTGCTCCACCCCCAGGGGCTCCGGCCAGAGCGGCTCGCGGTCCCCAGCCCCACCCTGCTTTGGTCTCAGGGCCGGAGCTGTCTCTGGGGGCTGCTTTGGCCTTGGCTGGGCCACCCAGGCCAGGCCCCACTCCATCCACCTCAGGAAATACTGCCTCTCGCCCAGAGAGGGGCAGCTGATGCCTGCGATGAACTCCTGCACACCCCCCGCAGGGTCGTGGCCGCTCTGCTGCGTGCGAAGTTCCAGCAGCCGCTGCCTCAGCTCGGCCCGGCGCTTGTCCGAAGGGTCCCCGGCCCACTGCGCCTGGCACAGCTCCTTCTCCACGCGGGCCGCTTTCCTCCACGGCTCCCCCTGCAGCCGCAGCTCTTCCCTGCGGTAGGCGTCGGGGTCCCTGATGCTCCTGGTGATGCGCTCCATCCGGTCCTTCGCCCGCTGGCACTCCTCGCAGTCCTCGTCCACCTTCAGCCCCAGCCTTCGGGCGGCCTGGGCCATGTCCTCCACAGACACCCTCCTGCAGGGGGACCGGGCCACGCTCGCCACGATGGCGCGGACCCTGCGCGTAAAGCGGGCGCCATCCGTGCTGCTGACCTTGACGAGCACGTGGGAGTGGTCCATCCTCAGCACGGGGGTCAGCCTGTTCAGGAACCGCAGGTTGGAGTTGCGCTTCCCACGGTAGGGACTCAGGATGAAGTAGTACTTGGTGGCCGACCCTTTCATGGAGGACAGCAGTTTGTACTCCTTCTTGCTGATGTTGTCGGTCAGGATGAACACAGCCGAGGAGACCTCTGTCAAGAGCTTAAACTGCAGCCAGTGAGACCCAATGTCACCTCTGAGGTTCAGAAAGGCCACGGGTTCCGGGCAAAGGTCCAGGTCCTCCCTGCCGCTGGGCAGGAGCCAGGAGACCTCCACCAGCCCGTCCGCGATCTCCCGGGGGCTGGTGCCCAGGCTCAGGTCCCGGTGCCAGAAGCAGTCGCGCTGCCTGTGGCCCAGGCTGAGCACGGCGTTGAGCAGCTGGGACTTGGAGTTGCTGCTGACCTCCATGCGCACAAAGGCGAAGGCAGGTGTCCGGGCCAGGACCACACTGTCCTCCCTGAGGCTGCCCGCGCCCCTCGGGGGCTGTGCCCACCACGTCCGCACGACGCCCCGCATGGCCCACAGCAGGAAGGTGTGAGCGTGGTGCTCCGAGTCAGGCAGGACGAGTGGGAGTGCAAACTGGCAGAGAGACATCCTCAGCACGATTTCCTGCTGCAGGAACCCATCGGAGGCAAGCAGCAAGGCACAGAGCAGGTCCAGGGGGTTCACGGGCGTGTCGGGCGTGGGCAGCTCCGAGAAGGAGTAGATGTCCGCGGAGATGTCGTCAGCTGTGTCCCAGTAGATGACCTCCTCCTCCATCTGGCTCTCCTTCTCCGCGGGCCGGGCATCCGAGGGCGAGGCCAGCACCGTGGTGCTCCGGGCCTCCGCGCTGCGGGCCTGCAGCTTCCTCAGGAAGGCCCAGGGCAGGTCTCTGGGAGCCTGAGGCGCCCAGTTCCTCACACTGTCACTGCTGATTTGCAGGGCGTCCTGCAGGCCCAGTTTCTGTGCCTGGTGTGTCTCCAGTCCCAGCAGCGACAGCATTTCCTGCAGCCGGCTCCTCTCCACTGTGGAGGGAAAGGAAGAGGTAAGTGCTCGCCGAGAGGGCGGGGCCCAGGGCAGAGGCAGGAAGGGGCGCCAGCATGGCGGAGGTGGCCCTGCCAAGAGCAGGATGCCTTGGGCCCCTGAGACGCAGACACACATGCATCACACCACCCAGTCCCAGCACAGGCAGACACGAGGGACAGGAGGGGTGAGGACAGGCCGCCAGGGCCACATGCAGACATCTACGTGGCTGCTTCTCTGGAACTACGGGCTTAGCAGCACCGAGACCGAAGCAGCCGCCTGGGTGAGTGGCTGGACGCCCAGAAGGCAGCTCCCTGCACTCGGCAGCAGTGAAGTCCTCACACTGTCACCGGGGATTGCCCACGGTGACACGATCACCGAGCCACTCGGTTTTCTTGTTCATGTTCTTTTCTCTTTTCAGAACTGGAGAATTTTTAAAGGAGTCAGGAGGTGTACTAGGCACACAGTGCTACAGATCACAGCTCATCTATTTTGCAAGTCTGAAGCCAATACGATGGGTTTACATTTTCATTGTTTTCAAGTATTTGTTAGAGATTATCGTACTTCTGCACTTATTTATTCAGATCTTCAATGTCAGCCATCACGATATAGACTCTTACAAACACAGGATGCTCACAACAGTCAGGCCCTGCAAAGGTTTCACGGGCTTCTCTGTCTTGGCCAGGGCCTCTTACCAATTTCCATACTTCATATGATTAGTACACTTTAAACATTAAATAAATCAACAAAATAATTACACCTCCTGCTGCTCTCCAGGGTTCTCTCCGTTCCTTTCTCAAGAGAGGAAGCACCGCCTGTGATGCTCACGGAGCCACATGGGACGGGCTCAGGGCACGCGGGGCCAGCAGCACTGGGCACAGGGGCACATGTCTCCCTCCCCTGCAAGGTCCATCTGCTGCCTGTGCCTGCACGGCACTCGGCGGGTTCTCGGGCCGTGGCTGCCGTCGGACCCGGGCTGGGGACTTGTTGCAGGGACATGACTTGTGGGGAGAGGGACACTGGAGAAGAAACCCTTCAGGTTCTGAGTTTTGACAGAATGAAACCAGGGACAATGTTTTTCTCATCAGGCATGGAACAACCGTCTTTATTTCTTAAGTAGTGAAGTGCAGCAGGGAAAAGCCAGCACAAACAAGCCTGTTTATACGACCACGCCTGCCCCGTGTGTGGCCCTCTGCAGTCTGTGAATGAAGCCACGGGCCACACGAGTGGTGCACAGACTGGCTGGGCTTTAGAGTCCCTCGGAGAACTCGTTAAAAATAACATCCAAAGTGCCAGCTCACTACGTCCCTCTCTACAGGGACAGCTACCAGGACTTGTTTCCCGCAGAATCACTCATATGTGAGTTGATATGAAGGGCTCCTGGGTGGAGTGAGTTTGATGCAGCCACCAGCAGTGATGCTATTTCCTTCAGCGGGACAGGACGCGGAGCAGAGAGCAGAAACGCCAGAGAAAGCACATACCTGTTGGAAAGTCACTGTCCTGAGCCTCGTTCATACCATCTGCAAAAGCAAAGGAAAAGGCGTGTCAATCAAACCAGGTGCCGGGACTCACACCAGTCAGTTTAAGCTGCACGCAGAGCCCTGTGTTTCTAAGACAGCAAGTTCTCCCGACTGTTCAGCACATAAAACGCCACTTAGGTTTCCCTCTGCGCATTCCCTACCCCTGCCCCCCAACACCCATCACCAAACCCTGTGGCTTCTACCTCCATACTGAAGCTCACAGTCATCTCCTTCCATTTCTCTCCATTCCAGATCTGGAAGAAAAACACATACGCGCTGAGTCTAGGCAGCAAGTTAGAGCGACCACATGCCCCAGCAATCCCACGCCGGGGGCACACCTCCAGACACCGACACAAGGTCTTGAAGAGATATGTGCACACTGTGTTCTGATATCGTTATTCACAAGAGCTAAGACATAGGAGCAACCAAGTGTCCATCAATGATACACGGATAAACAACATGGGGTCTGTGTCTACAATGGCAGGTTCTGCAAAATGCTGCAGCATGGAGGAACCTGATGCTGAAGGAAGGAAGCCAGTCAAAACCAGACAAAGACTGTTAAGAGTCCCTCACTGGAGGTACCTACAGTACAGACAGAAAGTGTAATGGTGGGTGCCAGGGGTTGGGGGATGGGAGGGGGGAGTTGCGGTTTAATAGGTATAGAATTTCTTATTTACAGGGTGAATAAAGTTATGGGATGGATGGCGCTGATGGGCACAGTACAATGTAAATGCATATAATGCCAATGAACTGTACACTTAGAAATGGTTAAGACGTGTATTTAACAAAAAAGGGAAAACCTTTGGGGAAGAAAACCATTTTATAGTGAATGATTCTGTGGCACTTAGCACAGTCACCAGTTGTGACACCTCCACTTCTTATCTACTTACCTCCAAATATTTCCATCCCCTGAAAGTAAGGCTCTGTCCCCATGAAGCAGTTTCCCACATCTCCCCTCCCAGCCCCTTGAGCCTGCTTGTACCCACAGCAGCCGCACCCTTTACACTCCCACCAGCAGTACACGAGGGTTCCATTTGCTCCACATCTTGGCCAACACTGGTTCTTTTCTGTTTGTTTTTTATAGTTGCCACTCGAGTGGGTGTCAGTTGGTATCTCACTGAATAAATATTTGTTTGAATTAATACAATAAAACAAAACGTGACTGACCCAAACTTATTTGCATATTTTGTGGAGTTAATTTTGCGTAACACTATTAATATCCAATAAAACACATTCATTTGGAGACAACCCAAATCTATGAAAGATACATCCAAAATGAGTTTCTAGGAGAAATGAAGATGTCTGCAGTGTGGCCACACCTTAAAGCTTAAGTCACGAGGGGCAGCTACAGCCCACCTGCCCAGGACAGTTGTAAGTTATACCTGTGGTCCCAACAACATACACCTTTCCCTCTCAGAGATGCCCAGCTTAGAGACTGGTCAGTCACCCCAGACGGGTCTCGGGCAGCAGTTATGATGTGCTCACACCGGACTGACGGACAGACACGTCCTGCTGAGCAGTGTGACATCACCTGTTTAAAACTGAATCCTGCCCTAACCGGTTTGGCTCAGTGGATAGAGCGTCGGCCTGTGGACTGAGGGGTCCCAGGTTCAATTCTGGTCAAGGGCATGTACCTTGGTTAAGGGGACATCCCCAGTAGGGGGCGTGCAGGAGGCAGCTGATCGGTGTTTCTCTCTCATCGATGTTTCTAACTCTCTACCCCTCTCCCTTCCTCTCTGTAAAAAATCAATGAAATATATTTAAAAATAAATCAATCAATATATTTTAAATAAATAAAAATAAAACTGAATCCTAGCTTGAATATAAAAGAGAAGTTTAAAGGATTCCTCAATGGAATATTCAGTGAAAGGAAAAACAAAGCCTATGTTTATTTACTTTTTAGGTGCATGACCCCCGGCAGGGCGGCGCTGGGAGCAGCATCCCGAAGGGACAGAGGAACGCGCAGTGTCTGCTGCAGGTGGGCGGGCCCACCCTTACCTGCAATGGCCACGGCTGCTGGTCTCTCCGAGGCTTTTATTTCGGGGGCCACGTCTCCCAAATCTGACTGTCTGAAACAATTTCAGAAGAGCATTAAAATTAAAATAATGAACTATCACACTGGCTGCATATCAAAACTCTTGGGGAGCCTTTAAAAACTACAAATCCTGATCGCACCCCAGATCCTCGAAACCAGACTCTCGGAGGCTCTGAGCGCGGGCCAGGCGTCGCTGCTTCTGAAAGTGCCCTCAGTGGCTCTGGTGTGCAGCCACACCGAGGGACACGGGCCTGGAAAGCAGCCCTCTCAGAAACCAGAGCCACACAAAGACATAAAAACATACATACCCTCTGACCAGTAACTCCACTTCCACCCTAAGGAGATAATTAAGATTTAGTTACAAAGATGCTGATGCCAGCTTTATATATCACAGCAAACAACTGGACACATTTTAAACACAAAGTCCAATAACAGGGAGTTCTGTGTATGTCTCATTCTGCTACCATTACAAAGTGTTCTAGGGATCTCGTTTTGTAGACAAAGCTATGTTGGATAAGATGTTATGGAGCCCGATCGGTGTGGCTCAGTGGTTGAGTGTCAACCTATGAACCAGGAGGTCACAGTTTGATTCCCAGTCAGGGCACATGCCCGGGATGTGGGCTTGATCCCCAGTGTGGGCATGCAGGAGGCAGTTGATCAATGATTCTCTCTCATCACTGATGTGTCTATCCCCCTCTCCCTCTCCCTTCCTCTCTGAAATCAATAAAAAAATATTTTGTTAAAAAGATGTTGTGGAATGGTGTTGGGGGTAAGTCAGGCGAGAGAGTGCACAGAGCGATGACGATTTATCTGCAGTTGACACAGGAGAGCAGAGGTGTTCACCCACAGTGGACAGGGTGGGCAGAGAAGGTGGTCCTGACTCCTGAGTAGGTGTGATAGGCACAGTCCACTTCAGAATCCCTACTTCAGGTGTGTCATGGGGATGAGTAAACGTGCTGACTTGGTCAGGAGCCAGGGCCCACAGCTGAAGACGGACACACAGACGAGGAGTGGAAGAAGCCAGACAAAGGACTCACGGAGCCGCGCTGGGATTGCAGGTCCACGCGTGACCTTGTGATCCCTGCCTGCATGCTCGTGTGCACATATGTTTGTGTGTGCATACACATGTGTGGATTTCCTAGCTCTGTCCACTGACAGGGCCACAGCAGCAATGAGCACACAAGCACACCTTAGTCATTCTTGCTAACAGGCACCCACTCTCCATGGAGAAATAGCTGATGCCAGACCTGGAGCAAAGGAAGAACCGGATGAGCCTAAGTACCGAATTTCAGAAAATACAAAATGCTCAAAAATAAATTAATAAACTAATTAATTAATTCTAGGGCATGTCACAGGACACAGCAGCCAGCGTGAAGGGGTTCCCACGGTCACATCTGGGACAATTTGAGCACGAACAACATTAAATGCGGTAATTAATTAAAAGCCATTGAAAAGCAGGAATCAGTGAGTGCAGGCAGACCATGAGCAGAGGAGCCCATGGGGGACGAGGGCGCTTGTCATGACAGGATGCCCCCATGGAGCTGTGGCAGCTGGAAGGGCACCACGTGCAGCATCACAAGCAGGAAACACCAAGACACCCAGTCCAGGCAGGAACGCTGGCAAGGACGAGGTGTCTGCCCAGCCTCGCACCGCCTCCTAGACGGCCTGCCAGGTACCAGGGAGAGAACCCCGTCACCCCGAGAAAGGAGGGCTGTGGCGGAGAAGGCTGAACCCCGATGGAATCATGAGGACAAACCCAAAGTGAAACTTCATGCCAGATGGGGAGGAAACTGCATTTTCCCAAAGTATGAGAGACATAACACAAACAGCAAGTATTGAGGAGATGGGCCAGATTAAGTGCTGTGGAGGCAGGAAAACAAAACGCAACACCTCACCCTAGACTGGATCTTGAAACAGGAGGAGAAACTTTAGGGTCTGCTGACCACATTGAAATATGGGTGCTGTCCATGTTAAGTTTATGTCGTTGACAACTGTACTCTGCTTGTGTAAGGAAATCCCTATTCTAAGGACATAGACACAGGAGGATTCAGGGATAAAGGCGATGATGTATGCAACTTACCCTCTAATGCTTTTAAAAAATGGCACACGTGTGTAACATACACATTGAGACAGCGAGAGAAAGAATGACAAATGAGAATGGCAAATGAACTAAAATGTCAAGAACAGGCCACTCTTGTTTTTAAATATATTTTTATTGACTTCAGAGAGGAAGGGAGAGGGAGAGAGACAGAAACATCAATGATGAGAGAGAATCATTGATTGGCTGCCTCCTGCACGCCCCCCAATGGAGACTGAGCCCTCGCGGCCACAACCCAGGTGTGTGTCCTGACGGGGAATCAAACCCTGACCTCCTGGTTCATAGGTCAATGCTCAACCACTGAGCCATGCCAGCTGGGCCAGGCCACTCTTGATAAGGGGGATTCTTATTTTTATAATTTATTTCTAAGCAGAAATTATTTCTAAATAAAACGTTTAAAATAGAGGTTAGGTATTTCTGGGTATAGTATGTTTATTCTGTCTTATTTGAAGTCTTTAAATAGAAGCATGTACTTATTTAATAAAATTAAAAGGGCTATGAAAAGGATGCTGTGAGTGGGGGGTCAGGGCCAGAACACAGTGTGTGGGTGCCGCAAGGAGACCCAATGCTCTGGGACCTCTTCGAGCCAATGTCAGCTGTAGTTGGTGGCAGGCACCTGGGAGAAACACAGTCCAGCTCCGCTTAATCCACCAGCAACACGAGTGCTGTGTGCACCAGTCCCCACGCACCCTCCCCCCCAGGAAATTTCAGAACCCGCACTGGTTATGCCAGCACGTTCCTTGCCCCCGCCCCCCCGCCCTCTCTGAGGCATGCCAGTCCCCATACTGGTCACTATGCACTAAGTAACTGACTTCATCTGAACTGCTGCTGGTAAACATGGGAGTTTGCCTTCTCACTGTTCTGCAAAGAACATATATTGCTTTTGTAATAAGGAAAGAAAGCAACCTTAACAAAAGAAAACAGCAGGATGGGTTACAAAGAGTTCCCCTGAGGGCAGGTATTTACAGCCCATGGGAGAACAGCAACAAAACCTCACTTTCATCCAATGCTTTTTGTTGTTGTTAATCCTCATCCGAGGATATTTTCCTACTGATTTTTAGGGAGAGTGGAAAAGAGAGGGAAAGACAGAGAGAAACATCGATGTGAGAGAAACACATCCTATGGGTTGCCTCCTGCATGAGCCCTGACCAGGGCCTGGGCCGGGGAGGAGCCTGCAACAAAGGTATGTGCCCACCCTAACTGGTTTTGCTCAGTGGTTAGAGCATCGGCCTGCAGACTGAAAGGTCCCAGGTTCGATTCCCGTCAAGGGCATGTACCTTGGTTGCAAGCATATCCCCAGTAGGAGGTGTGCAGGAGGCAGCTGATCAATGTTTCTAACTCTCTATCCCTCTCTCTTCCTCTCTGTAAAAAATCAATAAAATATTTTTTTTTAAAAAAAGGTATGTGCCCTTGACCAGAATCAAACCTGGACCCTCTGGGCTGCAGGCTGACACCCCATCCACTGAGCCAAACCAGCTAGGGCCATCCAATGCTTTTCACTGACAACTCTGCTTCCAGTACCTGAGTTGTGTACTTCAAGTCCCCATGATGGAGCCATAACCCCACTGTGACTATTTGGAGAAAGCGGGGCATCACCTGGGATCAAATGCGTTCATATGGGGCAGCCCTGATCTGATGGGAGTGGTGTTCCTGCAGGCTGCTCTCTGCCTGCGGGCTCAGGACAGGCCACAGCAAGAAGGTGGGCACCTACAAGCCAGGAGCGGAGCCCCAGCAGAAACCAAACCAGCCTGCAGCATGATCTGCAAGAGAAAAAGGTCTGCTGTTCAGCCCCCCAGTCCTGGTACTTGGTTGGTCACAGCAACCTTGAGCCGTGGGCGCCTCCTCAGGCCATCCACAGCTGACCAGACCAAGACAGCCAACCAACAGCCCTTCCAACGGCCTCAGACATGGGCGAGGGGCTTTCAGCACAGCAGTGTTTGAAAACCACTGATACCATTAATATCTGTGTCTGATTCCAAACATATAACAAATGTAGAACACAGACGTACAAAGAAAGGCCTTTGCTCTTTGAAAAATACTAACATATTAACCCGTCTTCTCCTTTCAATCTAGTCACGTTGCTGCAGGTCATTCCATGAACTTGACAATACTCAGGACTAACACCATGGCTTATTTCATTGCTTAGGGGGCTGCTGAGGTTTCATCTCCTGTCCTCTCCAGACACCAGGGCACGGGCACAGGAGCCCATTGCAGGCACTGCCTGGGGCACGCACGGCACGACACGGCTCCCCTTCCTGCTGGTGCACCTCCCCACACACTGCTCTCAGGGCGAGGGGTGATAGACTGCCGCCCTGAGGCCTAACGTGTCTAGCAATTCCTTCTCAGTCCGGAGATGGGTATCCTGGTGGGCACGCAGGGCTTCCTTCGCGTCTGCAGGTGGCATCAAGACCCTGACAACTTGCACTGCTGGTGGGAATGCAGACTGGTGCAGCCACTGTGGAGAACAGTATGGCGATTCCTCAAAAAATAAAAAATGGAACTCCCAACTGACCCAGTGATCCCACTTTTAGGATCACTAGAAACACCAATCAGAGAGGATATATGCACCCCTATGTTCACAGCAGCACAATTCACCATAGGTGAGATCTGGAAACAGCCTAAGTGCCCATCAGCAGACGAGTGGATTAGAAAACTGTGGTACATCTACACCATGGAATACTACGCTGTGGTAAAAAAGAAGGAGTTCTTACCATTTACAACAGTATGGATGTACCTGGAGAGCATTATGTTACGTGAAATAAGCCAGGCAGAGAAAGATAAATATCATATGATCTCACTCATTTGTGGAATATAATGAACAACATAAACTGATGAACCAACATAGATCCAGAGACAGAGAAGCATCAATCAGACCGTCAAACCTCAGAGGGAAGGTAGGGGAGGGTGGGGGTAAGGGGGAGAGATCAACCGAAGGACTTGTATGCATGCATATAAGCCTAACCAATGGACACAGACACCAGGGGGGTGAGGGCATGAGTGGGGGGTTTGGGGGCAATGGGAGGATAAGGACACATATGTAATAAAGAAAAAAATTATATTAAAAAAACGAAGAAAGACCCTGACAACTCTGTGTCTGCCTCGCTGGCTGTCTCTCCGAGGAACTACCCGAGGGGCTTTGTACTTACACCTGGAGAGTCTGGCTCAGGAGAGACCCCCCACCACACGCACACACACACACACACACACACACACACACACACACACACACACACAAACGGCGACGCCTGCGACCACTCAGAGCTGCGCGCAGCTTGCAGTGTCTCTCGGCACCCAGAACTGTGTCCATACCTCGTGAACTGGGCCAATTCCTAACAACAACCCAGCTCTTCCCTGACGGTGCCGATCAAACACGACACACAGAACATATCGGCACAGAGGCACCGCCGGGAACACACGTGCTCTGCTCACGGCAGTGTGGTCGGCACCATGTGGTAACTGCTTCGGATAATGAAGATTCGGACAAAATGTTTGCTGTTTGATGCTGACAGCTTTCAAGACCTGCCACTTGTGCTCACTTGGGCAGCACATATACTAAAATTGGAACAAAACAGAGGAGATTAGCATGGCCCCTGTGCAAGAATGACAAGCAAATTCGTGAAGCATTAAAAAAAAAAAAAAAAGACCTGCCATTTGCCCCTCCAGCTCATGTGGGCCCAAAACACAACAAAGCCAAAGCCAGTTACTCCACCCGAAAAGCTTCACAAAATTATTACAAATCTTCTCAAACCCTCTTGGTGTATGTTATGGGTTGAACTGTGACTCCCTCCCACCCCCTCAAAAAAAAAAAGGATTTGTTCAAGTCCTAACCCCAGACTCTTAACGGGAACTTGTTTGAAAATAGGGTCTTTGCACATGTAATTAGTTAAATGAAGATGAGGCCACACTGGGATAGGGTGGGCCCCTCAGGCCATGGACACCTAGACAGGGGAAGAAGGATGTGACAATGGAGGCTGAGATGCAGGGAGGGGTCTCCAACCCCAGGAGCCCCAGGACAGACAGCAGTGCCAGACGCGGGTGAGAGGCCTGGGACAGACGTGCTGGAGCTTCCAGAACAAACAACCCTCCAGCACCTCAGTGTTGGGCTTGTTTTTCTCCAGCCATGTGTGTGGAGCTGCTGCAGCCCCGGTTCTCCACTCGAGCAACCGTCTTCTCTGCTTCTTCGAGGACATCAGTCATTGGATTAAGGCCCAACCTCACCCAGGGCAACCTCATCTCCACTACTCACCCCTGCAAAGAGCCCACTGGGAAAAAGGTCACATCCACAGGCGCTAGAGGTCAGGACTTCAACAGGAGGGTGGGCACATGGCAACCCAAAACTAGGGGTCACACCTCCACAAGGTGACCGAGGTCCTCCGCGTCTGCTGGCCAGGGGGCACCCTCCCATCGAGCAACACTGTCGTGGCTGCTTGCCAGGCCCTTCAGCAGGCCTTGGGGCAACCATATTGCAACACCCCAACTAAGGGCGCTCCGAGGAGAGGAGGTGTCCTGAGCACCCCAGTCCTCGCCCGAGTTCATGCTGCGCAGGTCCGCCCGTGGAGAGGAAACTGCAGGAACTTACACTAGAGCAGGCTGAGAAGAGCTGTGAACACTCACACACACACTGCAGCAGCGGTCGCCAACCTTTCGGACCTCGGACCAGTGGTCCATGGACCACCGGTTGGCGACCACTGCTCTACAGAATACACATGTGACCACGGTCCTGCACACCTCATAAGGTTAGTGTCGGGATCCAGAGAGACTGACGGACATGACGTGGGTTTTCAGGAGGCAGTCCATGTTCTCTTGGATTTATCCCCATAGTCATCTTCTGCTAGGAATATTTTTTTAAAATATATTTTTATTGATTTCAGAGAGGAAGGGGGAGAGAGAGAGAGAGAGAGAAACATCAATGATGATGAGTCATTGATGGGCTGCCTCTTGCACGCCCCCTACTGGGGATCAAATCTGCAACCCGGGCATGTGCCCTTGACCGGAATCGAACCCGGGACCCTTTAGTCTGCAGGCCGATGCTCTATCCACCAATCCAAACCGGCTAGGGCTAGGAACTTTTATACAAGTCTGGGATGCATCAGTGAGGGGCACAAACATCCCTGCTCTTAGCTTCCACTCAACGAGGTGGGGAGACTGACAATGAACAACGAAGGGTGCTGAGTAGGGGACACCCGGGAAGATGTTCAGGGTGGTGACCGGGTGGACATGCTGCTGTAGCTACAGGGCGCTCAGGGCAGGCCTCCCAAGCGGCGTGTGTCCGGCAGGCTTGGCAGGAGGTGAGGATGTCACCATGTAGCTCTCCCGGGGGGAGTGGACCCGGCAGAGGCAGAGGGAAATGCCCGGTGGCACCCAGGGCCCCCGGTGAGGCCGGTACAGAGTGAGCAGCGGGGAGGCGGCAGGCGAGGTCAGATGGATGGAGCTTCTAGGCCCTAAGAACAGACTGGCTTTGATTCTGAGGACACAGAGGACCAGCGACACGCCTGTCTTATGTTGACAAGACGAGATGGAGATCAGGCCTCGGTGGCAGCACCGGAGGTGACACTGCAGGGTCGGGTTCCACGTCTCTGAGGATTTCAATAGACTGGCCAGAGCGTGGGCGAGACCCCAGGAAACCTCTCATGTTCAGGCTCAACAGAGCTGCCCGTCTCAGGGGGAAGGGTGTGGGTGAAAAGGGTGGAGAGGGTCACGGGCAGGTTGGTGCTAGGTGCCAGCCCGGGACACAGGGGGGGCCGCCCCGTGAGGACGCTGCGCAGACACAGGGCTGGAAGGGGCTCACTGGCTGGGGAAGTCAGCCCTCCATCACGCACGAGGCAGACCACTGCCGCTCCTTCCTCATAGAGACACTACCCACAAGGAAGGCAGGATGAACTTGCTGATGTGCCCACGACAACAGAAAATAGCCCGGTGCTGAGAGACCTGGGAAACCCGAGGGCAACTGCAGTGAGACTACACACAAAGAGAACAGGGGGTGGGGACACCAGCTGCCTTCCCTCTATGGAGGGGAAACGCCCACTTACAGGATCAACGAGGGGAAACTTAGGAATCTACCTTATAAATGTGCAACATGCACATGAAAAGACTCTCTAAATATGACAGAACAGAAGACTTGAACAAATGAAAAGCCCAGCTGTTTGGGGAAAGGAAGGCTTTCCTTTAAAATAAATTCTCACCCAGCATGAGCCGGTGTGGCTCAGTGGATGGAGCATCGGCCTGTGGACCGAAGGGTCCCAGGTTTGATTCTGGTCAAGGGCACGTGCCTTGGTTACAGGCTCCTTCCTGGGCCCGGGCCCTGCTGAGGGCTCATGCAGGAGGCAACCAATCGATGTATTTCTCTCACATCAATGTTTCTCTCTGTCTTTCCTTCTCTCTTCCATTCTCTCTAAAAATCAATGGAAAGCCCTAGCTGGTTTGGCTCAGTGGATGGAGCATCGGCCTGCGGACTAGGTTCGATTCAGGTCAGGGGCATATGCTGGGATTGTGGGCTCGATCCCCAGTAGGGGGCGTGCAAGAGGCATGCAATCAATGATTCTCATCATTGATGTTTCTATCTCTCTCTCCCTCTCCCTTCCTCTCTGAAATCAATAAAAATATATTTTTTAAATCAATGGAAAAATACCCTCGGGTGAGGATTAACAAGAACATTAAAATAATACAGTCAATTCTCCCTCAAAAAGCCTACCAGTGAATTTAGGCTCAAAAACAGATACACTGATCCTATGGGGAGAGAGCTGTATAACACTAATCGGGAAAACTCTGAGAAAGAACAGGAAGGAAGGAGGACAAACCCTGCAGCGAGTGACACGGGACACAGCCACGGCACTGGAGGCTGCAAAGCTGGTCTGCGAGAGTCTGGCCAATGGAGGTCTGGCCACAGCGCAGCGTCTGCTAATCACTCCCTCACAACTGCCTGGAAGAATAAAGGGAATCCCTAATGCTGCTTTCACCAAAGTCAATGCCAAATGAGTCTAAGAGTCAAATTAGAACAGGTGTCCTCAAACTACGGCCCGCAGGCCACATGCGGGTGTTTTTGCCGTTTTGTTTTTTTACTTCAAAATAAGATATGTGCAGTGTGCATAGGAATTTGTTCATAGTTTTTTTTAAACTATAGTCCGGCTCTCCAACGGTCTGAGGGACAGTGAACTGGCCCCCTGTTTAAAAAGTTTGAGGACCCCTGAATTAGAAAATGAAACAAAAAATGCACTGAAAGAAAAGATTAAAGACTTAAAACCTCAGAGTATGGTGAGCTCAAAAGGCAAATGACAGATGGACAAAAGTATTTGTGACACAAATGACAAAAGGCTCACGTTCTCGACGTACAAACATCTATAAATCCATGAGAAAGAGGCAGGGGCACCTCCATAATGCGTTTCTGGGTTAGACCAAGTCTCAGCAAGGAACAGGTGCAGAGGGCCCTGAATTTTCATCTAATTCCCTTCCATACCTTTTGAAATGTGTTCCAGGCAAATGTATTACTTAATTTTAAAAATAAGGCAACTAGCCCGGCCCGTGTAGCTCAGCGGTTGAGCATCGACCCAGGAACCAAGAGGCCGCCGGTTTGATTCCTGGTCAGGGCACATACCCAGGTCAGGGCACATACCCCTGTGGGGGGCGTGCAGGAGGCAGCCAATTGATGATGTTTCTCTCTCATCAATGTTTCTCTTAATCCCTCTCCCTTCCTGTCTCAATAAAAACATATTTTAAAAATTAAAATAAGGCAACTAACAATTTTATGAAAAGCTACAATGTAGCCCTGTCGCTGGTCTGGGCTAGAGTATCAGCCCCCACAGCGAAGGCTCTGGGTTCCATTCCCGGTCAAGGGCATGCACCTAGGTTGCAGGTGTCCGACTGTGACCAGTCGGGTGTGTGTGGGCAGCAACCAATCTCTGTGTCTCCCTCACAGCGATGTTTCTCTCTTCTTCTCTCTCTTCTCCCCCCCCCCCCTTCTACTCTCCCTGAAAATCAATGGGGAAAAACAAACCAAAAAAGGGCTACAACATAGAGAATCTACAGAACCACCACTTCTGAACTACAATAGGAAAGGCCGTCCTGGGCACAGGCACAGGCACGGACATGCACGGTGGATCTCAGAAAGCACAACCTCGGGTGGGAATCCTTCTTTAAAGGAAATGGCCACTTCTAAGTTATTTCCTTTTCAGCCAACTTTTGTAAAACCATAGCCAAAGGGACAACCGCTTTTCTAATAGAGCTTCTTACACCAACGAAGAGCGAGAATACATCCTCACTTCAGCTTCACGCAGAGAACTCTGATCAGAACAAAATACAGAGTCCGACATTTTTGTTTGTGCTTCATTAACCAAATATAAACCAACCTTCCTCAATGTGGTTGTTCTACACCAAGTTCTAACTTGAACTGTTTAGTTAGGCCTCAGTTTCCTAACCTGTATAATGGAGATAAAAACAGGATTTACTGATAGGGTTGTGGTGGAGATTCGGTAACTTAATACATGCAAAAGCACCGAGAAGGGGCTTGACAGCTCTTCCTGAACAACCCAGCAGAAATCATACTGCCCGTCCCATCCGTGCCCTGAATCCCTGCACTGCTCCCACAGCACCGACTTCAGTAGACAACGCGCCTGCTGGTCAGCTGGCTGAGACAGGCCAGAGGATCTGAGGAAGCCAGGTCTCCCAGGCTGAACTCTGACTGTCAGCAAAGCCTGCAGAATAGACACCTCTGCAAGTGTGGACTGCCCCCAAACCTGAATACAGCATGAGGGCACAGTTCTCTTTATAAAACAGCATAGCATGCATTAAAGGTTTTGTGACCCTGGCTTTGCAGTGGGTACTTACAGATTTGTACCAACTTCAGACTGGTGGGGTCATTCACAAGTAGTTGGAACTGCAAACATCAAGTCTGCACTAATGCCACCTCCTACAGGGACACGGTGCAGGGCCCACGGCCTCACAGAAGGGCACACCAGCCTGGCACTGAGTCCCCTTCTGACCATGCCTGCAAGGAGAGGGCCTGGATGCCGGAGGCACCACCCCTTTCTAAAAGGCTGCATGGCTTCCCCACCCAGGCTCAGCCACCTGCCGCTGCCGCTGCCCCGCCCTGAGGGCTGGCCGCAGGGGACCTTGACCCCCTGGTGAATCAGCACGGCCTTCTGAGGGATGGGCCCTTGTTTATCCATTTATGAGCTCAAAGTACTGGCCCCTCTGACCACTGCTCCCCAAGCCGAGAGGCAGCGGGTAAGGCGGGAAGTGCCGTGACAGCTGGTCAGAGCCTGTCACTGGTGGGGGGGCAGCTCCCCCCACCGCTCATCCCCCCCCCCCCCCCCCCCCCCCCCCCCCCCGTCCACGGCCTGGCCCCACCACTCGCACCCGCAGGCCCGCACCTGTACAGGCCCGAGCAGTGGAAGAAGCACAACTTGCTCCATGTCACACGCACCAGGTCTGAGCCCCTCGGGAAGGTGGGTGACAGTCAAATGGCGATTCCACCCGCTCCAGCCATGACCTTGAGTCTAGTCTTCCTCCTCCCCGAGCCGGGGAGGGACGGGCACTCCCGGCTCACCGACTAGATTCCCCAAATAAGAAGTGATCCTAACGCATGCATGAGGTTTCATTTTGCAAGTAGGATTTCTTAAAAATGGCAAACTCTGTCACCATCGTTTCCTAGAGAAAAGAACAGTTTAATACGGAGCTGGCAGAAGGGAGGGGAGGTCAGACCAGGGGCGGCCGCCCCACAGGCCCACGGCGCACCCCGTACCCCGCACGGCCCCGGGGCCAGGCGGTGCCGGCGCGCGGGGTCCCCGCCCTGGCCGCTGCCCCTCGGGGCGTCCGGGCCGCTTCCCGCCGCCGGCGAGCGAACCAACCGAGGCGACAGCCGCGGGCGCTCCCCTCCCCCTCGCCCGGCCCGGCCGCCGCGTCCGCCCAAGGTCGCCGGGGTCCGCGGAGCCCGCGCAGGAGGCCGGGGGGAGGGAGGCCGCCCCCGCCTCGCCCACCCCCGCCCGGCCGGCCCCGCCGGCCCGGCCCGAGCGCTGCACTCACCCCGGTGACGCCATGAGCGCGGCGAGGTCTCCGCGCCGCCGCCGCCTCCGCTTCCTCCGCGCGGCTCGGGGAGGGGCCTCGCGCGGCCACCGGCTGCCCGCGGGGCGCTCCGGGCGGCGGAGCTGGGGAGGGCGGGAGCGCGGGAGGCGCGCGTGGGCCCGAGAGCGGGCGGAGGGGGCGGGGGGCCCGAGGGGGGTTGGGGACGCGGAGGGGCGGGGGGGTAAGAATCCTGGGGGACGGGGTAGGAAGGGTTCTGGGGAGGGGCAACCGCTGGAGTGAGGGAGGTCGGGTAATTTTTAAATGAGTGCTGCTGGCTTTAAGAGCTATCTTAAATAATTAGTCTAAGTTCACGGAAATTAAGTATTGTCTCTCAACGTGAGTTTTAATGGGTGCGAGGCGCTTCACTGCTGGGTGGGCCACCCTGTGCGCACAAGCCCTGGAGCCGGCACGACCTGCTGCTGGCGTCCCTTCATCTCAAACGCGCGCACGATGCCCCACGCCCCGTACTTCCATCAGGATCATCTCCCTGCGCCAAGCTTCCAGGGGTTGAATTTCTAGGTCAGAGGATATCAGGGTTTTAAGTCTTTTCAGATACCATGTCTCTGTACATACAAACATAAGTATCAGCACACGTATACCTATGTGTAGATGCCACACACATATACATACTACATGCACACACATACATGCTGCTCCCCAGCAAAGTCACCAACATGGATGACTGGGCCAGTTTCCCAAAACTCTCTATAAATTTCCCATGTTTCCTTATCATTGCCAGTTTCATAGGTTAAAAACCAGTCTTCCCCTGAATGGCAGACTGCAAGTTCCAAGCTCTCTTTCTCCACAGAAACATGGAGAACACACCCAGAAACTGCCCGCACTCGCCTTGTAGGGCTTTGAACACTAGTGGAAGTTTTGCAGCAACCAAGCAAACCTCAGGCCAGGAAAAGCATCTTCACCAGGACAGGGGGTCAGTGGCCTTTTTACTTGCTGTTGCCCATCCTTCCCCAGGGTCCTAGTGGCCCTGGTCCAGAGGCCCTGCCTGCTCTGCTGTCTCTAGCTCAAGGGGATTTGGGGGCTGAAAAAGGGGATGGGGAGCAGGAATGGAAGCGCCTGACCATTGATGTGGTGAGGGGTCAGCACAGGGCTTCCTGGGCAGCCGACCCTCCGCTCTGAAAGGGGGTGGTGGCGAGTTCTCATTATGTCCAGGTTCTTTGGTTCCCTGTAGGAAAGCCGGGGTTAGAGGGGAGGGAGGGACTTTGGTTCTGGTTGTAGGTGGAAGAACTTTTTTTTCTTAACTGATTTCAGAGAGGAAGGGAGAGAAAGATCCATGATGAGAGAGAATCATTGATCGGCTGCCTCCTGCACGCCCCCCAACTAGGGATCCAGCCTGCAACCCGGCATGTGCCCTGACCAGGAATCAAACCATAACCTCTTGGTTCATAGGTCGACATTCAACCACTGAGTCACATCAGCAGGGCTGGAAGGACATTTTAAAAAAACAGCAAAATGGCAGTAATTCCTTCTCATCAGTAATTATTTCAATGTAAATGGATTAAAAAATGATTCGAGCCCTAGCTGGTTTGGCTCAATGGATAGAGCGTAGGCCTGTGGACTGAAGAGTCCCAGGTTCAATTCCAGTCAAGGGCACATGCCCAGGTTGTAGGTTTGACCCCCAGTAGGGGGCGTGCAGCAGACAGCCGATCAATGATTCTCTCTCATCACTAATGTTTCTATCTCTCTCTCCCTCTCTCTTCCTCTCTGAAATCAATAAAAAATATATTTTAAAAATGATTTGAATATATACAGTCTACACTCTAAAGAAACTCACTTTAGATCTAATGATAGAAAAAGGTAGGGAGCAAAAGAATGGAAAAAGAGATCCCATGCAAATATTAACCAAAAGAAAGCTATACTAATATGAAGAATAGAGCTACCCAGCAATTCCTCTTCCGGGGATCTACCCAAAAAAATTGTGAAAACATTTATAAAGACACATGCACCCCTACGTTCACTGCAGCATTAGTCACAATCGCCAGGGCATGGACAGCACCTAAGTGTCCTTCAACTGATGACTGGATGAAGACATGGTGCCATGGACTATACCCCTTAGCCATAAAAGGATGGAATACTGCCATTTGTGACAACATGGCTAGATCTTGAGTATCAAGCTAAGTGAAATAAGTCAGACAGACAGGATGAGGACCATGTGATTTCACTCATATGTAGGATATCAAAAACAAACAGCCCTGACTGACTGGCTCAGTTGGAGTCTCATCCGTACAACAAAAGGTTATGGGTTTGATTCCTGGTCAGGGCACATACCTGGGTTGCAGGTTTGATCCTTGGTCGGGGTATGTTGCCGATCAATGTTTCTCTCTCACAATGACTCCCCCCCCTTCCTCTCTCTCTCAAATAAAAAAAAACATATCCTTGTGTGAGGATTTTTTAAAAAAAATAAAGATGTCGAATCAACAAGTTAACTCTATGCCATAAGGAACAAAAAAAAAAAAAAAATGAAGAGCAAACCAAATCCAAAGTAAATAAAAGGAAGGAAATATTAAAAGTTAGAGCAAAGAAAAATAGACTAGAAAAACAATAGAGAAAAATAAACTAAAATAAAAGTTTGTTCTTTTAAAATATCAACAAAATTAACAAATCTTGCTAAACTCACTAAGAAAAAAGGAGAGAGCCCTGGCCGGGTAGCTCAGTTGGTTACAGCATCGTCCCTATAAGCCAAGGTTGCAGGTTTGATCTCCAGTCAGGGCACATGTACAAGAAGAAACCAATGAGTGTATAAATAAGTGGAAGAACAAATCAATTTCTCCCTCTCTATCATCTCTATCTCTGCCTCTCTATCTCTCTCTCCCTATCTCTAAAATTAATAAATAAAATTAAAAAGAAAAAGAAAAAAGGAGAGAGAACTCAAATTACTAAAATCAGAAATGAAAGTGGGGACATTACTACTGATTTACAGAAATAAAAAGAACTGTAACAGAGTAATATGAACAGTTATGCAACAACTTTGATAACTAACTGGGGAAAAAAAGTTTCCTGGAAACACAATCAACCCTAACTGGAATAATGAAGAAATGGAAAATCTGAATAGATTTATAATAAGTAAAGGCACTGACTTAGTAATAAAAATTTTTTAAAAACCTGCCAAAATAGAAAATTGTGGGACAGATGGCTTCACTGGTAATTCTACCAAACACTTAAAGAAGAACCAATTCTAACATTATCTTCCAAAAAAAACAGAAAAGGAGGGGCTTCTCAAACCATTTTATGAGGCCAGCATCACCCTGATAACCGAACCACACAAAGACCATCTGAACACGGGAAACTGTAGATTAATCTCTTACAAACACAGAAGCAAAAACCTTCCATGAGCATTCATCAGTGGAACTGAGCAATAGAGAGCGAGCTCCGGGATCCGGGAAGATGACAGAGCAGGAAGCACCAGGGCTCTGACTTCTTCTTCTTTTTTAATATATGTTACTGATTTTCTACAGAGAGGAAGGGAGAGGGAGAGAGAGTTAGAAACATCGATGAGAGAGAAACATCGATCAGCCGCCTCCTGCACACCCCCTACTGGGGATGTACCTGCAACCAAGGTACATGCCCTTGACCGGAATAGAAGCTGGGACCCTTCAGTCTGCAAGCCGACGCCCTATCCACTGAGCCAAACCGGTCAGTGCAGGGCTCTGACTTCTTGCCTGGACGGTTGTACTGGAGACCCTGCTCGTAGGACTGTGTTGGGACCCTAGAGTCATCAGAGATTTGCAGCCTTGCATAGACTAGACCTGCCTTCTTAGCAAATTTTTAAGTTTCTCCACACAAGTTACTTTTTAAAA
The DNA here is from genome assembly GCA_025583905.1 of Ia io. Taxonomy (NCBI): domain Eukaryota; kingdom Metazoa; phylum Chordata; class Mammalia; order Chiroptera; family Vespertilionidae; genus Ia; species Ia io. The sequence continues at coordinate 84,052,564 of JAJQQW010000016.1, read as the reverse complement.
ATGATTTATTTATTTTTTAATTCACAAAGGAGAAATTTGAAAAATGTCAAGAAGTGCTCAGACTTAACCAGTCATACTTACCAATGCCACTACCCTCTGATGCACAGCCCTGCGAGGGGCACAGGTCACCTCTGAGACAATCTTCTGTAAATGTGCAGACTAACTCATCGATCACAAAACCCACGCTGAGGGCCAGTCCACAAAACAACTCTCCAACACTCTTCAAAAGTGTCAAGGTCATCAAAGACAAAGAAATACTAAAGAACTGCCTAAGATGGCAGGAAGCTAGAGGGGCAGGATGAACAAATGCATCACGGGATCCTAAGTCAGCTCCTGAACCAGAAAAAGGACCTTAGTCAGACAATGGGTGAAATTTGAATAAAGTCTGTAAATAGTTCATAGTATTATACAGATGTTAATTTTCTGGACAATTGTATTACAGTTATGTAATATACTAATGTTAGGGGAAACTGGGTAAAGGGTATACAAGAATTCTGTGTGTTATTGTTGTTACATTTTAAAAAGCTTTACAGACATATAATTTTCCAATTAGCAACCACTGCCTATTCCCTCACTCCCTCGGCCCAGGTGACCACTAAACTACAGTCTTTATACAGTTGCCTAATCTGAACATTTCATATAAATGGAATCATACAATATTTGGCCTTTTGTGACTGGATTCTTTCATTTGGGGTAATGTTTTCAAGGTTCATCCATTGTTATATACTGAATTGTGTCTCCAAAAGAATATTTTGGCATCTTAACCCCAGTTCCTGTGAATGTGAATTTATTTGAAAATTGGGTCTTGAAAATAGATGTCAGGGGGGTGCCCTAACCCAATATGATTGAGTCCTTATAAAAAGGGGGACATTTGGATACAGAGATAGACATGAAGACGATGTCAGGACACAAGTAGGCCACCACCCACAAGCCAAGGACTGCCTGGGGCCCCCAGTAGCTAAGAGAGACCTGGGAAAGGTTCTACCTCGCAGCCCCAAGAAGGAACCAGCCTATCAATAACTTGGTTTCAGACTTCTAGCCCCAAACTGTGAGACAATAAATTTCTGTTAAGCCACCCAGTTTGTGGTACTTTGTTACGACAGCCCCCAGAATCTAACATATCCATGTTGTAGCATATATTGGTACTTCATTCTTACTTATTGCCAAAAATCTCCATTAGGTGAATATATCACATTTTGTTTATCAAGTCAACATTTGGGTTGTTTTGACTTTTTGGGTTACAATGCATAATGCAGCTTATAAACACATGTGTTTAAGTTTCTGTATGGACATGTTTTAATTTCTCTTGGGTATATACCTAAGAATGGAATTGCTAGGTCATGTAATTATGTTTAGCTTTTTAAGGAACTGCCACACTGTTTTCCAAAGTGGCCGCACCATTTTACATTCCCACCAGTGAAAGTGTGAGGGTTCCAATGTCTCCACACCCTCACCAAAATTGTCATTGTCTGTCCTTTTGATTAGAGGCATATTAGGATATGAAATGTATTTCACTGTGGCTTTGATTTGCATTTCCCTAATGATTAAGGATGTTGACCTTTTTTGTGTTATTTGCATAATGGCCATTTTCTATCTCTTCTTTAAAGAAATTCCTATTCAAATCATTTGCCCACTTTTTAATAGTTTGTCTTATTTTTATTACATTAGTAGCGGTCCAGTGCATGGATCCATGCACCAGTGGGGTCCCTCGGCCTGGCCTGCATCCTCTGGGACCCGTCGGGAGATGTCGGAGGCCTGGAGCACAGATTCACCCTGATCCCCGCCGAGGGACCCCACTGGTACACGAATCTGTGCACTGGGTCTCTAGTTTGCATATAAGATCTTTGGTTAATCTCTTCCTGCCCTCTTCCCTGCCTGCTTCCCGCTGAGATTCATCAGTCTGCTCCATGTTTCCATGCCTGTGCATTGAGCATCTGCCCCCTGGTGGTCAGTGTGCATCATAGCTACCAGTTAAACAGTCGCTTAGGCTTTTATATATAGATAAGAGTTACTTTATGTATTCTGGATACTGAACCCTTATCAAATTGCAAATAATTGCTCCCATTCTATGGGGTGTCTTTTTGCTTCCTTGATGGTGCTGTTTAAAGCACAAAACTTTTAAATTTTTATGAAATCCAATTTATCCATTTTTAAATTTTTTGCAACACTTCTGTACATCTAAAACTACTTCCAAATTAAAAAAAAAACTATGCATAAAAGCTTATGTAAAAAGTTTAGAAAACTATGCATTAAACTACCAACAGGAAATAGAAATTAAATTTTCATTTGCTATTCAACACAAATTTGTTTCTTTTCCTTTTTCCGATTAAACAAGTGATGCAAATTCTCTGAGGAAATTTTGGAAATTAACATCATAAGTAAAGTCACCATCCAGAGATAACCATCATTGTAATTCAGATTTACAGTCTTAAAGGAGTAAATAAACATTTATAAAAATTTAGGGTCATTTGTTCTATGAGGGCACAGCCAGGTAAACAAAGTGTCCATGGATGACTCGAGGACCAACAGGAATTTGTGTTGCACAGAAACAAGAAGCCATTGGGGGCGGGGTGGTGCTTAACCTGGCTTTGCAAGATGAGTGATGGCTCTGCTTTGGGGGGAGGAAAGAGAGAGAGGGCTTTGCAGACAGAGGGCAGCCAGGAGTAAAGGAATGCAATCCGGGCAGGGACGGAACCGCTGCCAGTAAACCAGGCGGGACAATACTGGATTCCGAAGGGCCCTGATGACAGATGTATGTGATCCTTGTAGAACACAGGGCATCCTTGTAGAGTTTTAGGCAAGGGCGCGTCATGATAAGATTTACATTTTAGAGGCAGTTCATGAAGTTGTGTGTGAGAGATTAGAGGAATGAGAATGGACGCCGGTGACTTGGCTGGGGACCATGGAAATGTCTGTGATGTCTACATTCTGAGTGTGCACATGTCCTGCACACCTGGCCAGAGACAGGCTCGGAAGACACCTTTGTCCTAATTATACTGCACTCCGTTTCAGTCTCAAAGGGTCTCAGCTTGGAGGGTAAATATCTATACACACACAACAAAACTTCCACAATCCTTACAATGTGAGACGCACTGATACTTTGTATTCTATTTTATTTTATTTTCTGCTGATTGCAACCCATTACACTTACTTTGTGGCACACGAATTGTTCCTCGCCCAGTTTCAAGGCTCGGTCCGGGTGCCTGCAGGTCTCGGGAAAGGGAAAGGATGTGCGCGGTGTGAGGCCGCGTCAAAACCGCCGCGCAGACCTGGGAACGCACATCTCAGCCCGCTGCACCCGCTGCCATGCTCTGTGTCTCCAGGGAAAGTGCTGTAAATACCTGACGCCCACACTCGAAGGGTGGGAATACCCACAGACGCAGCTTCAGAGCGGGGCTGAGAGCCGCTACGCGGCAGCCGGGGAGGGCGCCCGGAAGCCGCCCGGGTGCCGCGTGCCAGGGCTGCGCGCTCGCTGCTGACCTGGAGCGCCCCCTCCCGGCGACATCCGGGCCTCCGGACCCTGCGCGACTCGCTCCCCGCGCGCCTCCGGACGCCGACCCACAGTGCCCCGCGGCGCGCACGCGCAGGCGGCCGTTCCCCTAGCGGCGCTGCGCGGCGGCGGAGCCGGCAGCGGGCAGCCTCTGGCCGCCCTGGACCGGCAGCAGCCTGGTCCCCAGCAGCGGGGAGAGGATGGCTCTGAAGCGGATCAAGAAGGTAAGGAGCCCTTTGGTCCTCGGGCTCCTTGCGAGTCCCAAGCGTCCACTCGCCCGCGGGTCGTTGGCCCGAGTGGACGGGGTCGGAGGGCCACCGAGCGCGGCGACACCTGCCCGGAGGGAGACGAACCGCCGCCTGAACGGCGCGCGCAGGCCCGGCCGGTGGCGCCGTTGGTGCGAGCGTCCCCGGACGCCTCGATTGCGGTTGGACCCGCCCAGGGCACGTACAGTACCAAGCAGTAGCGCACAAATCAGCGGACAACAAATCCATGTTTCCTTCCCTCTCCCCTCTCTTTCTCCATCAATCAATTTTAAAAAGTTTAAGGGCGGGGCACGGCGCGTGGGGCTGAACCGAACAAGGCGGGCCCGCACCTGCTGCCGCCCGCGCCTGTTAGGGAAGCGCGGGAACGTGCGGGCTTGTTTTTCTGAAATCACATTGTTCTTCCTTTATTTTTATTATTTTTTAAAGTATGTTTTATTGGTTTTTTTACAGAGAGGAAGGGAGAGAGATAGAGAGCCAGAAACATCGATGAGAGAGAAACATCAATCAGCCGCCTCCCGCACACCCCCCACCGGGGATGTGCCCGCAACCAAGGCACATGCCCTTGACCGGAATCGAACCCGGGACCCCTGACTCCGCAGCCGCTCTATCCACTGAGCCAAACCGATGAGGGCCGGACTTGTTTTTCTGAAATCACATTGTTCTTCCTTTAAATGCCAGTTAGCAGTTGACGCTCCTCGATGCTGTTGGACTCCCTCCATCAAGACTCGCGGTCTTGCCTTGGCTGGTGTCGCTCAGTGGCTAGAGCCTCGGCCTGCGGACTAAAGGGTCCCGGGTTCGATACCAAGGGAACATGTTCGGGTTGTGGGCGCGATCCCCAGTAGGGGGCGTGCAGTAGGCAGCCAGTCAACGATTCACTCATCATTGATGTTTCAATCTCTCCCTCTCCCTTCCTCTCTGAAATCAATATATTATTTAAAAAAAAAAAAAAAAAAAAAAAAAAAAGACTCACGGTCTTTCAAGAAGCATTAGGTCCCAGTAACCGTTTCCCATGCCACGAGAGAGGGGCCGCGTTCTGGGGGGACATGGCGAGGCAGGGGAAGGGGAGCTGGGCCTGCGCTCGGCCCTTCCCGTGGTCTCTCCAGGGTTGTCCTGACAGCCCTTCTCTCTCCGTGGCTGTGGGGATGGCGGTGGGGGCGCTTACCGAGGGCAGCTCACGTAGGCACTGTAGCTTCTGAGAGCCGGGAGGTGTTTACAACCAACCCTCTGGGATGAAATGTGGCCAGATGTATAGTGCTTGCTGGTCACTGTGGTGTAAACACTCCTGCGTGGCCAGTATTGGAGGGGAGGAAGAGTAGACACAGGTGGCGGGAGAGCCAGAGTGTGGAGTGGGGGGGACGAGGATGGTCAGCACGCCCAGACATCGTGAGTCAGGAGGGTCTTGGTGCCTGGGCTCATGTTCAGGCTTGTTCAGGTAGGAGTGTCGCCAGCCAGGTGCGAGCTTTGTGCATGTTCTCCAGACCCGGGGAGTCCCCCTGCCACCTGCTGGACCCAGGTATGTGCCTTCTTCCTGGGCGTTAGAGCCTCCCTGGAAACTCCGAGGTTTGCCCAGATCTGGAACCTGGAGGATGGAGAAGGTTAGGACACATGCACGGACCTGCAAGCTCAGTTTGACAGTCACTGTCCGGAAGCTGGGCTTTGACGCTCATGCTGGGCCAGGAAAGCAGGGGATTGTGAATCTAGCTGTCGTGTGATTCCCGTTTCTCTGCAGGTACACGGGCGGCTGTGTCAGTCAGACTGACTCGTGGCCTTAGTCTCTCACCCAGAGCCTTGAGCCTTGCCACACCCCATGGTGGGTCAGGTGGGAGGGGAGCCGGATGGAAGTGCAGGAGCACTGTCCTTCACTGAGCACCTCCTCTGGGCTGAAGGCTTCCGGGCGTTACCTCGGGAGCTCAGAGCTAAAACCCTGCCTTCACCTGCGTGTGAGCAAGGGTAGGCTTGAGGGTGAGGGACACACACAGAACTCCTTGCCCTGCCCTCTCAGCTCGGTGATCTTGGTAGGCAGCTTAACCTCTTCACATTTCAGTTTCCCAACTTACAAAATGGAAAATGCTGACACACACTTGACAAGTGTCTTCACAACCACAAGCAGACCTTTCGGTCTCCTGTTTTCATTGCCAGACCAATCGTTCCTGAGGCCTGGAAGCCCTCCCCCGGGAGGATGCACTGCTGGCCAAGGGGTATGGGTGCAGAGCAGCCTCCCGCACACAGCTCTGAGCCGCTCCTTGTGTTCTAGGAATTGAGTGACCTGCAGAGGGATCCTCCTGCCCAGTGGTCCGCAAGACCTGTGGGAGATGATTGTGAGTATTCTTTTCCAGGGTCCAGGTCACACGAGCCTTGCCATTAAGACCCGGAAATTTATTAGCCCAGCTGTTTCTTAAGAAAACTTGCTGCTTTCCCTCATTTGCTCGTGAGTTGCTTTTTCATCAGACACATTGAGTTCATAGCCTGGCTGATAAGGATGGTGCCTGACATCACCACCCCTCCAACGCCCTGTCCTTCACTGAGCTCCCTCCACTATTGGTCCCAGGCACTTGCCTACTCTAGGTATATCCCCTAACGGGGACCACACCTTAGCCCTTTTGTGTAAGGCTTATGTGACCGCGCGTGCTCTCAAGGCTCGTCCATCTTCAGCGCAAGTCAAAACTCCTTTCCTCTCCGTGGCTAGCCACACGGTGCTGTGTGGACACACCACCTCTGCTTAAACTCCTTTCCTCTCCTTGGCTAACCACATGCTGCTGAGTGGACACACCACCTCTGCTTACTCCTGTTGCCGGGCACTCGGGCCTTCACCTCCACCGGGGCACCTGAAAGCACATCGGCTTCTGGAAAGTGCCTCTGACCAACGAAAACGTGGCTTGTTGGTGTGAAGTGGTCATGAAAGCGGTGGTGCTGCTGCACGTGGGGCACCTGGCCTCTGCAAAGGGGGGGTCGGGGGTGGGCAGGGCCCATGCTTTCCCCCACTCTGCTCCTCCCCGGGGAGCAGCAGCTAGCCCTCGGCTCCTGTACAGCTGACCGGCCAAGGCCCGGCTGCCCCGCTCATGGGCCCCCAAGTACATGTTCTGCTCCCACCTCACCTCCACTTTCATCTTGACTATGAGATGGTGTCAAAGCGGGGGTGTCCTGCACAGACACCAAAGAACTGAAAATAGGGACTCAAACAACTCGATGAAGGTATAACAGTCACCGAAGGCCCGAGTGCCTGGCGACAGGAGTAAGCAGAGGTGGTGTGTCCACTCAGCAGCGTGTGGTTAGCCACGGAGAGGAAAGGAGTTTAAGCAGAGGTGGTGTGTCCACACAACACCATGTGGCTAGCCACGGAGAGGAAAGGAGTTTTGACTTGCGCTGAAGATGGACGAGCCTTGAGAGCACGCACGGTCACATAAGCCTTACACAAAAGGGCTAAGGTGTGGTCCCGTTAGGGGATATACCTAGAGTAGGCAAGTGCCTGGGACCAAAAGTGGAGGGAGCTCATGGAAGTGAAGGGAGGCAGAAACGTGCAGTATTTCTGTTTGGAGTCATGAAAGGTGTCAGAATGGGCAATGGTGGTGGCTGGGCAACATTGACACACTTAATACGCTGAACTTCTCACTTAAAATGTCTACAATGACATTTTACGTATTTTTTACTTTTTATTGTATAAAATGCACATAACAAAGTTTATCATCTTAACCCCCTTTAAGCACATAGTTCAGTGGTGTCAAATACATCCACACTGCTAGGCAGCCACCGTCACTCTCCATCCTGGTAACTGTCTTGTCACCATTGTGTTGCACGTGTTACTGCAATAAAAAAGAAAGTTACTTCACAAAGCTGGCAGGAAAGAAGAGGTGGGGTCACATGCACGTGCTGTGGGCTGCAGCGCTGAAAGTGGAGGTGCGAAGGCACGTGTGACAGTCTGGGGTACAGGGTGGCTGTGGTGCCGCTGTTCCCTGGTCCTGCTTGGCACCTGGCCCGTGCTGTCTCTCCAAGCATCCCAGGTCTCCGTAGCATAGTCTCCCATGTTACCTGTCACAACAATGCCAAACTAGGGTGGCTGGTAAGATGGAACTGGTCCCGACTCAGCCCAGCTTCCTGGCAGCACGCTCAATGTTTGCTCTGCACCTGCACACTCACCTTCACGGCAGCCCCGTGCTGGAGGCAGCATCATTGCTGGAGGGTGTCCTGGCCCCCATCCCTGCTCAGCACCTCCCAGCTGAGGCATGTACAGCCTTGGACACACCTAACCTTTTGGGCTATTCCATGCCTCCCTGTGGGCAAACAGCCCCTTTCCAGCAGTCCCTGCAGTTTCTTTTCTCTTCCTCTCTTTTGGGGCCTTCTCTTCTGACCGGGCCCAAGCCCTGTGTAGCCCCCTCAGCCCTCAGAGGTCCCAGAAGGAACCACTTTCACTCTCTACTTCTCCCCATGGGCTCCCAGTCCCTCGTGTTACTTAACAAAAACATTTAATAAGGAATTCCATTCTACAGTATTAGGAACGGTATATCCACCTGCCAACCACAGCTAGTAATTAGCACGAGTTGGCATAAAACCAGTCAAAAGCAAAAGAAGTGACACTTTGGTCGGCTCAGGCAGCCTTGTTACAGGTAAAGGTGTGCTCTTTGTACCAGTTCCTTGAAGTATTGAAAAGGTCCTGGGCAGCCTTGACTCCTTCGGCACCTCTAGGGTCTGGAAAACCTCCCTTTAGTCCCCGCACCTGCCCCTCCTCATGCCTTGATGATTTCCTGTCCTGCTTTCAAGCGGGGGGGGGGGGGGGGGGGGCTGGGGAGGCGGGTATTTGAACAGGTGGCAGGAACCCAGCACAGGTCTGAAATTTTGGGTTAATTCCACACCACCCTGGAGCCATAGACAGAATTCCCTAGAGAGTGACACATCCCTCCAGTGGTCTCAGCAGCCCACTTGGTGGTCGGGATGTTCCACAAAGATGAGTCATTGCTCTGGGAGCTTGAAGGTGAGTCATTGCCACCACCACCACCACCACCACCACACACACACACACCCCGCCGAGGCCAGCTTTGCTGAGTGCCCTGGAGCTTCTCGGGCTGAGATGCAGAGAGGGCACCAGGTATGATGTCACCGAGTCCCCAGAGCATGGGCAATACCAAGGGCGATGTGGGAGAGACACCATGGAGGGTGGCCCCATAGAGGTCCCAGGGCCAAGGGCATGTCTCCTGAAAGACCCTTGGCAGAGGGCTTCAGAATGACCCAGGGAAGAAGGAGAGACTGGAAGCGATTTCTAAAAAGGAAGATGGAAAATGGCTGAAGCCTTAATTCTGTGCAAAGAGAAGAGGGAACTGTTGGTGTAAAAAATTTAGTTCTGTCAGAGATCTGCCTTTGTCCGCAGCCTCGGGAGGTGATCTCTGTGATTTCCTGCCTGTTGGATAGTCTCTGCCTACCTGAGGCTTTGACCCACACCGACAGTGTGACTTAGGGTGGGGCTGGCCACGTCCGAGAGACCGGCCATGTGGGGCTGTGGGTCCTGTCCAGAGGGACTGGACCCTCAGATCAGCCATGTGGGCAGTCCATTGATCAGCCTTGGTCAGCCTCCCTGGTGATAACCACTAACTGTGAGCACACATCTCCTGGGAGTCTGGGGGCCCCTGGGGTGGAGTAGACACTTTGGGGGGGTCTCTGACATCCTCTTCTTTTTCTTGCAGGGTTCTGCTGGCAGGCCACCATCACCGGCCCGGTAGGTAGTTGCCACTGAGCACCACCCCTATGCTTCCTCCCTTGCTGCTTGCTTCTGTGCGCACTAACTGCCTGTCTCGTCCTTCCAGAATGACAGTCCTTACCAAGGAGGCATTTTCTTCCTGAACATCCACTTTCCCACAGATTATCCGTTCAAACCCCCAAAGGTGAGGACGGGTCAGAGTGTGATGAAGGGGCCCTTCTGGTCAGTGGTGCAGCAAGCTGCACAGTCACGGCCCAAACTTGAAACCCTGGAGCCATGGGGGCGTGGTTGTAGCTGCGTCTGGCCCTTCTCTGCAGTCCCTCTCAGTCTCAGCCAGGAGTCCTCAGCCCTGCCCCAGGGACATTGGACGCAGACCTGGGATGTTTGGGCTGTGAAAACGGGACGGGCGGGGAAGGGGGGTTGCTACTGGTTCTGGAGGGGGAGCCCAGGAATGCTGCTCATACCCTATGGGCTCAGGACCTGAGTGTCAGTGGGCCTGGCAGTCACCTCCCTGCACACACACCATCCCAGCCATGGGGCCTCGGAGGGAGGACAGCGCCACCAACCAGAGGGAGAAGGCGGGAGGGCCCTGCTCCACACCCTGGCCCAGCAGGGCTGCCCATTACTCACCAGGTGCCAAAGGCCTAGGGCAGAGCCCAACCCAGAGGAGTCCTGCCTCTTGCGGGGACAGTCCTGCCTGGTGGCCAGCACCAAGAAGCACAGAGCGGCTGGGAGGGTAGCAGCGGGCTCGTCCTGAGCAGGTCAGGGGCCACAGGTTGGGGAGGAGCCCAAGGAGTTGTGCGCTGAGGTGGAGGCTAATGGGGTGGAGGCAATAGCAGTGGGCACATGAAGCTGGGGAGAAGAGGTGCATTTTGGGTGCTCACGGTGGAGACAAGAGGACAGGCATAGGTCAGGGGCGGTCACAGCAATGTGTGTGGGTCCACATTTTAGGTTGTTTATGTTTCTGACTGCACAGCTGGTAGATTGATTATTTTAAAATTAGAACCTTGGTGCCATAGCCAGTTTGGCTCAGTGGATAGAGCATCAGTTCGAAGACCGAAGGGTGCCAGGCTTGATTCTGTTCAAGGGCACATACCTCGGTTGCAGGCTCCATACCCAACCCTGGTCAGAGCGTGTGCAGGAGGCAACCAGTTGATCTTTCTCACATCAATGTCTCTCTCTCTCTCTCTCTCTCTCTCTCTCTCTCTCTCCTCTCTCTCTTCCTCCCCTCCCTCTCTAAAAATCAATAAAATCATATCATCTGGTGAGGATTAAAAGAACTGGTGCCTCAGCCCATTACCTAGGAAACTTCCAGTGTGGCTGCCGTCCTTCTTGTCGCTCCTCAGAGCCCACTCAGTGCTCTGGGGGAAGTGGGTCAGTCCCAAAATCAGAATGAATGAGTCAGGACTTCCCTCAGCTATCCCACCTGAGTCCTGTCAGGGTTTAGGGTGGAGGCCCAGCTCAACCAGGACCGTGTAGCCAGCAGCGGCCTCTTCTGCCTCCCTCGGTCCATGTTCCAGACAGATGCTGTCTAGAGCACCCCTGCGGCCTGTCTCACTTGAGGTCTTGTCTCTGCAGGTTGCTTTCACGACCAAAATTTACCACCCCAACATCCACAGCAACGGCAGCATCTGTCTCGACGTCCTGCAGTCCCACTGGTCTCCATCACTGACAGTGTCGGAAGGTAACCTCACAGGCCCTGTCCCGCGCTTGTGGCTCTTACAACAGCCCTTCTGCCCCGGCATCCCTGGGTGGAGACTGAGGCTCAGAGACAGCAGGCAGCTTCCCACAGCTCCTAAGAGAGGAATTGGGAGACGCTGTTCCCACCCCGACCGAGTCCACAGGGTTCGGTTGCCTACATGGGGTTATAGAGCGGGCTTCAGAAATGCAGACATTCCTTCGGAACCTGAATGTAAACGATATGAGTGTCCTGTCGGTGGAGTGGGTGGGATGGTAAAAAAAAATCAGCCAGAGAGAAACAGGGTCCCAGAGCCCAATAAATAAGCAGAGGGGAGTGTGAGGCAAAGCAGGCAGCAGAGCCTGACAGGCAGCTGAGGGGAGGCTGGGAGGCACGGGCAGCTGGGGAGCCAGGTTTTCAAAGCTGAATGGTGAATACAGAGGGAAAGTTGCCCCTCCCCCATTCCAGAATGTTCTGAGTTCCCATATCCTAATTAGTAAACAGGCCCCTGGGAATGTACACCAAAGGTCTGTGGCAACTGCGGCCTCCCTACAGCAGCTGTGTCTGGGACAGCTTGGTTCAGCTGATAGATGAGCAGAGCAAATCCTTTCATGACTTTTGGGGTGTCAAGCAGAATAATTCAGACGGAAGAGAGCTTGAGTTGGGGGGCTCACCAGATCCGGGCAACCAGGCAGCCTCAAGGCTGACCCAGCTCCTCTTCTCTTCACAGTGCTCTTATCCATCTGCTCCCTGCTCTGCGAGCCCAACCCTGACGACCCTCTGGTGCCAGAGATAGCTCACACCTACAAGGCCAACCGAGAGAAGTACGCGTCCTCTTCGGGCTCCTTCGGGCCTCAGCGGTACCCACCCTGATCTGGTGCCTCCTGGCAGACCAGGTTCCCTCAGACGTCTTCCTGCCCTGCCCAGGCTGTGCGGGGGTGCAGGGGGTGTCCCTTGGCTCAGACTCCTGACTCTCTCATGAACATCCCCTTTGGCTCTGAGAAAAGGGAGGAGATAAAAGCAGTTCACCCTCCTTGGTAGCTCATCAGCTGCTGCCACAACACCCTTAACTCTTGTTGCCCAGCCTGCCCTGAGGTCAGCCGAGTTGTGGTCAGCCAAGAATGGGCTCAGAAGAATCTGACAAAATACTGGATTACATTCTAAACTTGATAGCATAGGACAGAGTGGCTTCTCAGATATGCCAGGGTAAGGCGGAGGCATCCTGATTGAGGCTCAGCAGTCAGCAATGTGTCACCTTATGTGACATTTTTTTGTTTATTTATTTTTTTTAGATTCCACATATAACTGAGATTATATGGTATTTGTCTTTCTCTGACTTATTCATTTAGTGTAATACCCTCCAGGTCTATATATGTTGTCACAAATGGCAAGATTTCATTATTTTTTATAGATGAGTAATATTTCCTATATATGTACCACACTTTCTTTATCCAGTCACCTATTGATGGATACTTAGGTTGCTTCCATATCTTGCTATTATAACTAAATAGAGGCCCAGTGAACGAATTTGTGCATGGGTGGGGTCCGGCTGGCCTGGCCCAGATCGGAGCAGATCAGGGCTGGGCCTGTTGGGAGGAGGAGACGGTGGGAGGTTAGCCGGCCAGCCTGCCCCATTTGGGGCCCAATCAGGGCCGAGAGGGAGGGATCGCTGGCCATTGGCAGGTGGGCCCCGCCCCTGATTGGGGAGGGGAATGATTGGGTGAGGGGCTGCAGGCGATTGGCTGCCGGCCCCACCCACTATCAGGCCGGTTCGCTGGCCTCAGTGCACATCATAGTGATTGGTCATTCCGGTCGTTACAGCGTTCAGGTCGCTGGATTTTTATATATATAGGTGCTGCCATGAGCATAGGGATGCATATCTCCTTTTTTTTTTAATTTAATAAATTTTTATTGTTCAGATTATTACAATTGTTCTTCTTTTTTTCCCCCATAGCTCCCCTCCACCCGGTTCCCACCCCACCCTCTGCCCTTACCCCCCCCAACTGTCCTCATCCATAGGTGTACGATTTTTGTCCAGTCTCTTCCCGCACCCCCCACGCCCTTTTCCCCAAGAATTGTCAGTCCACTCCCTTTCTATGCCCCTGATTCTATTATATTCACCAGTTTATTCTGTTCATCAGATTTTTTTATTCACTTGATTTTTAGATTCACTTGTTGATATGTATTTGTTGTTCATAATTTTTATCTTTACCTTTTTCTTCTTCTTCCTCTTCCTAAAGAATACCTTTCAGCATTTCATATAATACTGGTTTGGTGGTGATGAACTCCTTTAGCTTTTTCTTATCTGTGAAGCTCTTCATCTGCCCTTCAATTCTGAAAGATAGCTTTGCTGGGTAGAGTAATCTTGGTTGTAGTTTCTTGCTGTTCATCACTTTGAATATTTCTTGCCACTCCCGTCTGGCCTGCATAGTTTCTGTTGAGAAATCAGCTGACAGTCGTATGGGTGCTCCCTCGTAAATAACTGTTTTTCTCTTGCTGCTTCTAATATTCTCTTTTTGTCTTTTGCCCTTGGCATTTTAATTATGATGTGTCTTGGTGTGGTCCTCTTTGGATTCCTTTTGTTTGGGGTTCTCTGCACTTCCTGGACTTGTAAGTCTATTTCTTTCACCAGGTGGGGGAAATTTTTGGTCATTATTTCTTCAAATAGGTTTTCAGTATCTTGCTTTCTCTCTTCTTCTGGCACCCCCATAATTCTGATGTTGGTGCACTTTAAGTTGTCCCAGAGGCTCCTTACACTATCTTCATATTTTTGGATTCTTTTTTTCTTTTTGCTTTTCTGTTTGAGTGTTTTTTGCTTCTTTGTATTTCAAATCTTTGACTTGATTCTTACGATCCTATAGTCTGCTGTTAGGTCTCTGTATAATATTTTTTTATTTCAGTCAGTATATGCTTAATTTCTAGTTGGTCCTTTTTCATATCCTTGAGGGTCTCGCTAAATTTATCGGTCTTTTCTAGAAAATTCTTGCAAAACCTTATAACCGTGGTTTTGAACTCTATATCCACTCGTTTGCTTTCCTCCATTTCTTTCACTTGTGATCTGTTTCTTTGTCTCCGCATTTTGGCTGCTTCCCTGAATTGATAGAATGGCTTTGTGTGCTAGGTGTCCTATAGGGCCCAGTGGCTAAGCCTCCCCAGTTACCTGAGGTGGACACTCTTGGTGCACCCCTTTGTGGGCTGTGTGCACAGTCTTGTTGTAGTTAAGCCTTGATAAGTTGTTGGTATCACTGGGAGGAATCGACCTCCAGGCCAATTGGCTGTGAGGATCAGCTGTGTCTACGCTGGGAGAACTTCTGTGCTGGAGACACCCTTATGAGACAAGACTTGCAAGAGCCTCTGTGCTCAGCTTGGATGGGACGGAGTCTCAGGGCGGAGCAGACAGCATTGGTTTCCCGTCAACCCTGCCCTAATAGGCCCCTGTGTCTCAGTGTCCCATGGTAATCGCTGCAAGCAACTCTGAGAGAAAGCCGCCCTCAAGTTCCGCCTGCTGCCAGACAGTCCAGTTTCTCCCTGAATGAGCCTGGGTCCCCAGAGTCTCACCCGGAACTGGAGTTCAGTGCAGTCGGGAGTTTTGTCTCCCTACCGCTTGAGAAAGCCAGCCGCGTACTCAGTTGCCCGCCCTCTCCGCGTGCGCCTTGGTACCTGTGCCTTCCGCAGTTCCCCTGAGTCTCAGTGTGCTTTTCTCTTTCCCGACAGTCCAGTTTCACCCCGTATGGGTCTGGGTCCCCAGAGTCTCACCCGGAACTGGAGTTCAGCGCAGTCGGGAGCTTTTGTCTCCCTCCCGCTTAAGAAAGCCAGCCGCGCACTCAGCCGCCAGTCCTCTCCGCACACGTGCGCCTCAGTACCTCTGCCTCTTGCAGCTCCTCTGAGTCTCAGTGTACTTTTCTCTTTCCTTCTAGTTGTAGAATTTCCATTCAGCCAGCCTTCCTATGGTTCTGGATGATGTCCGTTTTGTCTTTTAGTTGTAGTTTTGAAATTGTTGTATGGGGCAGCAGTTTAGGTGTTTACCTATGCCGCCATCTTGGTTTCACCACATATCTCCTTTTGAGTTGGTATTTTCAATACTAATACCCAGAAGTGGAATTGCTGGATCATATGGCAGCTCTATGTTTATAGTTTTGAGGAACCTCATGCTCTTCCATAGTGGCTGCACCAATCTGCAGTCCCACCAATGATGCATGAGGGTTCCCTTTTTCCCACATCCTTGCCAACCCTTGGTTATTGTTGATTTTCATTGGTAGCCATTCTGACAGGTGTGAGACAAAATTTTATTGTGGTTTTAGTTTGTATTTCCCTGGTGATTAGTGATGTTGAGGACCATTTCATGTCTATTGGCCATCTGTATGTCCTCTTTGGAGAAAAATCTGTTCAGGACCTCTGCCCATTTTTTAATTAGATGGTTTGGTGTTTTGGTGTTAAGCTGTACGAGTTCCTTATTTGAATGTAGCATTAGCAAATATCTTCTCCCATTCAGTAAGTTGCTTGTTTTGTTTTGTTGATGGTTTCCTTCACTGATATTCTCCCATTTGTTTTCTTCTTGGAGTTTTATAGTTTTGGTATAACATTTAAGTCTTTAATCTATTTTGAGTTTATTTTTGTATATTGTGTAAGAAAGTGGTCTAGTTTCGTTTTTTTTGCATGTATCTATCCATTTTTGCCAAAACCACGTCTTAAAGATACAATCTTCACCCCATTGTATATCCTTGCCTCCTCAACTCTGTTTAAACACTGATGACCAGACCCAGAGTTGTAGAACTGCACCCATTAGGCCAGCACAATCACATGCACTGTGGTCTGGGAGGTGTCTTTGAGGGGAAGCAGATAGAGGAAAGGACTGGGCCCTCGCCTCCCCATGGAAAACCTCTGGCATTAAAAGTCTGCTGACAAAGGGCCAGCCTGGTGGGGCCCTGGCATCAGGAGCCTGGCCTGTGAGCAGTGCATGGTGCGGTGGTAGAGGCAGGATAATTGCTGGCTCTTTTAAAGAACGTCTCCAGTGAGTCTTTTAGTTTATCAGTTCTCTTGTCTGAAGAGATTAGAATGGAATGTGATTTTTCCAACTTATATTAATCTTGAAAGCTTTATAGATATCATTATTTCCCTCATTGAGTTTTCCAGAATGACAAAGACATTTTTAATTGACTAGATTACGAACTGTATTTATTTATTTTAACACTTATGAGATACTTTAGATATACCAAAAGTGGTTTTTTTCATTGCCCTCTAACTACAAATCTGTCTTACAACCCCATGGCACTAGATCTCATTACGATAATGAGAATAAACGTACATGCCGCGTGCTTACATAGCCCTCCATGGGCGCCAGGCCTGCTGCATGGCAGGCACGACTCACTCTCTGGTGGCCAGGCTCCAAGGCCTGCATCCTGGAGTCTGACCGGCAGCCCCTTTCCTGATCCTCCTCGTCCGTGCTGTGGGACAGGACAGAGGAAGAGAGATGGCCGGTGCATTCCCACATCTTCCACAACAGGCAGTTACGGAGAGCATCAGGACTCCCCACATGAGGAGGCACTATGACATATCCTCGTTCCAGGCAGCTTTGTTCCACTCACTCCTTAGTCCTCGATGTTTGCCAGCAGCAGCGTCCCTGCATTAGTTCTGTTCTCTCCTCGACATTGAATGAAGTGACCATTTTGAATAAGCACATCACCCCTCTGCTTTCTTCTTCCAGGTACAACAAACTGGCAAGAGAGTGGACACAGAAATATGCTATGTGAGTGCCTTGGAGGTGGCACAGGGGACGCTGCTCAAGAGAAGCTGAGCCCCTGGCTGAGCCTCCCATAGGGTGTCATCTCTTCCACGAGCGAATGAGGGTCCCACCCTCTCCAGCCGCAGCTTGTTGGTGCCGCTCAGTCTGCATGGCTCTGACACCGTCCCACCCTGATGCCAAAGCAGTCGTCACAGTTAGATCTGCAGCCTCCTCGCTACCCTGGAATCAGTCCCTCCACCCGACTCACTGCTGGACGCGTTGGGGACAGTGTGCTGTCACCTCCCTACCCTGCCTCACTCATGGTGGCATCACGGGCCGTGGCACCACACAGCCTGGCCCTCACCTTCTGGGACTCAGTGCCAACCTGGGTGTCCAGGGCAGAGCGGGCAGGCTTTCCTCACATCCTGTCTGCCATAAACCACATCCCAAGGAGTCTCAGCTCATCCCAGGAGGCTCCAGGGAATTGGGAAGTGTCCCTCACACCAAGAAGCAGCTAACAATGTCGGGGTAGAAAGCACAGAACACCCAGGAGATGACTGTCTTCAGAAGCAAGACCTGGAGAGATTGGGGTTTTGCCTTTCCATGGGAAGAGGTTTTTACCACCTACCTCCCTCCATGGAGCCTACACTAAGTCCAGTGTGTGCCACCCACAGACCAGAGCACAGGGGCAGGGAGAGACTTTTAAATGTAAATAAAATGTAATTCACGCATAACTCGAAAGGGTAACTGACAGTTGAGTCTACTTTTTTTTCCAGGCAAAACATAAAATATGGAAACTTGTAACAGGTTCTTTGGAACCATGAATTAGAGCAGCCTGTTGAATGGCTGGACTCCTCATGGTGTTCTGGGGTGACACATTTCAAGGGTTGCCCTTAGAGTTCAGAGCTTTGAGATTACATTAGCTAGAAGGGCAGGCGGAGTGTTCTAATTAAACCTCCTGAGAGAGAGGAAATTTGAAGGGTTTCAAGCCTCTAAAGTCAAATATGACCTAGTGGTTTCTAAGTGGTCCCCTCCAGGACAGCCATGGAAGTAACTTGGGTGAGTAGAAGCAGGGGATGAAGCATGAAATTCCGCCCCCAAATGGCCAGGCGGGGCCTGTGCAGGCTGGTGGGATGGCGGAAAGGTGACGGCAGGAGCTAAGCCTGCTCCAGGAGCTCCCCAGTTGTCACACAGCTTCACTGCCGAGGCTCCCTGGGCAGCAGTCTGGGCTCATCTACATTTCCTTTAGAGGGGTCCCCATTCAGAACCCTGATACCATAGGCTACTTTGGGGGTACCATGGGCCCTGTTCCCTGCCTGTCACCATGGTGAGGATTGCCTTTTTAATTTTTTGTCTCTGCCACCCCTTTGGTCTTTGCTTAAACAAAATGTTAAATCTTCATAGACAGGAAAATGACATTAGCATGACCCCTGGGAAGGCTATCAGACAGTGGTCACAGTGCACCTTAGCCAAGTGTCCTAAAGCACAGGAAGGTGGGGCAGGTGCATGTTTCAGAGACAAGTCGGGATCAGAGGGGAAATCCCAGCCCGACCTGGTGTTGAGACTGGGGGGGTCCATGCTGATCTTGAGGCTTCCTTGCCTCCCTTTGGGTACCACAGACAGACCTCAGGCCAGGAGTTCTGCAAGCCTGTAATAGTGTAATAGGACTCCCAGAAGCTGGTGAATTTCCTGAGTTCTGTCAAAATTCTTCTCGCCTGCCGTCTCCATTGGAGACATGGTGGAGAAAGTGAAATCAGCCCTTTGGGATCCCAAGTGCAAATTGCTGTTGACCCTCGGCCAGCCTGACTTGTGCTGTACCTGCCAGATCCGGCGTGATCCCGGCAAGTCCCCTAGAGTGTCTCCCCCTAGGAAACTCACCCGCTTGTCATGCCTGAAGAATGGGTTTCTCAGGTCAAAAATCTTACCCTGTGCTGTGGAGCTCCCGTGTAACCCACGTGTGCAGACATCCCGTTTCCAAGGTGTGACCCAGGTGGGCAACTGGACAGCAGATCCAGAAAGCCAACTGGGGGGTAATGTGGCTTTTTTTCTCTGTGGACCAGAGATATCAGGGAGATACATGACCTTAAGCAATCGATCCACCGTGAACAAGTGACTATTAACTATGGCCAGAAGCACCTGGGTTTGGGGGATAGCGCTGAGATCATGATCCTCTGTCAGGCTCCAGGAACTCAACGAATACGGCAAAGGGTCACAATCTCCTGACCAGGGATAAAGTGCTAGATGCAAACATCCCCGGCCTCACAGCTCAGAGCTGAAATTGTCTCACCACTTCACTGCAGATGCTTAAGGAGGCAGGTTTCTATCTGTGAAATTCAGGAGATGGTTTCCTTAAGTGCCAAACAAGTGCTTGCAGGACAGGCCTGCAGAACTCATAGCCTGAGGTCTGTCTGTGATACCCAAAGGGAGGCAAGGAAGCCTCAAGATCAGCATGGACCCCCTGGTCTCTCCTGCCCCCAGACCCTCCTTCCTATGCCTCTTATCACTGTAGCACATGCTTCCTCCCCAGCAGTGCTGGGCAAGGCTGGACCTGGATTAGACCTAGTCATGAATGCGGGTCCTCTGGAAGTGGAGGGAAGGCAGCCAGCGCCCATGACGGCAGGAGTGCTGGCCTCGCCGTCCCTACCACCCAGGTTTCTCCCTGTTGACAGGTTTATTAATAATAAAATCATAAAACTATAAAGAATCTGCAAAACCTATCAGACTATATAGCAGCTTCTTAATTTTCCTTAAAATGTCCCCTTCCTTTCGCCCCTTCTCCCAGACCTCCACTCCCCACCTTCTTCAGGGCAGGGCTGCCACCCTTGTGTGGCCATTTCTGCATCCGAGTCAGGTGCCCAGCAATGCAGGCCTTCATCCTGAAGCAGGAAGGACTGATGGATTTGCTGACATTTTGGGGGTTAAAATGGCAGCAAAGTTGTGAAACTTCAAATTCCCCACTGCCTGCATGTCCCGTTCCTCCTTGCAGTTTCTGCTGGCTCCTGGGAGCCCGCACTTGACAGCAGAAAGCTGGGCAGAAGCTTCAGGCAAGACCTGAGAAGCCAGAGACCCTCAAGGCAAGAGGGTAGGTGGCGGGAGATCCCTCCTCCTGAATGTAGGAGGGCCTTCACCCTCCTGTGAGCCATCTTGTCCTGGATGGTGGCTGCACTTAGCCCTAAAAGAGGAGGCCCTGCAGCCACTTACCCCCAGAAGGCCTGTGTCCCAGACCCGAGCCAGGACTGCAGCCCGTCTACCTCCTGCCTCTGTTCAAACCCTAACAGGGACTCAATGAGGTTTTCTTAATCTCTCAAGCTGTGAAGCATTTGTTTACTGGACTCCACTTACCATGCAGCATAAACAAGGTTTCTTTTTAGGGCAATGGTTCCATTTCTCTAGCTCTGTAGTAATGAGGCCACGTGGGGCTGGAACAGATGTAATCCTGGTGGTTTTAGGAAAATGATTTTCCTGGTCACTGGCATTTCTGTTGATGAATACTTTGAATACATAGCTATCCTTTCTGATTGGTTGCTTTGGTGAATGCCTGTACCCCCACCCCCAAGTGCCTCTGTTGAAATCTTAACCCCCGCGACGCTGTTAGGACGTGGGCCCGCGCCCCCAGGAGAGTTGGGCGGCCCCGCCCGCTTCCTGCTGGGGCGGGGCTTTCCAGCGGGATGGGCGGGGCTTCCGGCCGCGGGGGCGGGGCGGGCCCGGAAGCGGTGGCGCTGGGACGAGCCGGGCCATGGCTGCGAACCTGAGCCGGAACGGGCCGGCGCTGCAGGAGGCCTACGCGCGCGTGGTCGCCGAGAAGTCCCCGACCGACTGGTGGGCGCCGGGCCGGACCGGGGCGGGAGCCGGGGGCGGGGCCGCGCGGCCGCGGGCGGCGGGCTCACCTGTGCACCCACACCTGCGCCGCGCCCGGGAGGTGGTCCGGCGCCGTGCCCGCCGTGTGCGCCCGGGCCCTCCCCACCCCACCCCACCCCACCCCTCCCCTCCCCTCCCCTCCCCTCGGCCTGTCTCTCCGGGCCGGACTCCGCGCTCGGCTGCGCTCGCGGGCTGCGCCGGCTTCTGCTTTGCTGCCGGGACTTCCCAGCCCCCTGAGAAAGCGGAAGCCACGCCCGGCTTCTTGCCAACGCGGAGTCCCCGGACGGGCCTCCGAGAGCGGCTGGCGGCCCGGCGGGACCGGAGCCCTGCCCGGAGGCGTCAAACAGGGAGGTCGGGGGTTGGGTCCCTGCTCTGTGCACGTAGGTGTCAGCACCTCCCTTTCTGCAAGGAGACCCCTCCCTGTGCCAGAGCCCAGGGCAGAGGACTGCCCGTCGGCGCTGCTGCCATCCTCCTCACCCCCCCCACCCCACCCCCCACCCCTGTGACTTCCTCTGCGAGGCGGCAACTCCTGAGGTTGGGGCTTTATGGCCGCTGGAAGCCTGGTCCGAGTCTCGGGGTGACTGGGCAGCCCCTTGGCTTACATTGTTTCCCCGGACTGGTTCTGAGCAGGTCCGGTTAGAAATGCAGCTGTGGCGACTAAGAGGCCCCTTCGGGCAGGGCCCGCTGGGTGCAGCTGTGCTGCTGGGACCGGTCTCCACTTGTCAAGTGCTGCTTTCTCCTCGCTGCCTCGCCTGCTGCCCAGCAGAGTGGTTTCACACAGCCCGACTTCCAGCCCTCGCCATTCCTCCCGGTTAGGGCTTTGCTCCTTTGCGTGCTCGGGTGCAGCCCTGTCTGACTTACCTAACGCACTCCTGGGTGTCCTATGGGCTTTCCCGGTCTCTTTATCCTCCGTCTTCTCAGCAACTGTCCCTGGTTTGGAGATGATGTAGTTCAGGGATCCCTCTTCAGGCCTCTCATATTTCAGCCTTTCCTTGAGCTTCTTCCCAGAGCTGCCCGCTACCCCTCCCCCTGCCTCCCCTCCTCTGAGGGTGCCAAGCTTCCTCTTCTAATCAGTCCGAACCCATCCATCTCGCCAGCCTCCCCCCCCCCACCCCACACCCACCCCCAGCTCCAGTGGCTGTGCCCCTGGCCACTGCCCTCATTGTCAACAGATACTGTGTGGCAAGTCCCCACTCGTTGAAGTTGCTTCGCTGCAGTGACTTCCGGTTGCTCATTAAATAAAGCCCAGACTCCACGCCTGGCTGACAGTCCCTGACTGCCCAGCTCCAGGCCTCCACTCCCAGGGCCCTTCCGTTGAGCACACTATACCTCTTTTCCTCTTCCTCAGACTTGCAGCCTGGTCCCTCCTCGGAGCCCTTGCTATGGCTGCCTCTTCTGCTGGGAGCGCCCCCCTTCCACATCACCCCAGGGCCCCCCCCAAAGTTGTTCTTAGCTCCCCAGTGGCCTTCTTGCAGGGCTTCCTCACTGCCTTGGCCCCTGGCTGCGGTCCCATTTTCCCAAATTCTCCAGACCCATCCAGGCATCCTCATTGGTTCTGTGTTGCCTTTCTCTTTTCCATAAGCGGCAGGGTGGGCTGTCTGTCCCTGGTGCAGGGCTGTGCTGTGTGGTCAATGCTCAGGAGGAGGGTGGAATGAGGGAGACAGGAAAGATGTTATCAGCAAGAAGAGGTGGTCTCCTGCGTGGTTGGCAGACTGGGTGACCCTGGGCCAGGCCCTGAGGCCTGTGGGGACGTCATCTCTGCTCCTTGGCTCTCTTGGTTCTCCCTGGTCGTTCTCCCCAGATCACAGCCTGGGTCAGCTCCTGCACCCTCCACCTGGCAGTGCTCTTGTTGCTGTGTGTCCCTCTCTGAGGCTTTCTTGTGGCTACATTCCCATCACCAGCAGGCAGCAGGTTCTCAGTGTGTTTGGAAGGAAGGACTGGATTATAAGGTGGCCAGGGCCCCACGCTTCATGTGCCATGAACAGGCCAGGAACCCCTCTTTTCATGTTCATCAGAAAGAAGGGGGGACTTGATGGAATGTGGGAATGAGCCTCTGAACTGGAACATCCAAGAATGGCTAAGGCTGGAGCCCAGGGTGGAAAGCAGTGAGGCCTGAGGGCCGGGGCGGACACAGAGCCTGGCTCTTGGGAGCTGCTGTGTCCCTTCTTGGAAGAGCCCGGCTGGGCGGCCATCGCTGTCCCTGCTGCTGGTCTTGTTCCTGGCTTCTGTGGCCTTCAGGGGGAATAGGGTTCTCTCCTCCGACAGTGAGAGGACGTAGACCATGTTTTCCCTTTGACTTGCTGTCCGACAGCACGGCCTGGACCTGCGCTCCTGCAGCGTTGGTGCTGGTGGCCGCACTGCCGGGAAGCCACCTCTTCCAGAATGTTCTCCTGGAGGTCTACCACCTCCCAGGTCTTCTTTGTCCCTGTTTCTCTCCTCCGGTATTCTCTCTCCTCTCCTAGGAAGCTTTGTTCCTTCCTGGCAGCGTGTGCTCCCTGTCAACCAGATCCACTGGGCCTGGATCGAATTTCATTTCCTCGACTTTCTTGGGTCGAGGCAGCTCTGCCCAGTGGTGTTAGCAAGGCCGTGGGGAGCCGGGAGCCGAGCAGGAGCTGACTTGTCAGACTGTTTGCCCTGGAGCCGGGTCCATCTGGCCGGCTCCGCAGGCCTGTGCTCGGCGAGGAGCCTTCCATAGATATCCCTCATTGAGTAGTGTAGAGGGCCGCCTGGGAAGGCACATGGGCAATTTTCTTTAATTATCGTCAGCTGAACTCAGGGCCTAGGCCGAGTCACGCCCTGGGAACATGCTTCCCCAATGAGGCTGGACATGTTAACCAGTTCTGACTTCATAGCAGCCCAGGTGTCAGCAGGGGCGGGTCTAGATATGTAAATCCAGTAATGCTAGGGCCTAGTTAAGAATGCAAATAAGCTCCTTTGATCCTAAGTTTTGGTGTTACTTTCCTGGATTTTTGGGATATGAGATAAACCTGCTGTGTGGCTCAGGGTCGTCATCATGCTGCCTCTCCAGCAGACAAAATGGCATCCCACCCAGCCCCCAGCTTTGTGAATCTATTTCTGCGTCTTGCTCTCTTTATTTCTATTATTTCTCAATCCCTGGCCGCCTCCATTTAGAACCGGTTCGTTCATCTCTCTTTCCGTGGGACGCGGAAAAGGGAGATCCCCGCCATGTTTGGCCCCGCTGCATCAGGCCCCCGCAGAGTAGAATTTACCCTATCTCCTAAACACCTCTGGGGCACATGTTTTTAAGCCCAAATCTCTTCCTGAGTTCTTACGAATAATTAGTCTTTCAGGAAGAAGAGGGGTGTGGGCAGGGTCACCCGTGCAGAGGGAAGACTCTGGTTGGTCTGGATCTTGCCCCACAAGGAGCCTGTGCCCTGAGGACCGGGTGCCATGCCGAGTCATGACCCCTCTGGTTTCTGGTGCTGCACGTTTTTGTCGGGAGTCCCGACCCAGACAGACCTTCGCACCACCCTGCAGGCCCCAGAAGAAGGCAGACATGCCCGGGGGCGGCACCTTCCCAGGCGCCTGGTGCCAGCCCCTCCTTCCTGCTTCTCCGTTGTGCTTTGGGTTCAGGAGTGTGCAGGTGTCTGTCTTTTCAAATTCACACACCTGGCCGCCAGCGAGTGCTTCTCACGTGCAAGTATCAAAAGCTGCCATGACACCAAAGGCCCAGCCTCCTCAGAGTGGATGGACGCTCCGTCTTCGCTCTGTCGCTCACGTGCCCTGTGGTCGGGCAGGCCAGCGTCGTTGCAGCTTCGGAGCTGAGAAGGCACAGTGGGTCACAGTGGGGCCCGTGTTGGCCCACAGAGACTGCCATGCTGAGCTGTCGGGGAGGAGGGCAGACAGTGCCCACTGCTGGCTACAGCGCCCCCTGCTTTGTTTCAGGGCTCTCTTTACCTATGAAGGCAACAGCAATGACATCCGCGTGGCTGGCACTGGGGGTGAGTATGGCCAGGGGGATCCAGGGGCTCCTGGAGGGAGGGTGAGGGGGTGGAGGGAGAGTGGCTGTCAGGGCCCCAACTCCGGTGGCATCTCAGCCCTCCCAGAAGGAGGAAGGCTCGGGCAGGCAGTGTTGAGGAGTTCTCTGGCCCCTGATCAGGCAGGATGGGGGTGTCGGGGGTTTCCAAGTGAAAGTAAGCCCTCCTCCACATACTCAGCCTGAGGTGCCGGGCAGGGCTGCCCTGTGTTATAGCTGAGAGAGCTCACGAGGGCCTGGGCTGGAGGGGGAGGAGGAGGAGCAAACGCAATTTTCCCTCCGCCCCATCTGATGGGACGGGGTGACCTGGAAAAGTGCTGCTGGCATGCAGGTCGGTGGGCAGTCTGTAAGGAGGTCTCCCCTGGCTAGAGCCAGTGGGGCGGGGCGAGCTGTGGCCCCCAGAGGTGCCAGGCTTTGTGTGCTCACGGCCAGTTTCCCGACCTGGGCCAGGCACAGCTTTGCCCCCAGCGGCCGGTTCTGAGGATTTGTTGGTAGAGAGCCCCGCTCTCTCTCCAGCACCTTCCCCACGGCCCTCTTTCTAGAAGGACTGCCACTGCGGTGGCCTCATGCGCTGGGATGCCCGTGGCGCAGGGATGCCACGGGCAACAGTTGCAGAGTTTAGCGGTTGAGCCCCTCTTCACAGTCGGGAGATGTGCAAGGCGGGTGAGAGCCGCAGACCCTAGCACATGGTCGGCCTCGGCCTCGAGGTCCAGAGAGAATGTCTCGGGCAGCCCTTCCTGCCCTGTCACTTCCTGCGAGCATCTAAGAGCTGAGCTTTGAGGGTTGGTCCTGTCTGCTCACAGCCCTCCAGGTGGCCCTGCAGTCTGAGCAGCCACATGGGCAGGGCCCTTTGTGGGGTCCAGGAAAGGAGGGAGGTACGGGGAGAAACATTGACGTGAGAGAGAGACATCAATGGGTTGCCTCCTGTACACACCCTGACCAGGGCTGGGCATCGAACCTGCTACACAGGAACATGCCCTTGACCAGGAATCAGATATGTGACCGTTCAGCGCACAGGCTGACACTCCCAGCTGCTGAGCCACACCAGCCAGGGCTCGTTTCTACTTTACAAAATGGTGTTTACACTCGTGCGATAAAAGTCACCGGAGTTGCCGAAACCGGTTTGGCTCAGTGGATAGAGCGTCGGCCTGCGGACTCAAGGGTCCCAGGTTCGATTCCGGTCAAGGGCATGTACCTTGGTTGCGGGCACACCCCCAGTAGGGGGTGTACAAGAGGCAGCTGATCGATGTTTCTCTCTCATCGATGTTTCTAACTCTCTATCCCTCTCTCTTCTTCTCTGTAAAAAAATCAATAAAAAAAAAAAAAAAAAAAAAAAGTCACCGGAGTTTCGTCAGCCCAGTCCTGCATCCACCTGCTGGCCCTTCAGGCCAGGATCTCACTCTGATGCAGGAGGCAGCTTGGCCTTCCTTTCCTGGTGGGTGGGTGCTGGGTGGGCAGGGTTCCTGCTGCCTGTGACCCTCCTGTGACTGCTGCAGAGGGGGGCCTGGAGGAGGTGGTGGAGGAGCTCAGCAGTGGGAAGGTGATGTACGCGTTCTGCAGGGTGAAGGACCCCAACTCTGGACTGCCCAAGTTTGTCCTCATCAACTGGGTATGTGAAACCTGGGGCTCGGTGCTCGCATAGGTGTGACCAGGAAGCTCTCTTCCCTCCTGCTCTGAGTGATTGGAGCAGAGGAGAGTTCACAGCCGGAGGGCTAGTTCACTGTGGCCCAGAGAGGGCCCGTCACTCCCTCCGAGCCCAGAATTACTCCTGCAGAATGAAGTACCAGCAGCCACAGGACACCCTGTTCTCGTTCCCTGGGAGCTGAGGGCTTGGAGAGGCCGGGGAGGCTTTGGGAGGGTGGGGCGGGGCTGGGGGGATGAGGATTTTCAGTGCCCCACAGTGGAAGCTGCCCCAACAGCCTGCCCAGTCCCTAGGAGGGCAGTGGCTCTAGGGAATGGGCAGGTCATGCTGGGTGTGTTGTGTTGCAGACGGGCGAGGGCGTGAACGATGTGCGGAAGGGCGTGTGTGCCAACCACGTCAGCACCATGGCCAGCTTCCTGAAGGTGAGGGCTGCACCTGCAGGGCCTCAGCTCCTCAGGCCCCAGGTGTGTGGAGTGAGTGATGGGAGCCACAGCCAGAGTCGGAGGTGTGCCCCAGGTCCTGCTCTGTCTGAGCCTCAGGGTGTGACCGAGGCTGCTCAGCGAGGGCCTGGGGGTGTCTTCAGGGGAGGCGGGGCCAAGGACTGCGAGGAGCACCGTGCGGGCAGGAGCTGGTCCTGGCAGGCCTTGCTCTTGCCGGCCTCATGAGTGCTGTGAACACGACCCAGCCGTGTTGGAGGGATCTGAGGAGGTGGGGATTGCAGTGCCTACACATGTCCCCCATGCACTCGTTTCCATCTGTGTCTGCGTGTCAGTCATAAATGGAACCTCTGTGGTTTCAAAGCATTTGTTTTCGAGGGTCAGGTGACTGTGTTTCCTTGGTCACTGACAAGGAGACCGGGACTTCGATTTCCAGTTCTGCCAACACTTCCTCAGATGTGCCTCCATTTCCCCAGCGAGGAGCTGTAAGAGAGGGTCACCGGGTGTTTGGTGACAGGCAGAGGCCATAGCCTGGCTCCTCCATGGTCGGTGGCCGGTGTAGAAGATGTGTGCTGGTTTCTATACGTCTGTCAGGGCTGGTGTCCCTGATGAGAAAGAACTCTCTGGTGCCTGAGCCATCTGCTCAAGGCAGAGCCACAGGACACACTTTGGCCACGAGGGCCTCCCACACGAGCAAGACGGGTCCCAGCCTGCAGACAGGCGTGCAGTCTGGAGCTGCAGCAGCTGTTCTCGCTACAGGGCGCCCACGTGACCATCAATGCGAGGGCTGAGGAGGACGTGGAGCCTGAGTGCATCATGCAGAAGGTGGCCAGGGCCTCAGGCGCCAACTACACCTTCCACAGGGAGAGCGGCCGCTTCCAGGACATGGGCCCCCAGGCCCCAGTGGTGAGTGGGGCCGGGGCTGCGGGTAGGGGGCATTCCCAGTGACCAGACGCTGCCTCGGCCTCAGCACCTGATCCCTCAGGCTGTCTCCTGCCCGCCTGGTCTCAAGGCCACAGCACCAGTGTGTCCTGTGTGGTGGCGCCGTGGGGGGAACAAGTGGCAGACAGGGCAGGCCCCTCCTAGTCGGGCAGAAGCCTGTGGGTCTGTGGCCTTGGTGCTGGGTGGGGAGCCGAGTCCCCTGACAGTAAGCGGGGGTCCATGGGGATGTGGTGGGTACTACCATGGTGGTCAGCTGTCTGCGCTGGGGAGCCATCCTCCTAGGAATGGCCCCTGGCCAGAGGTAAGCCCTAGACCTGCCCTGGTTTCACCCACAGGGCCTGGTGCAGCCAGAGACCCACCCTGCTGTGTGGGCTGCACCTCCTGCTCAGCAGTGTCCAGGGCCTTCCAGGCCAACCTGTTGTCAGCCTCCTTCGGGCACTGGGCCGGGGACACTGCGTCTGCCGGGTGCTGTCCTGACAGTCCCTGCCCGGGCCCTGCGCTCTGTCCCCGTCCCCACAGGGCTCCGTGTACCAGAAGACCAATGCCATGTCAGAGATCAAGAGGTTCGGCAAAGACAGCTTCTGGGCCAAAGCGGAGGTGAGTGCTGCCGGCGTGACGATCGCGGGCGTTTCTGGAGCGTCCAGTGTGCGCCAGGCGTGGAATAAGCACGTCACTCTCTGCCAGTTTTCTCATAACAAGCTCCTAGAATCACCCGTGGGCACAGATGTAGTGTGGTGAAGGCCTGGGGAACTGGAGGGGTGGGGGGAAAGGGGGACGTCTGTAATACTTTCAACAATAAAGATAAATTAAACAAAAACTGGTGCGATGTTCTTGTCCGTGCCGATGCACAGATGGCCCCAGGGCTGGCGGGTTAAGTGAGGAGGCTAGGGTTGCGCTGGGTTGGGCTGAGCACACTCCCTGCAGGAGGAGGAGGAGCAGCGGCGGGCCCAGGAGAAGCGGCGGGCGGAGCAGGAGCGGCAGCAGCTGGAGCAGGAGCGCCGGGAGCGGGAGCTGCGGGAGGCTGCCCTCCGAGAGCAGCGCTACCAGGAGCAGGGCCAGGAGGCCAGGCAGAGGTGAGACCCGGGGAGATGGGGCTGCCCGGGGTCAGCAGGCAGAGGCTCAGGCGCTGCCCTCTGCCCTCCCAGCAGGAAATGTGAGCAGCAGGAAGTGGTTGAGAGGAGCAGAGAGGAGCAGGTGAGGGGTGCTCACACTGGAGGGCCTGTCCCGCATTGCATTGGGTGGAGGCCGCCCGCTGTGAGCTGCCCTGCAGGTGGGAGCCTGGGACGTGTGGGCGCACCTCACCCCATCCTGGGGAGGCTGTGAGCCCCAGCACTGAGAGGCGGGCAGGCTCACGGTTCCCGCTCACCCTGGGGCCATGCGTGTCCCCAGGAGCCTGGTCAGCAGTCACCTCGGGAGATGTTCATGCAGAAGGAGAGAGCCGTGTCTACCGCATCCACCTCCAGCCCCCAGCCAGGTGAGACTTCTCTGTGCTTGGCCCTGCCCTGAGCAGGGCTAGGCGAGGGCATGCAGGGACAAGTGAGCCAGGAGCACCTGTGCGTGAGGACAGCGTCTGCCCTGACCTCCTGCAGAGCCAGACCTGGAGGAGAGGATGGGGACCTCCAGCCCCGGCCCCGTGAGCCCTGGGAGAGGTCACACTTGGCTGTCAGCTGGGTCCCAGGGGCCCACACAGTCACCTCTCTGGCCCCAAAGGACACAGGACTAGTCCTCCAGCCAGCTCTCCCGCACTGCACATGCCCCAGGGGCTGCTGGGAGAGAGTCCCCGTTCACTCCTGGTGGGTGGGCAGGGCCCGGAGAGGGCAGGGCTGTGTCCTCCCTCCCGCTGTGAATCCTGTTCACCATCCATTTGCAGGCAAACTGCGGAGCCCCTTCCTACAGAGGCAGCTCCCTCAGCCAGAGAGCCCCCTCGGCGGGGAGAGGGCTCACGCCGCCTCGAGGCCCAGCACAGGCAAGGCTCTCGGCCACCCCGGGGGGTGGTGTGGGGGGAGACAGGGTGTCCTCTCCCTCCCCAGGGTCCGAGCCGGCTGCACCGCTCTTGCAGGGGTCTGTGAGGAGCCGGCACCCAGTGCCCCTGCGTGCCCGGTGCAGGTGGAGGAGGAGGCCGTGTACGAGGAGCCCCCCGAGCAGGAGACCCTCTACGAGGAGCCCCCCGTGGTGGGTCCCTGCAGCTGGGTCAGGGCTGCAAGGGCCTGGGTCCTAAGACTGCCTCCCCAGCCACACTTGGGAGGCTCACTACCTTGTTTAAATTTGGAGCCGCTTGTGCAATAAGTTGTGTGGCGTGCGCCGCCGCGTGGGAGGTTCTGGGTGGGGAGCACTGTGGGGTCCCCGAGGCCCGGCCTTGGCACAGCCGAGGGAGCCAGGACCCGACTTCCTTCCGGTCCGCGCAGGGGGAGCAGCAGGACACTGGCTCTGTGCGCCCAGACCACGACCCCGGGCTGAGCGGGAAGGGGCTCTGTGCCCGGGCCCTGTACGACTACCAGGCAGGTACCGTGCCAACCCACCCTGGCCACAGGCTCCTCGGGGCAGCCCCAGGGGTGTCAGGATAAAGGAGGGCGCGAGGAGCCCGCCTCTCTGTGGGTACTGGCAGCTCCTCATCCACAGCGTGACTCCCTGTGCAGCCTCGTGGGGTGGCTGAGCGGTGGCTCTGGGAGTGGCCTCGGGGAGCAGACAGATGTGTGGGAGGAAGTGCTGTCTCAGCCTTTGGCTGGGACGGGCCCAGAGCCAGGCCCCAGGGGAAGGTGTGTGGGGAAAGGCCGGCCCCTGGCACTGTCTGGACGGGTGGGCTGGTGCCTGGGCCCGGGGCTCCCAGTGCAGCTTCGGGCTCCCCTCCTTTCAGCGGATGAGACCGAGATCTCCTTTGACCCTGAGAACCTCATCACGGGCATCGAGGTGATTGATGAAGGCTGGTGGCGCGGCTACGGGCCCGATGGCCACTTTGGCATGTTCCCTGCCAACTACGTGGAGCTCATTGAGTGAGGCTGCCTGTGGCCTCGTCCCGCCCCACATGGCCTCACTGCTGGAGGTGGCAGCGTGACACTGCGCCCCATCCTCTTTGTGGCGTGGGCCACAAATGCAGCAATAACCCGGTGGTTCCCACACGCTTCTAGCAGCCCCCACAGCAGGGGCCTCTGCCTTTCCTGTTCCCTGCGGCTCTGAGGGGTGGTGGTTGGGGAGCCGTGGACTCAGCGGCTCATGTCCAGTTGGTGTCGGCAGCCCTGGTGGCAGCAGCTGGTCTGGGTCCTGCTCCATGCTCCTGCTCCTCTGTCCCCTGCCTGGCCCTGGGCACTGGGGATGGGACGACAAGGTCCCTGAGTACCTGGGCGCAGCGGCAAACATGTCTGTGCTCACTCCTGCCTGCTGGCCCTGTGGGGACCTGCCGTCTCCCCCGTCCCAGACCCCCCCCCCCCCCCTCTGTTCGTGGAGTCAGCATTGCACACCCAGGCCCCAGCTCGATGCCGTGACAGCCTGGCAGCCCCGGGTGAGACCCACCTTCCTGGTGTCTGGAAGTGCGTGTGCACCTCAGGCTGCTGGCTGCAGCCACCTGGACGAGGCATAAAGATTAAGATGTGACTGATGTTTCTCTCTCTCAAATCAATAAAAAACAAAAAATAAAAATATTAAGATGTGAGTGAAGTGAGCCTCCTGCGCTTGTTCTCTGGGAGGGCAGAGGCCTGCCTTGTCCCCTCCACGGGGCCTGTGCCCAGGCGGGACTGTACGTGTGCATGTGCGTGTGTGCAGTGAGGCGCCTGGCACCCAGTGACACGGGAGAGTCTACTTCCCCGTGTGCCCTGGGAGGAGGCTGTACTGGGGAGGCCTGGGGTGTAGGCAGGCCTCCTTGATTTCTCTCCCACAAAGACAATAGTGCCCCCCACCCCCAGCTGTGGAGGCCCCGTGAGTCAGGTGTCCCCAGTTTTGAGGCCATCTGTGGGCGTGTCCCCAGACAAGGGGACTCCCAGGCAGGGGGACGCGGAGACCGCAGAGGACAAGCGTCTAAAGGGAGCCGGCCAGGTCACTTAGCCTCCCTGGAGCCAAGTTACAAGCGGGTCTTTTGCGTTGGGGGTCACCACAGGGACTTGTTAGAGCCTTCTCCTGGCCAGGGGTGGGGGCCAGGTCCCCACACACAATGGGCTGGGCAGACAGGAGGGGCCAGGCGCCCCTTGGGCAGCGTTTGTGCATCTCGGCCCCGAGTGAGCGCTGGGCACGCGGGCCACGCTGGACACGAGCTAGGGGAGGTGCCTTTATTGCCAGAGCAGACGCTTCACTTGGCCTTGCCCTGGGCGGCTACAGCCTCCATGGCCCTGCGAACGGTCTCCTCGTCGCCTAGGAACCGCATGGGCTTGGTGGGCTTCAGGGCGTGGTCCAGCTCGTACACGATGGGGATCCCCGTGGGCAGGTTCAGCTCCATGATCGCCTGGTCTGACATCCCTGGACGGGAGGAACCAAAGGCCTCAACCCTCCCAGCCTGTCCACCAGCTGCTGACCTTTACGAGCCACGGTTGGTCGGCAGACACGGCCTCCCTGCCAACCGCAGGGCTGCAGACATGTGCCCGAGAAGGTCAGAGCAGACCGGAGTTGAGGCTACAGAAATAGCCGGCAAAACCAAGGGCTGTGTCCTGGGCCAGCGCCCGGTCTCGGCCCAGTGTGGACTCTGACCAGACAGCCAACGCTTGGTTCAGTTGGGACATTAGCCATTCGGTTACGGGGAGTGCTAAGCTTGGGCTTCCCGAGCAGGGGAGCAGGGGTGCTGCTACCCAACAGGGTGGGTGAGGGACAGCAGGAGGTCACTGGGGCCGCAGTGGGCGGAGGCTCTGCCAGGCGGAAGGCTGTGTTTTCAGAGGAAACTCGACCCGACTGCCTCCTGCCTGGAATAGCTCGCCCTTTGGTATTTCCACCCCCACGAAGCGAGGAGCGAGTTCCCGGCAGTGGAGACCCCGGCATGCTCCCGGCACGCTAGCACGAGGAGGCACTGTCTGTCCGCCTGCTGGGCTCAGTGCCCGCTGAGGGGTCTGCGGCACCTGGCATCCCGGGCAGGACAGGAGCTGGCCAGGCCTCCGGGCCGGCCTGTCTGCTCTGGCAGCTGCCCACCACCCCACCTGCCTTCCTCTCTTCTTGATCCAAACTTGAAGGCCATCAGAGGCGAACAGACTGTCCCGCTGTCTGAAACTCCTGGAGGGCCGGGTCCTGTCAGGGTCGTCTGCCAAGGAAGCCCCGGGAGGAGCCGCCATGGGCTTCATCAGGAGCCTGGCTGTGAGCCTGGAGTCTCCAGGCTGCTACACACCTGCACCCTTCTGAGTGGTCTCACCTCTGCCTGAGTGGGTGGAGCTGGGGCGGGGGCAGGGCTTTGCCCTGGGCCCAAGTCCAGCAGCCACAGTGCCAGGTGTTGCCCCAGAGGGTGGTTGAGGCCCAGCAAGTGACACGACCAGGGACACACAGCAAAACAAGGTTTGGAGCCAGACGGCCCTGCTTTTCCTGGCCAGTGTGCCTGGGCAAGATGCCACCCAGCACCGCCACCTGCCCAGGGCTCATGTCCAGGAAGCTGGGGGGCCCGGGGCCTCAGCCCCTGTGCAGGGCCTGGCCTGGTCAGAGTGGGAGGCCTTTCCACCTTCAGTCTTCAAAAGGAAATGACACCGTGTCCCAGTACGTGCACAGAAATGAAACCAAAATCCTACAAAGCTGCTCCCTACATGGTTTGTCCAACCCTCCCCGTCCAATTCCGTTGGAAAACCCCTCCCTGGGCCCTGAGGCCTGCAGAGCTGCCTCAGCCAGGCCAGGGGCACCTGCTGGAATGTGAGCTGGGCAGGTTCAGGGCCCGGTGTCACTGTCCCACCCCCACCCATGCTCCACATGAGGGCCTCACCTTCCAGGTGCTTGACGATGCCCCGCAGGCTGTTTCCCGTGAGCGGCAATGAGCACCCTTTGGCCGGCCCTGACCTGGGGGACGATCTCCTCGTTCCAGAAAGGGCAGGGCCCGGGCGATGGTATCTTTGAGACTCTCACAGGTGGGCAGTTCCCCAGGCCTCAGGCCTGCGTACCGGCGCTCCTGGGGGTGTGCACGCGCAGTTCACATCCCCCACCTGGCCGCCCCTTCCCAAGGCCCCTGACCCCAGGCTTGCGCTCGGACACCCTGAGTGGCTGACCTTGCTGATGACGCTGTAGTAAGGGTGCTTCTCGTCCATGGGGGGAGGCGGGATGTCGAAGGAGCGCCTCCAGATCTTCACCTGCTCCTCCCCGTGCTTGGCGGCCGTCTCCGCCTTGTTGAGGCCCGTCAGGCCCCCGTAGTGCCGCTCGTTGAGGCGCCAGGTGCGCACCACGGGCAGCCACATCTGGTCCGTGCCTTCCAGGATGGTCCAGAGCGTGCGGATGGCCCTCTTCAGCACCGACGTGTAGCAGATGTCAAACTCCATCTGGGCGTCCTTGATGGCCTGGGCCCCCCGCCTGGCCTCCTCGGCCCCCTTCTCACTCAGCTCCGCGTCAAACCAGCCGCAGAAGCGGTTCTCCTGGTTCCAGGTGCTCTCGCCATGCCGGACCATCACCAGGCGGTGGGTGGACATGGCTGCGGTGCTGGGGACCGTGGCAGGCTCCTGAGGAGGACAGCTGCCTCTGCCCCGGCACCAGCTTTATAACAGTCACTCCCCACCCCCACCCGGCCAACTGCCAATCTGCATTCCAGGCCGACAGGCAGCCGCAGGTGGCCAGCAGCAAACTCTCCAACTCTCAGGAGAGGGTGGCCAAGATGGACTTAAAATAGTCCCACAGCCACTGGTCCCCACATGTCCAGAGCCCAGCGGGTGGGGGGCGGGGATGGCTGCTGGGCAGGGCTGAGAGTGAAGGAGGAAGCCCTGGCCTGGACCAGCCTGAGGGGTGGGCGCAGCAGAAACAAGGGCTCTCCAGGGAGAGCTCCCCACGTTGGTGCTCCAGCCCCGTCAACCCCTCCCTCCCAGGGCCCTGGCACATGACACAGGCACAAAGTCTCCCCACCCCCCTTGCTTTCTCCTGTCCCTGAGCACAGCTGGGAGCCCACCGCATGCTGAGAGGAAGCACCTGGAGTCAAAGGGGCTGAGCAGGTGTGTGGACTGTGCATACGTGCATGTGTGCTACACACACGTCTGTGTTGCGTGGGCCTGTGTGTGTGCATGGGCCTGTGTGAGTGTGCACGTGTGCGGACTGTGTTGTTTAAGCCCAAACTTTCCTCATCTTCTGTCTGGACGATCTACCCGTGGTGGAGAGGGGGTTCGGAAGTCCTGCTGGTCTGTACCCCGCCCTTTCTCCCTCGGATCTGGCAATGTGTGCTCATCTATGTCGGCGCTCCTATGTGTACGTCCTCTTTCTGGATTGGCCCCTTTATTACGTCACGACCTCTCTGTCCCCTTAGAGACTTTGAATAAAGCCGGTTTTGTCTGGTGGAGGTATAGTCCTGCTTCCTCTTGGTTTCCATTTGCATGGAGTATTGCTTTCCACCCCTTCACTTTCTCAGTGCGTCCTTAAAGCTGAAGCGAGTCTCTCACAGGGAGCACACAGGTGGGTCTTGTTTTTATAATCCATTCAGCTGCTCTACCATATATATATATATATATATACTTTTATTGATTTCAGGGAGGAAGGGAGAGGGAGATAGAAACATCAATGAATGAGAATCATTGATCGGCTGCCTCCTCATGCCCCACATTGGGGATCGAGCCTGCAGCCCAGGCATGTGCCCTGAACCAGGAATCAAACCGTGACCTCCTGGTTCATAGGTCGATGGTCAACCACGGAGCCATGTTGGTCGAGAGGCGGTGGGTGAGTTAGAGCAACTGATGTTAGTCATCTTTTGGTTAGAGAATTTAGTCCATTTACACTTGAAGTAATTATTGATAGGTGTGGACTTACTGTTGCTATTTTATTAATTTTTCCTAGTTGTTTTGTGAGTCCTTGGTTCCTTTCTTCACCTCTTACTCTCTTCCTGTGACGTGATCCTGCTCTGCAGTGGAACACGTGGGTTTCGTTATGTGTACCTGTTACAGGCTCTGGCTTTGTAGTTACCATGAGGCCTACCTGGAACATCTTATAACAGTCTATTCTATTCTAACTTAACTCTGAACACATACTATATTGATTTTCAGAGAGAGAAAGATCAATTTGTTGTTCCATTTATTTATGCTTTCGTTGGTTGCTTCTTGTATGTGCCCTGATCAGGGATCAAACCTGCAACTTGGTGTATTGGGACGATGCTCTAACCAACTGAGCTACCTGGCCAGGGCCCATAGTATTCATTTAAAAAAAGAGGGCAGCCGAAACCGGTTTGGCTCAGTGGATAGAGCGTCGGCCTGCGGACTCAAGGGTCCCAGGTTCGATTCCGGTCAAGGGCATGTACCTTGGTTGCGGGCACATCCCCAGTAGGGGGTGTGCAAGAGGCAGTTGATCGATGTTTCTCTCTCATCGATGTTTCTAACTCTCTATCCCTCTCTCTTCCTCTCTGTAAAAAATCAATAAAATATATTTTTAAAAATTAAATTAAATTAAATTTTAAAAGAGGGCATTTAACATGGAGAAGGTGTAGAACTGAGAACTCAATGTTTTGACTTTGGAAATTATTTTTTGTTCCATTGATCCCATCTGGTACACATGACTCTCTCTGACATTGAATTGATGGAAGACATAAAATTTATTTCATTGCAACCTGAAAACATTTCCACAGCACAGGGCCGGGCTGGCTCCACACCACAGAGAGCGCTCACTGGAGTGGCAGTGGCACCCACGACTTGTCAGGGTGGCTCCTGTGGACTGAGTCCTTGTATAGGGTCCCCCACAAAGAATGCACAGCATGTACCCTGGGGACCATGGAGCTGAGAGCCCTCCAAACAGGAAGCAGGAGGAAGGTTCCTCTGGGCACACACAGGCCCGTGGCTGCCTGATCAGGGTATAATCCGTGCACTCAAAATTGAGGTGCTGCGAGAGGGGACCTTGCCAGGCCCCACAGAGAAAAAAATAATTTCTTCTGAACTACATCTTCTTCCATTTTTTTGTTTCCTACTTATTTTTATTTTTTTCCTTCCATTTCTCATAGGAAGCTCAGCTGCGTTATGATCTATGGGCCACGTGGTGCCTGCAGTCCACCGCTGACGGAACTGTCACGTGCGGCCACGCCGGTCCTAACAGTGACAGACTGAAATCGGGAACACGCCGGTCCTAGCCACGCACGGCTCAGGCGGGACAGGGAAGGAAAGGCACCCACGTTGAAAAGGGAGAAGCAGAGCACTCGGTGCCGGTGGCATGGCCTTGGACACAGGAACCATAGGAATCCTCCAAAAGGCGACCCAAGAGGATAAAAAGTTCAAGGTCCCACGACACAAAACCAACCACATGTCTACACACTAGTGAACAACCAGAAGGCAAAATTAATAAAATTCCACTTAAATGACATCAAAAGAATAAAATACTTAGGAATAAATTTAATAATTTATTAAAGTTTATAAAATTTTAATATAAATTTATTCTGAAAACTTTAAAGCATCACTAAAACTAAAGGAGATCTAAATAAACGGAGAGGCACCTGTGTTTATGGATTGGAAGGCAGTACTGTTACCATGGCAACACTCTCCAGGTGCCCAGCTCACCCTTCAGGACCCCAGGGTCACACGGTCATAGGGCCCACCTCACCCACAGCGGGTGGTGAGGAGCCCCAGCCCCCTCCACCCCCTGCACAGCAACACTTTCAGAAAACAGCCTGGTTTGCTCCGTGTTCTCATTTCATTGCTTCCTGGGCAGGGTGTGCATGGGGGAGTGGGGGTGCACAAGGGGCTCCCCAGGAGGGTGAGAGTTGCAGCAACCTCTCTGGCCTGCAGATGGTCAGTGTCCAAGGGCATCCATGGTCTGGCTGGCTGAGCAGCCCCCCATCCCGAGGAGTGGCTGAGGGCCGCAGAAGGGATCAGGCGTTTCTCTGCTCTGGGGGAAGGTACGCCAGGCCCAGATGTTTGAAGACGTCCTCCTCGGCAGCCGCTTGGAAAAAGGTCTTCTGCAACAGAGTGTGGGCCTTGGTGCTGGGCCCTCCACCATGCAGGTCCCCTCAGGACCCTCTCTGTCGGGCCCAGGCCCCCCTGCCTTCTGCCCCAGCCACACACCTGCTCCGGGTCAAACAGCCCATGGCTGTTCAGCCACAGACCCCGCTCCTTCCGGCTAAATCGGCGAAGCTCCCGCTCAAAATGCTGGGGGGAAGAGAGGCGTCAGCAGGGCCACAGCCCAGATCCTCCCCCGGCCCCCCACGCACTGCCTACCTTGGAGCCAGTCCAGCCCAGCAGGGCAAAGGGGAACTGGCTGATGGGGGCGACCACCAGGTCCACACGCACAGCCTTCCAGGAGGGGTGGGAGCTCCGAGTCCCCGCCTCGGCTGCCCCTGGGGGCCTCGGCAGACGGAAGATGCAGAAGCTCCGCTCAAAGGTGTCCATGGAGCGGCCCTTCGGGGCCAGGCGGGCAGGCTCTCCACTGGGGCGGCGCTGCTGCTGCTGATACAAGACAAGGCCCTGGGGGGGGCAGAGAAGGGGGCAGGTGTGACCCGCTGTCCACGCGGCTGGAGGGGGCCCAGCAGCTCCCTGGGAGGGCAGGGACACTCTCACCTGCTGCTCCAAGTAGCGCATCACCCTGGGCAGCAGCCCCACCTCCTGGCCCTCCTCGGGGTGGGTGATGAGGAAGTCCACATCGTGGCCCTGCAACTTCCCCCTGAGGGTCGGGTCTGATGTCCAGGCGGCCCAGGGACAGGGTCTCCCAGTTCCCTTGAGACCCCTGGGTGTGGGAAGGCCCACCGCAGGGCCTCCCGGGGCCTAGCCGCAGGCACATGGCCTTACCTCCGGAAGCCACCAGCCAGCGTGACGGTGGCCCGAGGAAGGGCCCACCCCACAGCCTCCGCCACCACCTGCCGCAGGGCCTCGGCGTCTGGCCGCTGGACAGGGGCGCTCAGGTCCTGGTAGTGCTGGAGGCCTGGGGGTACGGGCAGCTGCTCTGACCCACCCACCGCCTCTCTACTCACCGCCTCCATACCCTCCTCTCCACCACCCTCCTCCCTTTCAAACAGAAAACTTCCTTTTAAAGGTGACTGTAGATTCAGGGCAGTTGAAAGAAATCCCAGAGGTCCCCTGGCCCCTCCCCAGCTCCCCGACCCCAGATCTTAGGCCGTAGTGTGCTGAGGGTGCCGGCCTCGGATGAGGTGGGGCTGGAGCTGATAAAAGGCACAAGGAAGACGCTCCATCTCTGAGGAGCAAGCACCGTCTCACCCGTGCCTCCCACGTCCCTCTGCTCTGACCCCATCGGCAGCCTCAGCACTCGGGGTGGGAACCTTCAGGCCCAAGCTGGGGGCGGGGGGGCCACAGTGCGGTCACCTGCTTTCTGCTGCTGGGTCAGCCTCTGCACCTGCTTCCAGACATCGTCCAGAGTCCGCAGTCCTTCCCGGTACCACTGGTCAGCAGTCCTTACTCCGACCCCGAAGATCCGGGTGAAGAGCTGTTGGGAGGGTGAGGCAGCCCCATCAGGCCTGGGTCGCCTCACAGCCCGGTCCCCTCCTCCAGGAGAGGTCTCGCCCAGAACCGGCACCGGCACCATCCCCCTGGCGGCGGCTGAAACCCATCACTGCGTTCTTCTCCTTCAACAGCGCAAACACAAGGCTGTGGGAGGCAGGGGGCTGGGGGACGCAGACCTGGCCCAGCCAGCAGTCAGCACAGAATCCAGGCCAGTGGGGACGACCCTACCAGAGCCGACCTCGCCCTGACCCCGGCCCAAGCAAGTCACCTGTCTCTTACAGCTCGCTGGCTGGGTAGGCACCCGCCCTAGGCCTGCCACTCAGAGCCCCTCCCTGGGAATTTCTGGAACTAAACCAGGTCAGGCCCGTGCAGTGGTGGAGCTGAACCGTGGGGCGGGAGCGCCGGTCCTTCAGGCTGTGCGGACCGCCCTTTCCTTGATCCCCTAACCAAGGGCTTGCATGCACACTGCTCACGGTCACCAACAGAAACCTCACACAAAAACGCTGAGAATAACCTAATCACATGTTTATAAAAATAACTAATTGTTAGCATGCTTCCCTGCAGGCTCAGATGCACTCTGGGGTGCCCATAGGGAGGCAGACGGCTGTCCTCTGTCCACGCTTCCCCACTCACTAGCTCCTACCTGAGCCCCTCCATCCTTCACACATACCCCCCCTCCTCAAAGCCCCCCTTGATCCTCATAACATCTGGGCAACCCCAGGGCAGCAATGACCCCGCCTATCCAGCAAGCCCTACCGCCCACAGGTGGCCCATCCGACAACCTCTAGCCACAAAAGCAGGGCGTCCAAGCAGCAGGAGGGACAGTGGCAGCTCTGAATCAGACCAGAGGTGAGGGGCAAAGGGCAGGTGCGCCGTGGACCAGGTGGGACACACCAGGAAACAAAAGTGTGAGCTCAGGACAGAGACAGTCCAGTGAGCCCGCGCTCCTTCGTCCTCCCACGTTCTGCTGAGGCTCACAGAGCCGGTCACGTACCGGAGGCCAGTCCATCAACAGTCCAACAAGGACAGGCAGTGCTGAGTGATCTAGAACATTCCTGTGCTCAAAACAAGCTTCTCCCTGAGGTGTCTTTGGCTGCCTCATCCGAGTCAGACATCAGCTGCCACTTCCTCAGAGGCCTCCTCTGACCTGGGGATGGGTCCCTGGGGAGAACTGGGTGTGCCCCTGGTGTACCTTCATGCTCTGGTACCGCTCTGAGCGCTGGACTCGCTCCACCTCCTCACATACTCCGTGTTCCAGCAGCTCCTATGGCCGAGACAAAGCAAAGCCCGGCCTGACCACAGAGCAGACCCCATGCTCAGCAGGGGGCCCTGCGGGGTCAGGATCTGAGGGACTTGCAAATGGAGACTGTGCCTCGGAGCTTCTCCCTCAGATAAGTCGCAGTTGATGTAAATAATTACCTTTAAAACATAGGTGATGAATTCAATGCCACTTCATTTAAAAGCAAAATGAATTCAAAAGCATCTCTTGCCATGACGTCCTCTCCCCGTGACGTGCACAAAAGCACGGCTTTCCTCAAACACGCTGCCACTAGAGAGGTGCTCCCACGTCCCGGACAGTGTGGGCCGATGCCAGCAGTACCCGAGACCGCCTGCAGCCCGAGCCCTCTCAGCCGCCCTGGCGCAGGTGCTATGGCCCTCATTCACATGAGGTGTCTGGGTGGAGGGTGGCATCCCAGACTCGGAGCCTGCGGCTCCTCCCCAGCTGGGCTGCACACTGAGCCAGATACTGTCACCAGGCTCCACCTCCCTGACACCCACTCGCACTCACACCTAGCTAAGTGCGGTGAGCACCTACCTGGATGACCCTGCAGGAATGCTCTCCGAAATGGGGCAGGCCCTGCAGCTGGCTCAGGGCTGTGACGGGGCAGGGCAGCGCCTTGAGCATGGAGGCTGCTCTGCAGAAGGAAAGGAGGCGGCCCTCGCTGCCTTCAAAGCCCGCAGCTTCTGCCAGCACCTCCAGCGCCTCCTGCAAGGAGGGGCCCTTCGTGAGGGCAGGGTGGGTGGGGAGCCTCACCCATCCCTCCAGCTTCAACCCCCCTCTCCCCGAGGCTGGGACAGAGTGGGGAGTGCTCACAGGAGCAGGCCTGGCCCCAGCTCAGGGAGGCTGGGATCCCCAGCTCACCGAGAGGCTGGTGTTGTGGTGTGTGAGGGGCGTGGGACGCTGGCAGGCATAGAGTGGCATCCACACTGGGTTTGGCAGCACCTCCCTCGGCACAGCCACCTAGGGACGAGCAATGAACAGGCCACTTGGAAGCTTCAGGACTGGCAGCCCTCAGTCTTGCCTTGCCTGGGCAGTCACCTGGGGCTCTCAGGTACACAGGACAGGAGCCCCCTCTGAGGGGATGAGACTACTGGGGGCTACAAACAAGTGGGCCCCAAAAGAAGCTGAGAGCAGAAGGGGGGATGGCCTATCGTGGCGATCTGGGCAGAGCCCTCGCTGCCCACCTCATGTCGACATGCCTGCCCATCACCTGTCCAGCTGAGGTTCCACCTGCTGGCCCTTGCTAATCCTCCACCCGACTCACCTGCAGGCAGTGCCGGCCCTCCACAGGGACCGGCTGCCCAGCTGCCATGCTCTCTGTGAACCAGCTGATGTCCAGCAGGGCCGGGTGGGTGCAACCTGGGGGAGGGGCCGGCCTGCTGTCCTGCCAGCGGATGGCCTCCTCGGCTGAGGTCTGCTCCATCACCACGTGTGTCACCTCGGAGCTGGGCAGAGGGAAAGAGCCCTTGCCCAGGCCTGCCACCCTCCCTGCTTCACTCCACACCTGCAAGCCTTTGCTCAGCCAGGGGAGCATTATTCATTCTTCAAATGTCCCCTGGTCAGGCCGGCGGCCCCGCCCCCAGGCAGGCGACCTGCGGCAGACACGCACCTGTAGGCGTCCAGCACGCGGAAGCCCTTGGACAGCGCCAGGCGCGTGAGGAAGGCCCGGCGGCTGCGGCCCATGCGCGGTTCCGCCAAGTAGATGGCGACGCCGGGGAAGCGCACGGCGGAGGAGACGGCGCAGGGGGTCCCGACCCGCGCCTGCCGCCGTCTCGGGAGCATCGGGCCTGGGCCTCGGGCGGCGCCGGCAGAAGGCAGCGGGCAGCGGGCAGCGGGCAGGCGGCGGCCCCGGCAGCAGGCAGCGGGCAGGCGGTGGGGCGGAAGGAAGGCGGTCGGAACCGACTGGAAGGGGAAGTGGCGCGGGCCTCCACGCCGGGGCAGGCTCGGCTCCATGCAAATGAAGGTTCGGTGGGACGCCAGAGGCCCCGCCTCTATTCAAATAGCAACAGCGGCCCCGCCTCTATTCAAATAGCACCAGAGGCCCCGCCTCTATGCAAATAGCACAGTAGGACACGCCTCTATTCAAATAGCACTAGAGGCCCTGCCTCTATGCAAATAGCACCGTAGGACACGCCTTCTGTTGAAGGGCGGGGCCGGCCGGTGACCACGGACACCAGGCGGCGCGGGGTCTCGGGAAGGCGCAGCGGAGCCTGGAACGCGCTGGTGCAGCGGCCGCTTCCGACCCGGGAGAGGTGTTCAGCTGAAGGGCGTTGGGACAACTGGCCGGCCATCTGGAGGAATAGAAGCCGGGCCCTCCCTCACTAACACCAAAATAAAATCCAGATGGATCAAAGGAAGAACGTTCTGGAAAGGGGATGAATGTTTTCATTGTCTAAGTGTCACAATAAACCTGAAACACTGAAAGAAAAGGATAGTCTTGACTACATACAAACTTAAAATTTAAAAGTAACCCAGAGGAAAGTGTCTGACACATTTTAAAGTGAAGTCTAATTCATGTGATTTTGAAGTTGTCCACAGATAAATAAGGAACAATGATCTAAGAAAAATTGGCAAGAGCAGCAGTCGGCAAGTCACAGAAGAAACGCTGCTCATCAACGTATGCCACGTTGCCTGACCTGCCAATCATTAGAGACATGCACACACAGGTGAGACAAGTCCAC
This sequence comes from Ia io, assembly GCA_025583905.1. NCBI lineage: Eukaryota > Metazoa > Chordata > Mammalia > Chiroptera > Vespertilionidae > Ia > Ia io. The sequence continues at coordinate 84,009,376 of JAJQQW010000016.1, read as the reverse complement.
CTGCCGCGTTGTCGAGCGTTTAGAAAATTAATCACACGTGTTGACGATGTGAGGGAATTGGCAATTTGTAGGAAGGTCTTTTGGAAACCAGTTCAGCAAACATTTCCAATTAAAAATCACAGCCAGCAATTCCTCTTCCAAGATTGGGATTTCGCTGAATCTACGGATCGGGTTGGGAAAGCTGACGTCGTGGAAATACTGAGCGTTCCTGTGTGCACTACGTTTTGGAGTCTCTTGGTTAGAGCAGTGTAGCAGACTAGGTGGGACAGGCCAGGTGGGGCCGGTCTCAGCCTTCTCCTCCATCACCCCACATGCGGTGGACACGGGGCTGAGGGAGGCAGGTGCCGCAGCCCAGGGCTCAGCCTCCCACACCAGCTCCCAGCCAGCCCTCCTGAGCCCCCGAACACACACCCAGGAGGCTCTGTAAAGGGTGGGAGCTTTGGTACCCACCGGTGGGTGCCACCTCTCCTCAGAGAGCAGCCCTCTATCCCTGAGACCATTTCCTTTTCTTCTGATGTCCACTGTCTCTGGCCAGGGCACCTGGGTTCTGTCCTGGGGGCAGAGGCAGCTTTTAACGACCCATCACACGTGAGTATTTAAAACACTGAGCTTCCTCGGGTGTCGTGAGGTTTTGTGAGGGCGAGGAGAGCCTCAGTGCCCACTGCATGGAGGCCTGGCACCAGCGGGCAAGGTCATGGGTGGCATGCTCCTCTCCCTGGACCACCAGGTCACTGTCCAGCCAGATAGGATGCGAAGACCTCAGGCCCCTATTTCCAAAAACCCTGGCTTGGGGTTCCCAAGTGCCTATGTCCCCAGCCTCCTGCTCCCCACACCAAGACCACCCCCAAAAAGTCAGAGAGGGTGCCCAGATGAGCTCCTGGCTGGCCCTTCCGGCTGCCCTGAGGGTTGCCATCCCCCTCCCTGTCCCATGCTGTGCTGTCTCATCCTGTGTTTTGGATTAATTTTACCCAGATGTATGAGTTTGTATTTTCCAAGATGAATCGGATCCAGCTATTTCCTATTCCCACGTCCAGCTCCTCGTGGTCCCTGGGGGCCATTTTTCAGTCCTCGTGATCTCAGGGAGCACCGTCTTTGAGGTTCACATCAGTGCTGTTGGCACAGCCCTTGGCCTGTGGGGCCTGGACTTTGCCCAGGCTCTCAGGCCACCCCTCCAGGTTCCTGTCTTCTGTGGCCTGCTTGCCAGCAGCGTTCCAGTGACACGTGGTCAGACTGCTGATGCTTCTGGATGGAGCTCCTGAGGGCCGCTGAGCCCAGTGTGCTGGCCTCTGGTGCAATCCCCACATCCCTGAGGGTTGGGTTACCTGGTATGTCAGTCAGCTAGGCTGACATAACAAAATACCACGAACTGGTGGCTTAAACAACAGAAACTCGTGTCTCATCATTTTGGAGACTGGAAGTCTGCCATCAAGGTGCTGGCAAGGCAGTTCCCCTCGTAAGCCTCCTCTCTCGGCTGGTAGGTGGCCACCTCCTCCCACACGCCTCTGTGCAGGTGTGGAGACCGACAGAGAGATCCCTCCTCTTCTAAGGCCACCAGTCCTATCGAATTAGGCCCCCACCTATGGCCTCGTGTAACCTATTAGCCCCTAGAGCCCCACCTCCAAATGTAGCCACATTGAGGTCAAGGTCCAACATAGGAATTTGGGGGCACACAGTTCAGTCCATAGTACCTGGTGTATTTGTATCCCATGGGTACTACCCAAATTACCACAAACTAGCTGGCTTCAAACAACAGACATTTATTCTCACCCAGGTCTGGAGGCCAGAGTCTAAGATTAAAGTGTTAAAAGGGGTTAGAGGGACCTTCCTGCTGCTTCTAGCTTCCAGTGGCTCCTGGTGTTCCTGGGCTGTGGCTGTGCCCCTCAATCTCTGCCCCATTTCTAATGGCTGCCTTCCCTCTGCCTTCTCCGTTTCTTTCTTTAAAAAAATAAAAAGTCCCCTTTATTGATTTTTAGATAGAGAGGAAGAGGGATAGAGAGATAGAAACATTCATAAGAGAGAATCATCCATCAGCTGCCTCCTGCACAACTCCACTGGGGATGGAGCCCGCAACCCGGGCATGTGCCCTGACCAGGAATCGAACCATGAGCTCCTGGTTCATAGGTCAATGCTCAACCACTGAGCCACACTGGCCAGGCCCTTCTCATTTCTTATAAAGGTACCAGTCATTTGATTTAGGTCCCACCCTAATTCAGGATGACCTCATCTTGAAATTCTCAATTACATGTGCAAAGATCTTTATTCCAAATAAGGTCGAATTCGAGGGTCCACATGAACATGAATTTTGGAGACCACCATTCACCCTGCTCCCCTGACCCAGGTTCAGCTCTGAACTCTGTGATAGACTCCAAATGTCTGTAAGCAAGTGCATGTGCACATAATGAGGTCAGTGCTCTCTGCCAGGCACTGTTCTAGGCCCTCCCCAGGCTCCAGTGAGCTCACCGGTGCCCAGACCATTGCTGTCTGTGGCTGACATCCATGTTCCCATGGTGCTAGGGAGGAGATGAGACACAGAGGCCAAGTCACTTGCCTGCGTTTGCACAGGTAGTGCACAGCAGTGTGAGGATCTTGTCCTGGAGCAGCACAGCTGTGCACAGCAGTGTGAGGGTCTTGTCCTGGAGCACAGCTAGTGCACAGCAGTGTGAGGGTCTTGTCCTGGAGCACAGCTGTGCACAGCAGTGTGAGGGTCTTGTCCTGGAGCACAGCTAGTGCACAGCAGTGTGAGGGTCTTGTCCTGGAGCACAGCTAGTGCACAGCAGTGTGAGGGTCTTGTCCTGGAGCACAGCTAGTGCACAGCAGTGTGAGGGTCTTGTCCTGGAGCACAGCTAGTGCACAGCAGTGTGAGGGTCTTGTCCTGGAGCACAGCTGTGCACAGCAGTGTGAGGGTCTTGTCCTGGAGCACAGCTAGTGCACAGCAGTGTGAGGGTCTTGTCCTGGAGCACAGCTAGTGCACAGCAGTGTGAGGGTCTTGTCCTGGAGCACAGCTGTGCACAGCAGTGTGAGGGTCTTGTCCTGGAGCACAGCTGTGCACAGCAGTGTGAGGGTCTTGTCCTGGAGCACAGCTGTGCACAGCAGTGTGAGGGTCTTGTCCTGGAGCACAGCTGTGCACAGCAGTGTGAGGGTCTTGTCCTGGAGCAGCACAGCTAGTGCACAGCAGTGTGAGGGTCTTGTCCTGGAGCACAGCTAGTGCACAGCAGTGTGAGGGTCTTGTCCTGGAGCACAGCTGTGCACAGCAGTGTGAGGGTCTTGTCCTGGAGCAGCACAGCTGTGCTCTCCACTCGACACAGCGCTTCTGACGCCGGTGTGCAGGCTTTCCACACGGAGCAGCTCCGTGACACCAGCCGGGTGATGATAAGGGAGGGAGCCAGTGTGGCTTCGGATGGGATATAATTAAGATTAATTCTGTGGCAGAAAATGTTATGATTAAGAATATCTGGAGTAAAATTAGTATAGTGACCTCTAATTTCTTTTGTGTCTGGGGTTCTTTGGCAGGTGGAATTGACTAGCAATAATTTAAGTGGCAATAATCAAGTGGATAGTAGAAGTAGTGGGGTGGGTAGAGAATCGGAAAAGAATATTGTTGATAGGTCCTACAGTTCAACTCAGTCGCCTCACACAGACACACACACGCACACTTAGATGCCAACCTTGTGTCCAGGTTGGCACCTGTGCTTCTGACCAACCAGCTATAAATTGGTCGGTCAGAAGCACAGATGAATTTGGTAATTTGTTAGAATGGACTCACAGGTAAACAGTTTACCTACTAGATTACCAGCTCATTACCAAGGACGCGCAAAAACCGCTAGGTGAAGAGGTAACAGGCAAGGCCTGGCAGGGTCCTGAGCCCAGAGGTGGCTGTGCCTCCCTCACATGGACGTGTGACAACTCAAAGCTCCCTGAACCCTGCGCCTCAGGGACCGCCAGCAGGCTTCGTCACACAGGTGGGACCATCGTCCACAGTCTCCCCTCCCGAGGGTGGGAGCAGGGCTGAAGGTTCCAAGCTTCACATTGTGGCCTGGTCTTTGGGGTGACCAGCCCCATCCAGGGACCCACCCAGATGCCTCTCATTAGGACAAAGCACACTCCTTTCACCCAGGAAGTCCCAGGGGTTTCAGGAGCTCTGTGCCAGGAACTGGGGGCAGAGACGGGTGTGTGTGTTTATTATTATCTCACAGATGCAGCCCAGTGCTCCTGGCCCCACCACAGACCTCCCGAAACACCTGGCTGACCCTCTGACAAACTGTTGCCTGTTCTCTCTGGGAAGTGGGGTGGTCTGAAATGCGGTACAACTTATCACAAGCATTTATTATAATAGAACTTACCATCAGCATTTTATCACTTTGCCTTTCTGTGTTTTCTAATGTTTCTACTTGAGCACACATCACTTCATTACAAAGGACTTTGACATAAGAAAAGTGTCCAGCAGGGTGTGGGGAGGGAGCGCACAGCGTGCTCGTGCCCTCTCCCTCCTCCACCGCTGCCGCCTCCTCCTTCTGCCGCTCCTGGTGCCGCCTGTGTGCTCGTTTGGTGCGGGCCTGGCACCTCTCTTGTGACGCGGCAGCCGAGGAGACTCCGGCGCTTGCCATGGCCCGAGGAAGGAGTCAAGCTGAGAACGACAATTATGTTAGTTTGAAGGGGCGGGCGGGAGGTTCTGGGGCGCAGTTGAAGGTTCAGAGGCAGACACCACTTAGTCAACTAAGGGAAGCCTATTGTGAACCACAGGGTTTGTCAATGAGGCAGATCAGATTCCGATTTGACGGGCAGCCAATCAATGAAACAGACACACCTGCACAGTGGAAATGGAGGATGAAGATCAATTAATGTGCTCCAGCAGCAGACGGGAGGGGTCCACTAAAAAGGGAACCTGCTACTTTACTCCGGAACTCTGTTCCTCCAGACCAAGAAGACATTCTCAGTTAGAAAACTGCAATTTGGTTTCAACACATCTGACTCCTACGGTACAGTTTTCTCTGTTCTTTCATTTCCCCCTCCCCATTCCTTTATTGTACGTAAAGTAACTGATGTATGTGCACAAGCATTTGCATTTTTTTTTAACTAAATGGCCAATGGTATGTTTTGATCTACATCAAATGGAGATGGGATGGGGAAAAATACTGGCTCTGTGAAAACACCCCCTTTCTCCATTAGTGGCATGTTCATTCAGCTCTTATCTTTATATTCCAGTAAGTTATTTTGCTCTCACTGTTTAACAAAAAAAGAACAACATAAGAATTCTTACATACCTAGTTTGATTGGAGAATTTTAATGTTTTTCATTTATCATTGTAAAACCAAGGACAATTTTATAACTTTTTTGTACGTAGCTGTTACATGTAGGGCAATCTGTCTTTAAGTAGGGATAAATTACTCTAAAAAAATGAATCCTAGATAGTTTTCCCTTCAAGTCAAGTGTCTTGTTGTTTAAATAAACTTCTTGGGGAAAAAAAAGAAAAGAAAAAAGAAAAGAAAAGTGTCCAATGGGCCCCCAGCCAGGAGCTGGAGGAGTGGGGGAGTCGAAGCTTTAGCCAGGCGGGGTGCCAGCCAGGCTGGGGGTGGGAGTGGAGCGGGCACTGGGGCTTCCCGGTCTCCAGCCCTGTCTCTGATGACAGCAGCTGGCAGAATCCCAGCCCCGGAAGCAAGGTGCTGGACCACCCCGTGTCCAGCCCGGCCGACAGAGCCATGCACAGGTATGTGCCCTGTGGCCTTGCAGGCCCTGCTGCACCAGCTTGTGTGGAAAGTGGCATCTGAAATGACACCAAGCGGCCAGCAGGGGGTGCTCTCGGCCCTAGTGGCTCTCTGAGCCCTCAGAGAACAGTCCATCAGTTTCCTCTCCATGTCTGGCCATTGGGCCCCATGTTCTCTATTGTTCCTGAATAAACCGATTTTGCTGGAGAAGTATTTGTTTAGGTCAACAGTGGCATCAGGCACCACCACCTCACATCTGGTCTGTCACCAAACCTGGTGGGTGGGCTCGCTGCCCCTCTCCCCACACACTCACTCCTAGAGCCCATCAGTCACCCCTAAGCCCATGCTGCCCGTGCGTGCCCAGCTGTCCGCGGAGCAGGACCCACACTAGCCTCCCCCCTCCCTCCCTGTCCCTGTTCTTCCCAGGCCCCTCGGCACCCACCTTCCAGCTCCTAACCAGTGAGTGGCTTTGCTGGCTCCTCCCTCCGCATCTATGGGCCCGGGATCGAGGGCCCTGCCCAGCCTCGTCCCTAGGCCAGCACCCTGCACCACAGCCCCTGGCCTCCCTGTCTACACTCAGCTGCAGGAAGCCCCATGGCCCACGGGATAGAACCCAACCAAGTGCAGGGTTTTCAGAGAAACAGAACCTGAAGGGTACAGAGAGAGATTTATTATGAAGGATTGGCCACATGATTACGGAGCCGTCTGCTGTCTGTAAGCTGGGGATCCAGGAAATCTGGTGGTCCAAACCCGGAAGCCTGAGAACCAGGGACTGCTATCTCCCTCCACTCCCCCCTCTCCTCCCTCCCCCCGCCGCCACACACACACACACACACTGTCATCTGCTTTCTCAGCTCACGGATTCAGGTGAGGGGGCTCTCTTCTGGAGATGTCCTCACAGCCACACCCACAGCTGCCCAGGGGCCCTGACCACCCAGTGGGCACACCTGAGCCGCCACAGTGGGTTTCTGTCCTTTGCACCCCAGTGGCCCTGGGTGAGAGCAGTTCCCAGCCCGGCACACACCAGGACCTCTCTCATCCTTGAGGATTCCATCTAGGAAAGGTAGTGCTCAGCATGTCTTAATTTGCATTTTCATGACTTTTAGTAAGGTCAACATGTTTGCATGTTTACTGTTCACTTATGTTTCTTCTTTTGCGAATGGCCTAAATGGGCCTCATAGCTCACTTTTAAAAAATGGGAACAAAGTCAAATTGGCTTGAAAGGTGTAAAGAACTTTATTTAACATTTTTTCCTTTACCTAAGACTTACTATTTTTTTTAATCTTTTTAAAAAAATATATTTTATTGATTTTTTTTACAGAGAGGAAGGGAGAGGCATAGAGAGTTAGAAACATTGATCAGCTGCCTCCTGCACACCTCCTACTGGGGATGTGCCTGCAACCAAGGTACATGCCCTTGACCGGAATCAAACCTGGGACCTTTCAGTCCACAGGCCGACGCTCTATCCACTGAGCCACACCGGTCAGGGCAGGACTTACTATTTTTCAGGCATAACTTCTCAGCTGGCAGAATCCCAGTCCCGGAAGAGGTGGTGTTGTTGTTACCCACTATTCAGAGGAGAGAAACTGAGGCTCAGGCCTTGGCCACCTCTGACCTAGGGGTTGCAATCTCTTTCCTGTGCTTTTGTTTGCCTTTTAATTTCATTTTCAGTATAGTTTGAACAGAAAGCTAAAAGTTGTATGCAACCAAAATTCTCGATCTTTATTTTCTACAGCCTCTGCTTAGAAAACACAGACTCTCGTTTTCTTTTAATCCATGGATGTTCTCTTTAACCCCTGCATCTAGCCTTCAGGAGCGCATGGAGGTGACGGGTGATCTTTGGTTCAGGGGACCCGTCTGGAGCTGAAGACCCTCCTTCCTCCACCCGTGGGCTCATACCGGTCTCCTCACGCTTCCTCCCACACCCCTGTCTTCCGGCTGCTGGATTACTCATGGCCCTGGAAGCCAGCCTCCCGCCTCCTCAGCCAGGCGGCCCCCCTCCCCACGGCTGCGGTGACCCCCCACTCTCCCCAGGGGCTGGGTCCTGTGGTGAGTGGAAGGAATTTGGGTGAACTCTGCTCGCTCAGCAGTCTGGGCCTGGGGAGCCTGGCGGGGGCACTGACAGTGGAAAATCCCAAGTGCTTTTCAAGTTGTCAGAAACCAAGGAAAATGTTCTGCTGGTTGTGCACATGGCAAGACACCGTGCGGAGACCCCAGGTCCCCTGGCTCAGGAACCACCTCCTTGTGGCCCCAATAGCCAGACTGCAGACAAGGATTGCTTCTAGCCCTTCCCGCCAGAGGGACAGGCAGAGGGACAGGGCAGGCCTGGGTTCTTCTCCCCGAGTCCTGGAGGCAGACCCAGGCCTTTAGGAGGCTGGGAGGGGCTGGGGCTTGACCCTGGAGCCTGTTGTCCAGAGCCCCGGGGCCTGGGTCTCCACCCCCAGTAGTCATGCTGGCGAACTGGGCCAGGGAGGAGGGCACCTTGCAGGCCCACTTGGCCATCTCAGCATCGTGGCTTCCCGCCCATTGGGGCCTGGCCTCCAGTGACTGAGCTGCTGCCTCCGAGGCCCGAGCACCCAGGACAGTTTCCTCCAGGCCTCCCAGACCCTGTTCCTCTCCGTCCCTCATCCTGCGGCTGCCCAGCGAGAACTCGGCGCACTGGCCCTGCTAGCCGGCGAGGTCCCACCTCTGCCCAGGCTGAGGCACCAGCAGGAGGGGCCAGTGCCCCATGGCCCCATGATGCGAGTCTAGGGAGCCTCAGAGGCCTCGCCTAATGCCTTCCTGTCACTGAGGTGCTGTGACCTGGACGCGTCACTTCTCGCTGGGCCTCGGTTTCCTCACGGAGCCACGGGGAGGATGGCGCCCGACTCAGTGGGCATCAGTCACTGCCCAGGTGCTGCCACGTGCCGGGCCTGCACTGGAGACTGCTGTGGGAATCAGCCTGGGGCAGAGCCCCCCAGGGCAGGACTCCACTCCTGGGTCAGTGCCAACCCCCCCCGCCCGTGCCCTCTGTCCCAGAGCCCCTCGCTGATTCCTGTGTCCTCCGCCTGACCCTCCAGGGGGAGGCTGCCTCTCTGGGCACCTTGCTGACTGCTCCGTAGAGACCTGCCCCATGACAAGGGAGCCGCAGGGACACGTGCTCCCATGTGCACATGGCCTGGGACCCAGGTGAGGAGGCTGTGCCATTGGAGAGGGTGTGGGCAGGGGTAGGGGTGCAGGGTGCTGATTTCTCTCGCTTTCCAGCCAGAGTGGCATGAAATGGATGGCAGCTCCTGGCAGGACGGCCTGGGACTCAGGAAGCTGAGGTATGGCGTCCGGGTTGCAGAGATTTCTGGGAAACCTCTCACATGGGGGCAGGGATGAACTCCCTGCGGGGGTCTGTAGAGGATCTTCATGGAGAGGCCCCTGGGCTCAGGACCTGTCCTCCAGCCCCTGCATCCCTGGATGTCGGTGGATGGAGGCTCCAGGAGCAGGCCCAGCCCCTCCCAGTTCCTGCAGTTCACAGCTGCGATGGGACTGACCCTCAGATCTCCAAGGCCCAGCATTGCCTCCAGGTCCCAGCTGGGCCTGCTCGATGGGGAACGTGCGGATGGGAGATCCTGCTCTTAGGGGCAGAGGGTCCACCAGGGTCACACCCAGAGCCCCTGACCCCTCACAGCGGAGGGAGGAGCTGAGATGGGGAGGAAGCAGGAAGCCCGTGGGGGGGCGGGGAAGCTGTCCTATCTGGCAGTGTGAACAAGTCAGGCTGTCTAAGCAGCCCCCCCGCCCCCCATCTGTGGGCCTGGCCCCATGCAGCGGGAAGAGGGTGGGTTCCGTTCCTGCTCCCTCCCGGTGTGGGAGCTGCCGGCTCTGCTGGGGCGGGGGGAGGGGCAGGAGGTAAAGCAGCCCTGGTGCCCCGTGTACCAGCTGTGCCTACATGCCCCCCTGCCCCTCTCTGCAGCCTGCGGGGCTTCTGACTGCACAGCCCTCTGAGACGACCCTGTTCCCAACCCTGGGTCAGGGAATCCCACCCTGGCTGCTCCCCCGATAACTCTCCTTCCCCCTCGGGGAGCAGTGAGGGTAGACCTGCTGGGTGACCTGTCACCTTCCCTCCCTGATAAGCCAAGTTGTGCTGCGGTCCCTCGGGCAGACCCTCCCTAGGAGGGAGGAAGCTGGAGGGGGTTCCTAGGGTGTTCATCAGACCCCCCCCCCAGCCCACAGAGTCCTTAGACAAGGACACAGATGCCCTGCCTAGGGGTGGGCACTGGACCCTGGAAGGGTGAGCAGCAGCCACAGGGGACAGGACCTCCCACCCCCACCTGCCTCTCCCCGGGGAGTTGGTTTCGATGCTGCCTCCTCAGCACACAGGGTCTCCTGACAGGCCCTGGCTGCCTCCCTGCACCCAGACACAGCCTGATCTGAGGGGCTCCGTGGTGTGGTCTTAAAGCTAAGTGGGGTCTCAGCCCCACCCACCTATCTGGCATGGAGAGCAGTCACCCCTCCTCTCTACCTGCCCATACCTTTGGGGTGAAGGATCCCCCCACTCCCTGGCCCTCACCAGGGTCCAGGGCCCCAGGAGGCCTTTGCTCGTGTTCCTGTTGGTGAGTCACTGTGGCTGAGAAAAGGCTCTTTCTATTCCTCTGAATGCTTTCATGGCTTCTATTTTCCCTGGCAGAGCTTGCGGGCCCAAATCTGATCCATGTGGGAGCCAGCTGAGCCAGCCTGGAGGAGTGACGCTCCCCAGCCTCAGCCTCCCTGCCTCCCACTCGGCGGGGCCAGAGAGCAGATTCCATGAGAGCCCGAGCAGTGTGATTCAAGGCTCGCCGAGGACGTTTATGGTAAGAGCTGGCTTCATCGGCCTGCTGCCAGGCCAGCCTGGGGACATGGCAGAGCGGGCACAGCCAGGAATAAGGCCTGATGGGAGCTGCAAGCCCAGCGCACTTGTCTCCCAGGGGAGATGGTGCTGAAGTTGTACGAGGCATAGCTAAGAGGACCTGTCCGACCTACAACTCAAGGACAAGGTGAGGAGCAGAAGGTGACACGGCCATCAGAGGGCCCAGCTCTGACACAGTCCCACTGCCTTGTTAAGTCAGTACAAGGCTGCCCGGCCAGCGTGGCTCAGTGGTTGAGCATCAATCTATGAACCAGGAGGTCAGAGTTTGATTCAGGGCACATGCCCAGGTTTTGGACTCGATCCTCAATAGGGGACGTGCAGAAGGCAGCTGATCCATGATTCTCTCTCATTGTTGATGTTTCTATCTCTCCCTCTCCCTTTCTCTCTGAAATCATTAAAAAAATTTTAAAAAAAACGTTAAGTACCTGGCCGAGCCTGTGGGAAGCAAAGGAAGGGCCTGGCAAGGAGGTGAGAGAAGGCAAAGCCCTCCTGGGTCCTGCTCCAAGTCCCAGGCTGGGCCAGCAGCCCTTCCCACAGCTGCTGCTTGCTCAAGCTGCCCAGGGCCCTGCAGGGCCCAGGTACGTCCTGGCCTGTGTTCTGGGTCTAGTAAGCGGAGAGGAAGGAGAGAATGGCTGTCTGGCACCTCACCTGGCAGGGAGCAGTGGGTCCCTAGAGGTAAGGCTATGTCCACTGGGGAAATAGTGAAAGAAATGGGTGGGGGAGCCTGTGCCCCATTTGGGTGGCACATAACGGGCACATCCCATGCGGCCTCCGGGGTAAAGGCACTTTCCCCAGCTGGTCGCTTCCTCTGGGCACTGTCTGCCTCTGCCCTTGAAGCCCCGTGTCTTCCACATGGAGCTGGGCTCACAGGTGTGGCCCTTGATCTGACCTCGGGTCATTGGAGGCTGTGCCATCCACTCAAGAGAGGCCGCAGCCTGCCACCTCCTGGCCAGGTTCTTCACTGGGGTCCAGGCACCCCCACCCCCCTAGGCTGCTGGGAGTGCAGGAGTGGGCAAGAACCTTTTGCACCTGTATGGAGATCGCTGTGTGAGTGCCAAGTTTTTCACACACACACACACACACACACACACACACACCCGGGGACAGCCTATTCCTGTGATTTATACAGACAACCTCATAAAAGGCTCTTCCCCAACCTGCTCTGTCTCTGCCCTTCTCCAAGCGTCACCGGCTGGGCCAGGACCTGATGGAATGGGACCCTCACCTGGGGCTCCCACCCAGCAGAGCAGCTGGCCGGGGCTGTCATGGACCTGGGAGGTCAGTTGATGTCTGAATGACAGAGCTGCCAGCCCCAGGCTCCAGAGTTGGAAACACGGGTTGGCCGGGCGCCCACAGGACCCTCCCGCAGCTGAGGTGGGAGGATCCCAGAGGCCAGGGTCCGCGCTTGGCTCTGCTCCCCGCGTTCCCGGTTCCTTCCAGCGGGCGCGGTGGTACCTGGCGACCTGGTCCCGCGGGAGGAGCCGGACAGGGACGTCAGCTCCCTGGTCCCGCACCCGCGGGACCTCCCATCCACTCCAACCGCCCTTCCCACAGGCCCTGCGGCCGAGGTGCAGGCCTCCAGCCCGGGACGCCGCCCCCATCCCGCTCCGGGAAGCGCCAAGCACGCTGCGCCCGGACCGCTAGCGCCCCCCCCCCCCCCCCGCCCCGCCCCGCCCCGCCCCCCCGCAGCCCCTCCATCCAGGCCCGGCTCCTCCTCCTACCCCAGGGGTTGGGGAGCCGGTTCCGGAAGCCTCGACGCCCCCGCCCAGGCCGCCGCCGGAGCTTTGGAGAGGGCGGTCCGCGCCAGAGCGCGCCACGCGGGCCGAGCTTTCCACCGGAGCAGCGCCTCGGAGTCCCCCGCCTCGCCCGCGTCCCGACCGGCCCACGGGCCACTGCCGGGCCGGAGCCCCCGCATCCCACCCCGGATTCCTCCCGCGCCCCACCCCGGAGCCCCCACGCCCCCTCCCCATCCGCGCCCCCTCCCCATCCACACCCGGCCCCCGCCCCCGGTCCCCCAGGCGTGCGCGCCATGGCGGCGGTGCGCGGGGCGCCCCTGCTGGCGCTGCTGGCGCTGCTGGCGCTGTTGCCCGGGGGGCGCCCGCAGACGGTGCTGACGGACGACGAGATCGAGGAGTTCCTCGAGGGCTTCCTGTCGGAGCTGGAGCCCGGGCCGCGGGAGGACGAGGGCGGCCTGGGGCCGCCGCCTCCTGAGCCCACCCTGCGCCTCCGCAAAGCCCAGGCCGGGGACAAGGGGGCGCGCCCCGGGGTGGACGGAGAGGGTAAGTGCCCGCACAGGGGTGCCTCTGGCGGGATGGGGGCCCTGGCACCCCGTGCCTCAGGTGGGACTGGCGGCCTCCTCAGGGCTGGCTGCTGTCCAGCCGCCTGGCGTGAGGAACGGTTCTGTAAAGCACGGGACTGCCCAGATGTCTGGGGACTCCGTGCCAGGCCGCGGCCAGCGCTGGCCCGTAGCCCTTTGGGCACCAGACGCATGCAGCAGGTCTGCTGCCCCGCAGCTCTGATGGGCCCAGCACCTCGTCCCCAGCTCTCAGCCACCCAGGAGGCCAGGCTGGACCACAGGGGACTTTGCTGCCCCGCCCCAGTCTGCTCTGTGACTCGCCTGCTGTCCCAGTGGGGCCCCTCAGCCTCTGTAAGGCACACACTGCTCCTGGCACCGCCAGCATCCCAGACTCAGCAGACACTGGAGGGTGCCCGCACCCTCCTGCCTGGCCCCCACCCCCAGAGCTCAGAGGCGGGGGAAGACGCTCCCCCGGGGCTCACTGGGAGCACTCAGATGATGCATCCCCAAGGCATTCCTTTGGCCTCTTGCGCAATCAGTGGTCGATAAATCTTAGCTGCTTGTGTGCCTTTGGGAGGGTGGCAAGGTCTTGCTGATCTCTCTTCCAGGAGACCAACCCCTCTCCTTCCTGAGCTCAGCAGCCTCCGCCCCCACTCTAGCTCTTTCCTGGCTCCTACCCTTGTGGGGGGGGGGGGGCAGTCCTGTGATCCTCTGTGCCTCCCCCACCTCCAGCTCACATTCCAGGCTTGGGTGATGCTGGGGACAGCCCTGTTTCTCCCCAAAGTCTGCATTCTGTGCATTTTCCTGTGTTTCATCCCTTGGCCCCCAACCCCCTTTGAATTCTCAACAGCATACAGGCCCCTGCCCCACCCCCACTCAGCTGCTGACTGTCCTCTGTGTGGCCCAGACCCCGTCAGTTACGGTTCCAACCACCCCAGCCCATACTTCTCATAGGGCGTTGCCACAGGTGCCCCGTACCTTGGAAGCTTTTCTTGCCCCTGAGAGCGCACCTGAGGCCCAGCAGTGCCCCCACACCCACCGTGCCCTTCGTTTTGGTGGCACTTGGCAGGGAGGAGACTGCCTCCCCCTTGAGACTGGGGTGCCTCCCCCCCCCCCCCCGCCCAGACCTGGAGGGCTTAGTCACCTGGTGCTTTCTCTGTCCAGCACAGAACAGCACTCACTGACTGGCCGAGGGGACGTACTGGGAAGGTGCTTTGTGACCGGTGGGAGGACGAGGGCCTGCTCATGGGAGCGGAGCCAGCACAGTGAGGGTGGGTGTGTGCGCCCTGAGCCAGGATGTGCTGACAGCAGTCTTGCAGACAGAACCTGGGTTCCAATGCCAGCTCTGTCACGGGGCAGGTGACGTCATCTCCCATCTGACCTGGGAAACGGGGAAACAGGAGCGTTAGGGTTGTGGGGGGGCCCAGGGCACAGAGTGGCTTCTCCGTTGTGAGCCCTACATCTGCATCTTGGTCAGCACCTCCAGAAAAGACCAAAGACAAAGGAAAGAAAGGGAAGAAGGACAAAGGCCCCAAGGCGGCCAGGAAGCTGCTAGAGGGATCCCCCAGGCCACCCAAAACCACTAAGAAGCCGAAGGAGAAGCCACCCAAGGCCACTAAGAAGCCGAAGGAGAAGCCACCCAAGGCCACTAAGAAGCCGAAGGAGAAGCCACCCAAGGCCACTAAGAAGCCGAAGGAGAAGCCACCCAAGGCCACCAAGCGGCCCCTGGCCGGGAAGAGGCCCCCGACCCCGACCCCCTCAGAAGCCCCGTGGTGGCCACGGCCCTCGCCCCTCAGCCCCAGCCCCAAGGAGCCGCTGCAGGAGGAAGGTGTGTGTCAGCTCTTCCGGGTGGTGGGCTCTGCCCCGCTGGGCTGCGGGGAGCGAGGGGTGAGGGGGTCCCTGGTGGGTCCTGGGCCCCTGCTTCCTGCAGACCCTCAGGGCCCCCACAGTTGGGATGGAGCTCCCTCAGGTTGCTGGGTGGGGGCTTGATGGCCTCATTGGGGGTTTGCTCTCCACTGTCCTGGGATCTGTCCCCTGGATCCCACTCAGAGCCACCCCTTGTTACCACCCAGCAATCGCCCTGGGAATGCCAGCAGGGTACTGAGGGCAGAGCTCCCAGGCCTCCGTCTACTGCGCTGGGTTTGTGTTGCAGGTGGGGCCCTCCCAGGCCCCTGGCCAGGTCCCGGAGGAGAGACCCCTGTGGAGCACCACCCTGGTGAGTGGGAGACCGACCACTGGGCTTGCTGGGCTCCCAGGGGCCAGTGGGGGCGTCTGTGAGTGTCTTCAATGGGGCAGCACTCATGTCTCCTCCCAGAGCCGGAGGAGGAGCCAGAGGAGGAATCAGAGCAGCCCACCCTGGACTACAACGACCAGATAGAGAGGGAGGACTACGAGGACTGTGAGTAGGACCCAGCTGTCCAGCCACCACTGGCCCCACCTCCCCATCCAGATCCAGACCCCTGCCCTGGGCGTCCGCAGATGATCCCCCCGGGACCCCTTCCAGCCCTGCTGCCTCCGCCCGTTCAGCCCACCCTCTCCCCCAGTCGAGTACATCCGGCGCCAGAAGCAGCCCAGACCGCCCCCCAGCAGGAGGAGGCCCGAGAAACCCTGGCTCGAGCACCCCGAGGAGAAGGCTGAGCCCCCAGGGCAGGGGGTCGAGGCCCCAGAGAAGGAGAGGATCGGTAGGATGGGGCACGGGGGCGGGGGAAGTCCTCCCAGGAGCTCTGTGCCCACTGCCCCCCCCCCTCTCCACAGAGCCGCCTGTGAAGCCCCTTCTGCCCCCCGACTATGGGGACGGCTACGTGATTCCCGACTATGACGACAGTGAGTGCCCGAGGCCAGCTGGGAGGCAGTGACCCGCCGTCCCATGCCACCAGCCTTGCTGCCCTCATTCCTCTCCTTGCTCAGGCTGGGCCTCCCTTTGACACCTTCCTGGTTCCTGACTCTGCTCTTCTTCCTGCCCCACCTCTCCTGCCCTCTGCACCCCTCCCTCCGCTCCCTGTCCCCTGGGGTGACTCCCTCCCTGGCTGCAGGCCTAGCAGGTCCTTGTCCTTGTCCTGTCCCGTCCACCCTCCACCCCTTGGCCCAGCTCAGCCCTTGTAACTCCCCCTCCTGATCACTGGTGCCACTTGTCACTCGAGGCTCCCACTCCCTGCCCCACAGCCCACCTTTCCCCAGGCCGAGCCCTGCTGGGTGGGGCTGCTGACTTCCTGGGGTCTTCCGGCCCCAACTGAGCCCAGGTGGCCTCTCGGTCCAAGAGGACCTCCCCCTCCTCTGGGCCTGTGTGGATTCTTCAAGGCCCACTGACCCCACTTCCTCATCACGGTGGGCGCCCGGGGCCGGTCCTGCCTGCTCTCACTGTGGGCTCTGCGAGTAGCTGGGGGGCCCTGGAAGTAGCTGGGGGGTCCTGGGAGTAGCTGGGGGGCCCTGGGAGTAGCTGGAGGGCCCTGGAAGTAGCTAGGAGGTCCTGGAAGTAGCTGGGGGGCCCTGGAAGTAGCTGGGGGGTCCTGGGAGTAGCTGGGGGGCCCTGGGAGTAGCTGGGGGGTCCTGGGAGTAGCTGGGGGGCCCTGGAGTAGCTGGGGGGTCCTGGGAGTAGCTGGGGGGTCCTGGGAGTAGCTGGGGGGCCCTGGGAGTAGCTGGGAGGTCCTGGAAGTAGCTGGGGGGCCCTGGAAATAGCTGGGGGGCCCTGGGAGTAGCTGGGGGGTCCTGGAAGTAGCTGGGGGCCCTGGAAATAGCTGGGGGGCCCTGGGAGTAGCTGGGGGGTCCTGGGAGTAGCTGGGGGGTCCTGGAAGTAGCTGGGGGGACCTGGGAGTAGCTGGGGGGTCCTGGGAGCAGCAGCTGGCCATCTCAACAGGGCTCTCCCTCCCCCAGTGGACTATTACTTCCGGCCTCCCAGCCCCCGGAAGCCTGACTCTGAGCTGGAGACTGACGAAGAGAAGGAGGAGCTGAGTAAGTGGAATCAGGCTGCCCTCACCCCACCCCCACCTACCTTCCCAGCTCAGCCTGCCACCCCAACAAGCCCGGTGAAGCCTGGGGCTGAGGGACAGGTCCTCCCACCTTCCACTTTTCAGAGAAACCCAAAAAGGAGGGCAGCAGCCCCAAGCAGGAGGAGACCGATGACAAGTGGACGCTGGAGAAAGGCAAGGACCACAAAGGTGTGTCTGGGGCTGGGGTTGGGCCCACACGGCCAGGTCCTGGTGGCAGAACTCTGGGCTCCTGGTGCCCCAGGACCCTCAGCACCAAGTTCTCTCTTGTTGTGCTCAGGGCCCCGGAAGGGCGAGGAGGAAGAGTGGGCTCCAGCAGAGAAAATCAGTGAGTAAGGGCCTGGGAGTGTGGGCGCAGGGTGTGCATGGCGGGCCTGGGATACGCGACCCCCCCAAGGACGCACGTGGGTCCCCAACCTGGACTTCCTGCCATCGCTCCAGGCCTCCAGAGCCTTTTCCTGCTCCTAAGTTCTTGGGGCCTGGAGGGAAGGGGCCTGGAGTGGCTCTGCCCGGGCCCAACCCCAGGGCACAGAGCTCATGGCACAGGCAGGTGTGCAGATGCCTGGGTGGGTGAGGCCTGGGGTGGCTGGGCCCTGGGGTGGCTGTCCCGTGATGTCCTGTGCGCCATGGCCTCTGGAGCGGGGCGTCATCAGCCTGTTCTCGGGAAGGCTGAGGCGGGGGTGGGGAGCACAGCCTGGGTGGAGCTGCCCTGACTGGCTCCCCGTTGTGAGGGGAGAGGGCTCTGGGGTCCTCAGTTCTGAGTTGGGTGGAGGGAGGAATGGAGCCACGGGCCACCAGCCTGGGGTCTGTCTTCAGAGTGCCCCCCCATCGGGATGGAGTCGCACCACATCGAGGACAACCAGATTCGAGCCTCCTCCATGCTGCGCCACGGCCTGGGCGCCCAGCGGGGCCGGCTCAACATGCAGGTGGGTGCTGGGAGGGGCCTCTCTCCCGGCCGGCCGGGCTCCTCCACCCACTCAGCCTCCCGCTGCTCGGCAGGCCGGTGCCGTTGAGGACGACTACTATGACGGGGCATGGTGTGCCGAGGACGACGCTCAGAACCAATGGATCGAGGTGGACACCAGGAGGACCACCAGGTTCACAGGCGTCATCACCCAGGGCCGCGACTCCAGCGTCCAGTACGTCGCTCACAGGCGCTCGGGGGTGGGGAGCCCCAGGCCCACCTCTGTCCCACTACACACACTCCTGTGGGCCCCCAGGCCTCAGCCCCCTGCGTGGCCATGGTGTGTCCATGGCCACGCAGCGGGCACGGGAGCCACTCCTGATGCCAGGCAGCACTACACACCCCTGCCAGCTCTTAAGTGCTTGGGCCCAGGAGCGGGGCCTCAGCCATCTGGCGGCCTGAGACCAGGCCGGAGACCAGCCTTGCCCTGGCCACTGACCACTGTCGCTCCCCAGTGACGACTTCGTGACCTCCTTCTTCGTGGGCTTCAGCAACGACAGCCAGACGTGGAGGATGTACACCAACGGCTACGAGGAAATGGTGGGTACCTGAGCCCTCTGCTCGCTCCCAGCATCTGGGCCTCAGATGGGCCTGGCCCAGCACCCAGATGGGGTGCTGCGCTGAGGCCTGCCTCTCCCCAGACCTTCCACGGGAACGTGGACAAGGACACGCCCGTTCTGAGCGAGCTCCCAGAGCCAGTCGAAGCTCGTTTCATCCGTGTGTACCCCCTCACCTGGAATGGCAGCCTGTGCATGCGCCTAGAGGTGCTGGGCTGCCCCGTGTCCCGTGAGTGCAGGCGGGGGCAGGGTTTTGGAGGGGCAGCTGGAGGACCGGGCTGGGCTGGCAGCTGACCAGCTCAGGGCCCTGCCTGTCCACCTTGCAGCTGTCCACAGCTACTATGCACAGAATGAGGTGGTTACCACCGACGACCTGGACTTCCGGCACCACAGCTACAAGGACATGCGCCAGGTGGGTGCTCGTCCCAGGGCACGGGGCCCTGTCCAGAGCTCAGGTTCCTGGCTCGCAGGGTCTTGTGTCGGAGCTCCGTTTTGCTCCCCTCCCCAACACGGCCCCCTGGGGGAGGTGGGCTGGCCCTCGCCTCAGGAAGGAGGAACCCTCCACCCCACACTAGCACCTGAGGGCCGGGCTCCCTGCAGGGGCCATGCCTACTACGGAGGCCTTCTCAGGGAGCAGATGGCGATGCGGGGGCCATGGTCCCTGGGGAGGTGGGTGCTGGGCTGTGTGACGGGTCCTCTCCCATGCCCAGCTGATGAAGGTGGTGAATGAGGAGTGCCCCACGATCACCCGCACATACAGCTTGGGAAAGAGCTCACGCGGGCTCAAGATCTACGCCATGGAGATCTCCGACAACCCTGGGGACCATGAGCTGGGTGAGGCCTCCATAGCCCCCTGAGCCTGGCCTCCCACAGGTTAGAGGCAAGGCCCTGCATTACAGCTCCCCTCTGCCTGCCCTCAGGAACCCCTCTTGCTGGGCCCCACAAGCCTCAGCTACCCAGCCCTAGGGGTGAGCCAGCTTGCTCCACCTCAGCGGCCACGCCCCCTTGGTGGTCTGAGTGGCTGCTGAGGCCCCGCCCTTGCAGGGGAGCCGGAGTTCCGCTACACAGCGGGCATCCACGGCAATGAGGTCCTGGGCCGCGAGCTGCTGCTGCTGCTCATGCAGTACCTGTGCCGCGAGTACCGCGACGGGAACCCCCGCGTGCGCAGCCTGGTCCATGACACACGCATCCACCTGGTGCCCTCGCTGAACCCCGATGGCTACGAGGTGGCAGCGCAGATGGTGGGTGCAGGGGCAGGCGGGGGGTGGGAGCTGGGGGCAGGCTGGGTGGGCGGGGATGGCTTGGGGCAGGTCTGGACCACCAATTGCTGACACCCCACCCCCGCACCCAGGGCTCAGAGTTCGGGAACTGGGCACTGGGGCTGTGGACCGAGGAGGGCTTTGACATCTACGAGGACTTCCCGGACCTTAACTCCGTGCTCTGGGGAGCGGAGGAGAGGAAGTGGGTCCCTTACCGGGTTCCCAACAACAACCTTCCCATCCCCGAGCGCTACCTCTCCCCGGATGCCACGGTGAGGCTGCCACCTGGCCAGTAGGGTCAGAGGAGCAGCCGGGGCCCCAGAGCTCCGGGCACTGACTGCAGGGCTTTGGGGGGACGGGCGGGAGGGCTGGTACAGGTCTCCATGGAGGGCGGTGGAAGCTGTGGCCCAGACCTCACTCGGAGCCGCCCCCAGGTGTCCACGGAGGTCCGTGCCATCATCGCCTGGATGGAGAAGAACCCGTTCGTGCTGGGGGCGAACCTGAATGGCGGCGAGCGGCTCGTGTCCTACCCCTATGACATGGCCCGCACGCCCAGCCAGGAGCAGCTGATGGCCGCAGCCCTGGCGGCCGCCCGCGGAGAGGACCAGGACGAGGTGTCTGAGGCCCAGGAGACCCCAGACCACGCCATCTTCCGCTGGCTGGCCATCTCCTTCGCCTCCACCCACCTCACCATGACCGAGCCCTACCGGGGCGGGTGCCAAGCGCAGGACCACACCGGGGGCATGGGCATCGTCAATGGGGCCAAGTGGAACCCCAGATCCGGGAGTGAGTCGACGGGCGGGCGCGTGGGGCACAGTGGGGCGTGTGGGGTGGGGTGAGGGTGACTGGGTTCTGTCTGCTCCCACCAGCCATCAATGACTTCAGTTACCTGCACACCAACTGCCTGGAGCTCTCCATCTACCTGGGCTGCGACAAGTTCCCCCACGAGAGCGAGCTGCCCCGCGAGTGGGAGAACAACAAGGAAGCCCTGCTCACCTTCATGGAGCAGGTGGGGCTGGGGCCTGGGACTCCCACCCAGAGGGGCCTGGACAGGGCAAGGGCGCAGGCCGCAGGGTCAGCCTGTGGACACCGCCCTCACCCCTTCCCGCAGGTTCACCGCGGCATCAAGGGGGTTGTGACGGATGAACAGGGCATCCCTATTGCCAATGCCACCATCTCCGTGAGTGGCATTAACCACGGTGTGAAGACAGGTACCTGCTTGTAATTTCTACCCCCCTTCCCAAGGTGGGGGCCCAATCTGTGTTGGTCCCGGCAGGTAGGGGCCTGCCCAGGCCCCACTCGTCGGGGTGCCTCCAGAGGCTGGGGTCTGCCCAGCAGAGGGGCCTGGGGCCTGGGTGGGGTACCCTCCAGCAGCTGAACCCACCTTCCCCCTGCAGCCCCTGGCGGCGATTACTGGCGCATCCTGAACCCGGGGGAGTACCGCGTGACTGCCCAGGCGGAGGGCTACACGCCCAGCGCCAAGACCTGCAACGTGGACTACGACATCGGGGCCACCCAGTGCAACTTCGTCCTGGCGCGCTCCAACTGGAAGCGCATCCGGGAGATCCTGGCCATGAACGGGAACCGGCCCATCCCACGCATCGACCCTTCACGCCCTATGACCCCCCAGCAGCGGCGCCTGCAGCAACGCCGCCTGCAGCACCGGCTGCGCATGCGTGAACAGATGCGGCTTCGCCGCCTCAACGCCACAGCGGGCCCAGCCACCACCCCTACACCGCCCCCCATGCTGCTCCCCACCCCCTCCCTTGCCCCCTCCTCCATCCCCAACTCCACCCTGGGGCCCTGGGGCCTTCCACCTGAGCCCACGGCTGACTGGGGGGAGTCCGAGACGGAGACCTACACGGAGGTGGTGACAGAGTTGGGGACTGAGGAGTTGGGGACTGAGTTGGGGCCCGTGGAGGAGGAGGGGGAGGGGGAGGAGGGGGAGGGGGCCGCAGGCTCGGAGCTCCCCTTCACCACGGTGGAGACCTACACGGTGAACTTTGGGGACTTCTGAGGACAGGTCAGAAACGCTGGAGCCCATGCCAGGGTCACATCGCTGGGCCTGCTCGGCAGCCATCAGCACACCAAGGCCCCCTGGTGTGGCACACACACGCCCACCACCTCCGAGCCAGGTCTGCCAGGCTCCTGGACTGCCCGGCCTCAGAGAGGTCGGAGCTGGAGGCGAGCCCAGGGCAGCCTTGTGAACTGCTGCCCAGGCCACACTAATAAACAAGCTCATGGCACAGGTGTCCCTGACCGCGGGCCTGACCGGCGGGGGAAAGGGCAGGAGGCCCACGCGGTGTGGGCTCCCCCACAGGAGGGCGCGGGCGCAGCACAGGTCCACCCAGGTCACCCGTGAGCGTCAGGTTTATTTACAGACAAGCTGCTCCGTGCTGACAGCAGGGCAGGGCCGCCGCCACGACTCAGGGGCCCAGACCCAGGCCTCCCAGGACGTCGTCCTCGGCCCCGAAGCCCGAGAAGCTGATGGGCTGGCAGGCCAGGCTGCGCAAGTTCACCAGGCAGGCCGTCTGCGTGGCACTGAAGTCCGGCACAGCCACCAACAGCACCGTCTGGTCCTCAGGGCCTGCAAACGCGACACGTGGGGACCCACTTTAGGTTCTGGGTGAGCCCGCCTCCAAGGGAAGTCACCATGAGACACGGGCGTCTCCGTCAGCACGTGGGAGTGCTGACCACAAGCTGCTTTGGGCCAGAAATGGAAAGGGCCGAGGACACCCCAAAAGTCAGAGGCTAGCGTGATGCCGACCAGAGAGGAGCCCTGGCACGGCCACAGGTGCGCACGTTCAGCGCCTGGTCGGCACGCAGTGAGCCGGCGCCAGGGGGCTCGAGCTCCAGGGCAGGCTTTTCCACGAGCCTGGTCCCCAGATGAACGTGTCCTGTGACAGCCCAGGAGGGGCCCACAAGAGAAAGCTCACCTTGGATGGTTTTGGAGCCAAAGCTGGGGGTGTTGCCACAAAAGTAGACGTGCGGGCACTCCAGAAATATGAACGGGTCGCTTTTGTAGAAAGGGTAGCAACCTGGAGAAGGGCCGACAGCTGAGCGCGGGCGGTTCCAGGGCAGCTCCCAGAACCGCGTCGCACTCTGGGGCAAAGCCGGCAATTGCAAATCCACGCGGAACCCACTGGGCATCACGGGCCACCAGACCGTCCCTGGTCTCTGGTCCCACCCCACACAGCTGAGCCCCGTGCATTACCCAGGGTGTCAGGGGCTGTGGGGCTGATGTGACGGACGCGCAGGGTCCACTCCAGGATCTCCAGGTGGTCCTCCATGCTGCTGTACCGGAAAATGTCCCTCACGTTCTGTCCCGCTGTGCCCAGGAACCTGCAGGGCAAGGGGTCTGACACCTGCACTCCTCCCACGGGCAGCCTGAGCTCACCAGGTGCACGTGGGGGTGTTCCCAGCCACCCTTAGGAAAGGGGCCAATCGAGGTGGGCTCTCTGCAGTCCTGGACCCAACCCTCCCCTCCTAGTGCCACGGAGACCAAAGCCATGGGTCAGGCTGCAGTTGGGCTGTGCTGGCTACCTGACTCCATCGATGGTGGCCTGGTAGGGGTTGGTGACCAGCTGCAGCGTAGAGTAGGCGGTGGCCATTGGGAACATGCAGGGGTGCAGGGGCTGCTGGGGGAGTGTGTAGTTCGTTGGGTCAAACTCGCCTGGCATCACGTCCACGGGTACCGAGGCCTGGAGGGCACAGGGTGGGGGAACTTCAGGGCCGGCACCCACCATGCAGCCTGTTGCCCACCCGATGCCCTTTGCCACCTGCCTTCTGGTGCCCGGCCGCAGCCTCAGTGTCCAATCCCGTCCCTGCCAGCCCCGGGTGCTCACACTCAGCTGCAGGAGGATCTCGTCCAGCATCTTGACGGCCTCCACGCTGGCGGCCTGGGTTTTCTTGGTCAGGTACTTGGCCTGGGAGTAGAGCCATAGGCTGTGAGGCCCTGGGGAGTCTCAGATCAGAGGGTCACCTAGCTACCGCCTAGGGCACTGGGCTGGGAGCAGAGCAAAGCCCTCTGGCAGGGGACAGAAGGCAGGGGCTGAGCCAGGACGGTCCCTGAGCAAAGGTGGCCCCGGCATCGCTATTGGGCACTGCCACGAGAACTGCAAGACCCTGTGCCCGACGCAGGGAGGAAGGGGCTGCTGCAGGCAGGTGG
Organism: Ia io; assembly: GCA_025583905.1. Classification (NCBI taxonomy): domain Eukaryota; kingdom Metazoa; phylum Chordata; class Mammalia; order Chiroptera; family Vespertilionidae; genus Ia; species Ia io. The sequence goes on along the minus strand of JAJQQW010000016.1, from coordinate 83,985,574 downwards.
TGCCCTACCTTGTTGATGGAATCTCTGCTCTGGGTGCTGTGGCTGAGGAGGTTCCCAGCAAGGATGACGCGGGACACGTGGGCAGCACTGCACTGCTCCCCCTCGTCCCCCAGCTGCCCCGTCACCACGTCCACCAGCAGCTGGGTGCCCAGTAGGCTCTCGCCCCCGCCGCCACCCAGGCCCAGACCGGAGACCAGCAGCACAAACCTGCAGCACAAGTCAGGGTGCTCTGGGTGCCATGGAAACGAGTGCCCCGGCCCCATCACCTTCACAGGTGAGCAGGAAGACGGAGCCCAGGGACCTGATTCCCCTGGACCACTGCCCGGGGCCCCAAGCACCTGCGCACCTGTCCAGGTCAAGGGGCGGTGCAGGCGTCTGAGGAGCCAGGCCTGCGAAGCAATGGTCCTCCACCGAGAACTTGCCGTCATCTCGCACAGAGCCCAGCACGGCCAGCACCGTCCCTGGGAGCAGCAGTGTCAGGCCCAGGAGGGGAGCGGAGGGACCACCTCCTCCATCATTCACACACACACACACACACACACACACACACACACACACACACACACACACACACACACACACACACACACACACACACACACACACACACACACACGGCCAGGCCTGCCACTTCGCTGCCGTGATGGCGAGTTCCCACTCAGGACCTGCTTCCTGGGACACTGCCTTTGGGCAGAGGCAGAACTGACAACTGACCCCTACCTGGGTCTCACTCACTGCTGAGGCACAGGCCACCCGCCCCACTCCCCACCTGTGACCAGCCTGGACACATCGATGGTGCCTTCCAGTCTGATTCGCTGCAACTCATCTTCCAGGACCAGCTCATCGTCTGGGTGGATGTACTTGCTCCGGGGGGGCTGGGGGAGGAGGTTGTGCTGGAAGGCAGAGGTGAAGGAGGTCGGGGCCAGAGTCCACCAGGGCTCCCGTGCTTGCTCACCGAGATGGCCCCCCTGCCCAGCCCCGAGGCAAGTGGCCCACTGTCCCCAGGGAAGTGTGCTCACCTCCTCGCTGACCTCCCGCAGGATGGAGGGCTGAAGCGGCATGGCCTTGAAGAGAGTCCCCACCACACAGCACTTCTCCCCGGGCTGCAGCTCACACAGCTTCTTCACTCGGACCCCACTGCCTGGGCACGAGACCTGAGCTCAGAGGCCAGGCGGCCCTCCTGCACCCACCCCCCTACAGGGGCGGAAACAGGCCTCCCAGAGCCCAGCCGCCCGGGGACCCTGCCTCTGCCGGGAGGGCGAGACCACTGAGGGCAAAGACCCCCGAGACCTAGAGGATCGCTTGGCCCCAGAGGGACAAGGGACTCGGGGTGTGGACGGGCCGTCTGAGAAGCAAACATGCAGAGGGTGCCGTCTGCGCTGACAGGGCCACAGCCTGGAGCACCAGCAGTCACGGAGCTGGCGGAGGTGGGAAGGACCCTCCCTGGAGCCTCTGAGTGCAGCCCTGTGACCCCGCACCCCAGACTCTGGCCTCCAGACTGAGAATAAATGTGCTTCAAGCTGCCCAGTGTTTGGCTCTGTTGTTACGGCAGCCACGAGGCACACCTCGTTTACACCGACATTAAAGCGCTGGTTCTTAAGACAGATGTACCAATCTCCACACGGCCCTGTCTGAAAAATATAACAAGTTCCTTTAAGAGTTCGGATTCTTCTGAGAGCGCCACACATGCTTCATCCTCTGAAAACAGAGACACCGCCAAATCAAACCACATCCCCCCACCCCGTCGGCTCCCCATGGAGTCAGGCGCCTGGGGTCCTGGGAACACCGGGGACCATCAGGATGCACAGTACAGGCTAGTCCTCAGGGGTCAGAGGGAGGAAGAGCGCAGGTTCCCGAAGGCCCCTGGACCCGTCAGCCCCCAGGCCTGGGGAGAACGCCATCAGGAGGTGACGGGATCATGTGGCTGTGGGACCAGCCCCTTCCTCAGCTCAGCCGACTGCAGCAAGAGCCCCGCCTGCCTGGAATAACCAAGAGCATAGCACAGATCGACCCCCGGGGGTGGAGAAGTCGTTCAGAACAAGATGAGGAGGGCGCCAACACCGGACACAAATGCCAGACACCAACAGGAACCACAGACGCCAATGCCCCAACATCAGAGCCGCATTCACCCCCAGGCGGCTATGCCGAGCACCGTGCATGGAGCTCCCCCGGCCTGACAGCCCCATCGTGCGGATGAGGAAACCGAGGCACAGAGGCTCAGCAACATGTTCTGAGCACCAGGCAGAGCTCACAGCCACTGTGACAAGTGCCACACGGCAGCTGAGACAGCAATGGAGGCCCTGATGGCTGAGGTGGCCCCTGGAAGCACGTGACATTCACACGGAGGTCCCGAGGGAAGCTGGACAGAGCCAGCGGGAGAAGGGAGAGCCACAGGCAAGAAAGGCGCTTGTTCAGGAAGCAGGGGAACGGAGAGGCGCTTCCCGGCAAAGGCTGGGCTCCGGAGAGGACTCCGGGTCACACTGGAGGCCGCATGAAGGTGTTCGGGGTGAAGCCAGCATGAGAGCCAGGCCCGTGAGGAGCAATGCTGCCCAGCAAGGCCCGTGCACTGTGGGCCACTGTCGGGGTTCCTGACCCCAGTCTGTGAGCAGGACGAAGTGGCTGTTCCATCTCTGGGGAGTTGTTAGCAGCAGGAGGGACTGGAAGAGAAATCTGGTACCAGAGAGGGTGCTGCTGTAAGGAATCTAAAAGGTGTCAGCGACATAGGGCCCAAGGGGGAGCTGGGGGCTCCCAGGAAAGTGAGAAGGCCCCTGGGAGCCAGTGGAAGGAGACCCTTACTGTGTGGCCGAAGGGGAAAAACACTGCCTGCATAAAGAAAAGAGAACGCCTTTCGTGACTGTGGCCATCCAGCGGGGCTCGCTGATAAAACCAGTCATCCAACTGGCCTGCGGGGTGGGCCTGGGCACCATGCTGCCCAAAGCTTCCCTGGGGGGCCAGTGTGCAGCCGGGGCGAGCCCCACGCCTGGTGCCGGGGCAGTAAAAGCGAGTAAGACAAGGTCTCACTTACACAATGCCCGCTTAGTAACAGTAACAGGTTAACTGGAAACTACACGGACAGGCACTGTTACAGCGACAATGGGAGAATGCAGCATCTCCCAAAATGTGAAAGGGGGTCCCGGTTCACCCCCAAGAATAACTGAACTGCAGGAGAGGCCACCAAGGAAGAAACGGGCACTGCCCAGGCCATGTACCTAGGAAAGAGAGACAGCAGGCACGGAGGCCGGGCAGAGAGGTCGAGAGGTCAGTGACAACAGGCCCCTCCAGGGTTGTGGGCGCCTCCAAGGGAGGTGGGTGCCCCCTGCATTGAAGACAAGGAAGACATGTCCCTACGCCAGGGCAATACCACTGTTACCATCAAACTAGGCCCTGCAGCCACTGGCCAACCGTAGTGACACCTGCCTTTAACCCCTTCAGCACCTGGAGTCACTGAGGCTGAAAGCGGTTGCTCTCCCCAGGCCTGGGGGAGGGGCTACACGAAGGTCCCAGTGCTGCCAGGTCTCAGGCGTTGCTAAGGCCCAGGTTCCTCCCGGCTGGTGGGAGGAGGCACTTCCCAGACTGGTCACTTACCCCACTGCTGCTGGGCCCGGCTCACCAGGAAGGGCCTCATCTGGAGGAGGCGGGTGGCATAGATGTGGGCATACTGACGGCTAAAGCTGCGATCCCCCAGCCGGAAGGGCTGGGAGGAGTTGGTGTAAGTCGCCACGGGCACTCGGGCAAAGGTGGCGTTGCTGGCTGACGGCGGAGACAGCAGAGTGTGGGCCCTCTGGGCAGCCTGCTCGGCAAACATGGTGTGTTCCAGGCCAAGGAGGTGGACCCTGTGAGCACACAGACACTCCTGCAACCCCTGCCCCCCACAGGGCTGCTCTCCTGGTGTGTCTGCACCCAGCTGACCATCGGAGCTGACCACCGGGCACCCACAGGCCTTGGGGATGGAGGGGAAGGCTGCAAGCCCACCAGAGGGCCGAGCTGCTCGGGAAACGGTTGTGCTGGATGCGTCTCGCCCTGCACTCACCCAGAGGGAAGGCTGGGCATTTCTCCGCGGAGAGCTCTCCAAGCCGCCCTGTCCGCTGCCTGCCCCCCACCTCCACCTGTCTCCAGTCCACAGGCCCCAAAGGAGTCCTCTGCCCGTCCAGCGCCCCAGCACCTGCTCCCTCTCGGGGCGTGAGGCCCGACAAGCCTGCCCCATAAGCCTATTACTGTACAATACAAGCAGGTGTCAGCCCTGTGCTCAGAACTCGCCAAAGCTTTTCCTCGGCGCTGAATGAAACCCCCAGTCCCTACAGCGGCCTGTAAGACTGCCCCTGCCCGGGTCCCCCCAAACCCACACGAGGGGCCCCCGCACTCCCTCGTCGTGGCTCACATCTCGCCTCCTCCTGCCCAGCCCTCCCTGCACTTCCGCTCCTTCGGGGTGTTTTCCCCCGGCTTCACCTCCTAACACGGTGCGCTGGAAGGTTCCTCTTGGGGCTGCAGAGGTGCAGCGCCGGACCCTCCCAGCCGCAGCCGCAGCCGCAGCCGCAGCCGCAGCCCGACCCGGCTGCAGGCGTCCGAGCCCCAGGGCTGCCCCGTGCGCGCGCGAGTGGCCCCGCCACGCAAACCCGGCCGAGGCCCACCGACTCCTCTCCCTCCCGGTACCGCCGTGGGTGACTGCCGATTTCCGCCGGGCAGATCTGGGGCGGGTCTGATTCACTTTCAGCCCAAACGTGCAGACGGGGGGGGGGGGCTGCACCCGCCGCAGTCCCGGATGGAGCCCCGCCGGCCCAGCCCCGCGCCCGCTCGAGGGGAATAGCGGAGACCGGCTCAGAGTCCGCGAGACGCCCCGCAGCCCCCGCAGGGGCCCCCACAGCGCCGGGACCGCTCCGGACGTCGCTCACCTCGCCGCGCGCGCCCGGGCCCACCCACCGCCGCGCGCCGCATCCGCCAACCTGAGCGCCCTGCCCGCCCATCGCCGAATCCCGCCAATCGCCGAGCGCCTCGCTCTGTCCATCACCGCGGGGCCTGCCCACCGCCGTGCGCCGTTACCCGCCAACCGCGCGCCCCGCCCGCCACCATCGCAACCCTCCAATCCGCGCACGCCCCACCCCACCCGTCGCCGAGCGCCCGGTCTCTGGTTGCTGCGCGTGCGCGGAGTCACGCCCCCGTCCCCCGGGCAACGCGGGGCGGGGCTTGCGCCAAGGAGCCCGTGTGCGCGTGCGGGCGTCACGTCATCCAGACGGGACCCTCCGAGGAGGCAGGTCCCCCGAGGTCCTCGTGCCTTCGGGGTAGTTGGCGCCCCTCGCGCTACCCCGGGACCTGCCAGTCGCCAGGCTCTGCGGCGGCCGCCCGTGCTGACCACAGGGTGGGCGCACTGAGCCGCCGCGTACCCCGGGGGAGCGGGCGCTCCGCGGAGGCCGAGGAGCGGGGCCGGGGAGCGGGCGGAGGGAGGCACTCCGCACCGGCCACGGCCCTGCCAGCCTCCATGCAGCGCGGCTCAGTCCCGTCCACCGGCTTCCCAGCCGCCCCATCGCGGGTGCCCTCCCGCATGCCACGCCCCCGGGAAGCCTCGCGCCGCTCCCACCACGCCCCTGCTCGTTCCCGATCCCGTCCCCACCGACGAAGTGGCCAGTGCCAACGCTGGCACGTGAGCCCTCGCTGCAGAGCGGCCTGAGTTCTGCGTGCTCGGCACGTCACTCCATCTGACCCCAAATTAGCCGTAGGCGATGAGGAAGCTGAGGCACGGAGGAGTCGCGCAGCTGGTAGCCGCTGGACCCAGCCCAAGGCAGCCTGACTAACGTGGGGTGCTGGGTCTCCCGGAGAACCGGTGTCCCCCAAGGTCAGCTGATCACCGCTCCGGTTTGCCACGCTCCCCTGCAGACCGAAAGAGCCTGCCCTTAGGGGGCATGTGTTTCTGAATGAATGGACGAGTGTTTTTCGGGGAGCAGGCAGCGTGCTAAGTGTCTTAAGAGCATTATGTCGTTGGATCTCGCCGCAGCCCAGTGAGGCCGGCACTGCTACCGGTTCTGTTTCACGGAATGGTTCATGGTGGCACGTGGCACAGCCAGGAAGCCGGCCCAGCTAACACGGAGCTGAGCAACCCCTGCCGGAAACTCTGCCACGCGGCCTGTGTTGGGCACACAGCCATAGTAGGATGCTGGGGGCTGGGGGAGGGCAGGGACCGATGAGTGGTGCCCCCACTGCGGGGGGCTAACACCACGCCTCCCTCACCCCCTCTCCTTGCTGTGGGCAGGGATGGAAAGTCCGAGCGCTGCCTTTCCCAGTCTCCTGGCCGCCATGTGCGGTGTGAGATCAGATCTGGCAGAGACTTCGGAGCATCTGGCAGGACCAGGGGTCTGGGCTTCTGAGAAGCAGGCTTGTGTGATCAAAGGGAGGGGTGCAGCTGGCTGCCCTCCCACCGTCTCTCTCGTGTCCTGGAACAGGGGATGCAGCCCGGACCGCTTGGCCACCAGACCAAGCCCAGCAACTGCTGACTTCTTATTTCATAGCAAAAACATGAACCCCGTTTGCTTTCTCCACTTGGGGTTTTCTGAACGCGAGACCACGATGTTCTTAAATGAAATATGTAGGTATGTACGTGGCGAGGCTCCCAGGAGGCTTCAGAGCAGTGCGCCCTTCAAAATAAGTGCAAGGGCTGGTGGGTCTTCTGTGGTGCCCCTCGTGTGTTTTATTGTGGTAAAGTGTATGTAGTGTGAGAGTTACCACTTTACAGGATACAGCCCTGAAGGAACACGGCCGGGGGGCTGGCCCTTCCCCTCTCTGTCCCTGGTCTTGGGCCAGTGCCTCTGTCCCCACAGACCTGCCACCTCTGCTCTGTGTCCCTCTGGGAGCAGTGACCACCCCAGTGCAGTCAGTCACCTGTGGCCCCAGGCAGGGGCCCCACTCTCAAGGCTGCCACTGCTTGACCCTGTAGGTGTTTTGGGGAGGGGGATCCGGGCGGGGGGTTGGCTGTGGCAGTTGAGAAGGGGGAGCAGGGTGCTCGGCAGGTCCTGGGCGGCGGAGAGTGGGTGTTGCTGACGCCAGGCGGGCAGGCAGGGCTGATAAGGTTCTGTTTTGGAGCCAAGTGGCTCGCGTCATCAGCATGTCCCTGTGGGGATGCTCCACAGACAGCAGGAGGGCCGGTGGGCGGTCAGAGCTGTTTCAGCTCCTGGGGCCAGAGAGGCATTGAAGGACAAAGATGGTGGAAAGGGAAGGGACAGATGGGAGGGCAGCCGGCAGAGGGGGTCCCATCCCAAGGCTGCAGCCACCCCCTCCTTCCCTTTCCTCTGAGCTGGCTCCTGGGGGCCAGGGCCGTGGGCAGACTCCAGGAGTCGATTCCTGACACCCCTCATCACTCACCGGGCGGCTCTGTACTAGGGGACACAGCACCCTCCTGTGCCGAGGTTTCCCCTCCCCACTCCCCCCCCCTCCCCACTCCCCCGGGTGGTGCGCCCACAGGCTGTGGCTCCAGGGGCTTTGCCACCTCAGGGTGGGCGAAAGTCTTCCAGCTGCACCCCATCTATCCGAATGTCCCTCATATGCCCTTCAGTCAGAAAAATGGAGCCAAGTGCTGTGGCAGCCCTGCCTGTGGCTGTGCCTGGTCCTGAGCTAAGTCAGCGTCCAGGGGGACTCTGGGCGGCGTGGGGAGTACCTGTCCAGTGGGTGACTCAACACCATACCTGGAGGCTCAGGGAGACCCAGCTGCTGTCGACATCCAGCCCAGCTTCTCCTTCACAGAGGAGGCGGCGAGTCGCAGAGAGGGAGCCGGCATCCTTCAAGCTCACTGATGCACAGGGAGTGGTCTGACCCCCAGGCAGCTCCACGTCTCTGAGGGCCTCCCCTAGCTCATGCTCTTCTGCATTTCCACACCCTATCCTCTGACCAGAGCCACCAGAAGTGTCTGCACGGCTCCCAGCAAAGGCAGGGGGGTGGGTTTGACCTATTACTTACTAGTCTCTCCTGCATTGCTGCTGGGTATAACCCAGCCAAGTGCCTGCACTGCCATTTCTGGGGCCCTCCCGCCCAAGCTGGGGGATTTGGCCTTAGCCCGTGTGGGAGCCAGTCTGCACTCAGGGTAAGCTGTGTGGGGCGGGGTGGGGGTGTGAGGTGAGGTGTGGGAACAGGACAGCTGCCAGGAGGAGGATGCAGATCTCAGACTCCTGCCAGGATGCAGCTTAAGAGCCCGTCTTCACCTTGGTCAGCGGAGTTAACACGTCTAAAGAAAGAAGGTACACCCTGCCAGAGGTGGGGCGGGGGCAGGGCAGGGACTGGGGCCCTGGCTGGGGGCTGAGGGGTTTCAGGATAAAATCTGAAAATACCACCAATGGGCCGGACACTCACTGACTGAGGCCGCTGAGCCAGGCCCCTGGGGCGTGGCTGAGGCTCCGGTGGGAGGGAGCTTTAGGCCTTGCTGGGAAGCTAATCAACACAGACAGCCTTTCCACACAAGTAACGGGAAGGAAAACAGATTTATTGTTAATGAGCATTCAACTGGACCGGGTGCTCCTCACAACGACGGAGGAATTGGGCGCACCCACCGGCCGTGCTCAGGAGACGCCCACAGACCTGCCTGCCCCCATCCTCTCCCCTGGGCTGGCTCATCGCCTTGACCGGGAGGAAAACCTCTTCTCACACCTTTGCCCCTGGCAGTGGGCTGGGGCCTGAGTCAGGCTCCTACCTCCCGAGGACCTGGGAGCTGGGCCTGACCTTCCGAGGATGGCCCAGCCCCTGGCGCTGTCGTGGGCTGTAAAACCTGCAAGAGGCTCACTGAGCTTTTAGACAGTTTCGCACAAGAAGGGGTGGGAAAATCCTGGGATTACAAGTTTCCTACAGGCACTGCCCTGAGAAAAGGGCTCCCCACTTTTGCACCAGGAGTGTTAACCTTTTCCTGTTTCTGGGCACCTCTGGCGGCACAGCATGCCTATTTCCTGGGCCCCCGAGCTTCTGCGTGTCCAGCAGCCCCGAGTGAGGCTGTGCTGCCGCTGGGGACCCCAGGGTCTGCAGGGGGTGGGGTGGGCAGCAGGGTTTGGGTTGGAGCCTGGGACAGACATGGTCCTCTGCAAACCCTTGGACTGAAGGCGAGCCCCTGCAGAGGAGCAGGCAGGGGCCAAGAGCCCAAGGAGCTGGGCATGGGCATCCTGGACACAGTCCCAGGGAGGGCCGCAGGCAGGGACACCTGCTCAGGGGCCCTAGGGGAGTGGGGGGGAGGGGGCCTCTGGGCCAAGACTTTTGTGATCACTGATGAGCAAGAGTCAGATAACTTCCAAACTCCAGTGTCAGTGAGTAACTAAAATGGCCAAGTCCCAGATAAAACTCTCAACTGAGCCCCTCTCTGGGCAGCCACTTCGAAGATCCACCAACTACAGTTTCCACTTGACAGGCAGGCCCTGCAGTTTCCTCTCTGGGACTCAGGAGGCCAGAGTCAAGGGTCCACTGCTCATCCGACTCCCTCTCCACCGGGACTCCCAATCACAGAGCCCCAACGTTTAAACTGATGTGGGTGGACGGGGTGGGTGGGGGGCTGAAGGGACGAATCACTGCTCTGTCCTGATGGGAAAGGATGGTTGGCGTCTTCCCGCGTTGTAGCTTTTCTTACTGTTTCTTTAATAAATGGGATGAGAGGGGAAACAACACAAAAACAGCACCTTCCCCCACAAAATGCTTGCCCTCCAGGATGGGGGCGAGTCAGCCCTGCTGGGTGAGGGAGTCTTGGGGGGGCAGGAGGCCGGCTCAGCTGTCCTTGTCCAGACCAGGACTCTGTGCCCACTCTGGCCAGGCCCCCCTCCCCTTTCTTCCCCTCCCCCATGGGCACTCGGGGGTCCTTGCTTTCCAGCACCCAGATGGGACAGGTGAGGTGGGCGATGGGACACTGCAGGCCTCTGCGGAGAACCCCTCCCTCTGCAGCCACCTAAGCCTGCAGCCAGGCCCCAGCATTTCCCCTGCAGGTCCCCGAGCCCCTCCGCGGGTCATGGCACCTCACCTGCACTTCCAAGTAAAGTCTGGTTGTGCTTTCAAATAGATTCCTCAGGGCCTGTCACACGGCCCAGCACACCACACGCATGTGCAGAGATGGGGCTGTGTGCTCCGTGGTCCCGGAGGGCAGAGCTGGCGGAACTGCTGAGCGCCGGTGGGCTCGGGGCCCAGGGCAGGGGTGGGGAACCTTTTCTCTGCCAAGGGCCATGTGGATATTTATAACATCGTTCGAGGGCCTTATAGAATTACCCACTTAAAAATTAGGTGGCTACTTTCGGTCAAACATTTAATAACCCCCTGATGCCTTGGCAGAGCCAGACCAGATGATTTCGTGGGCCTTATGCAGGCTGGTCGTTCCCCACCCTCTCAGGCCTCAGTGTCCCCATCTGTAAACGGGGCAGTGTGGGAAGAACTGAGGGGCTGGTGGTCCCTGCATCTGGCCCTCAGCTTCCCTTGCCGCCACCCCCCCTCCCGGCGCGCACACGCACACACCCCTATCACAGAGAGGCCACCACACAGGGCTCCGTGGAAATGGCGTTTATTGGGGTGCCGGAGCATGGCCCTGAGTCTCGCGCAGCCGTGTCACTCCTCTTTCTCGTCCCCGTGGGTGATGATGTAGCACAGGGACTTGTAGTCGATGTCCCCTGCCAGGTCCACGGGCGTCAGGGCGAACATCTGCTCCACCTGGAGGGGCAGTGAGAGGCCCAGCCGGCGAGGGAGGAGGGCATGCCTTGGTCCTCCGCCTTGTCGGGCCCAAACCCAAACTCTAACATTTCCTGTTGTCTGACTTTGGGCAGCCTGGGGAGAGGCGGGCCCCTAAGGGGCCATGGGTCAAATAGTCCCCTCTGGCCCCAGACACCCCTCTCTGTGCCACCTCCACCCCCAGTGAGCCCTCCTCCAGACACTGCAGGTGCCCCCCCTCAGCCCCCGCACACTGGGCTCTCCTGGCCTGGCACACCCTCTCCCTGTGGACTACACACTCTTCACCCTCCGGGTCTCAACAGGGATGGCACCTCCTCCGGAGAGCTGGGCTCCAGGGCCAGGAGGCAGGCGCCCCGGAGGCTCCCCGGTGCCCCTGGGGTGATCCCCACGAAGGAGCCGGCGTCCTCACCTCGGCCTGAGAGAACTTGTCTGCCTGGGTCAGGAGCAGCTGCTTGAACCTGGTGGGGTGGTGAGGAGCAGTGGGAGCCTGGGGTGGCCTCACAGGTCCGGGATGAAGGCCCCGTGGTCCAGAGAGCAGAGAGGGCTTCAATAAGGGCGGTCCCCGCCAGGGGCCTCCCCACAGCCTGGCCAGCTCCCACTTACTCGTCCTTGTTCACCACGCCCTTGCCACTGGGGTCGAACATTCGGAAGGCGCTCAGGATGGCTTCCTCGGGGTCTGTTCCTGGGAGGCAGAGGGGCCAGGTGAGCAGCCATGGCCCAGCCTCCAGGATCACCCAGGAGGAACCCAGGGTGCAGGGAGCCCTCCACACCCCAGAAGAGGTGGGAAGGTGTTTCCGGTTACAAAGTGTCCCTGAGGCTCAGATAGGCCAAGATGGAAGTCCTAAGGTGGACAGGTCTGGAGGGAGATTGGGGCCTGGGAGCGGAGACTGAAGACACATTGGGTTTGGGTGGGGTCCAGGCGGGATGGGGGGTTCAAGCTCACTGCCTTCTGGGATCCCGACCGGCCGGCTCACCATTGAGCTTCTCTCCGAAGAGCGTGAGGAAGACGGTGAAGTTGATGGGGCCCTTCCCCTCCTGCAGCATGGCATCCAGCTCCTCCTCCGGGACACTCACCTTCCCTGGGGGGTGGGGGGCAGAGGTGGACACAGGGACCCAGGTGTCCCCAGCAGGGCTGCCCTCCCATCCTTCCCAGCCAGGGGTGGAGAGTCAGAGGCAGCTGTGGGTGGGGGAGGTGGGGAGTGAAGGGAGGAGGAGGCCTGTCCCTGCTCAGCAGGCTCCCAGGGTGAGCAGGGGGAGCTCATGGGTGGGAATGGGAGTGCTCACCCAGCTGGGAATAGGTCTCCCGAAGGTCCGACTTGCAGATGATGCCATCACGGTTCTGGTCAATGCAGCTGAAGGCCTAGGGTGGGGGCCACAGTCTCCAGGTGGGAGCAGCCCCCACCCCAGTGAGGGGGCAGTGAGGGAGTGCTGGGTGTGGGAAAAGCAGGGCCAGGGGCCAGGACCACCTCCAGGGAAGGGGTGCGGGGGCAGGTGCTGGGGGTGGGCCGCTCACCTCCTTGAACTCCTGGATCTGGGCCTGCTCGAACATGGAAAAGACGTTGGAAGAGCCTCGTTGGGCCTGCTTGGTGGCCGCGGCCTTGCCCCGGGTCCCCGCCTTCCTGCTGGCCTGCAACAGTGTGGGTGGGGAGGGGTCCTCTCCAGGGCTCCCCCAAGATGCCCCGTGCACACCCCAGAGCATTCCCAGGAGAGCCGGGGTCAGGGTCCTCTCCCCACCCCTGGAGGCACAGGCCAGGCAGGCACAGGAGTCGCTGCCCTGCTCTCCCACCCCAAGGACAGCCCCAGGGTGCCACTGCCCTGGCCCCCACCCTGGCCCTCACCATCCTCTCTCAGTGGCAGCTGGTGGCCGAGGGGCCCGCAGTCTCCCTTATGTCTCAGCCTTATCACCTGCAGCACCAAATAAGGAGAGGAGGAGAGGACAGACCCAAACTTGGCAGCCCCTGCCTGGGCTGGGGGAGGACAGGGCCCCAGATTCCAGACACATTCCAGTGACCCTCAGGCCCCTGACATGTAACACCCGGTGTCCACCATCCGGGAGGCGCGGGCTCAGGCCTGAGAGCAGAGAGCAGAGCAGGCTCCTGGCTGTCACCACTCACAGTGCTCATGGGCCCGTCACCTCCCTCTGACTGTCCCCCCTGCAGTCCGGCCCAGACCTGCCCAGTCCAAGAGGACAGTGAGGGGAGAGGGGAGGGCTGCCTGGGGGCCTGGGCCTGGAGGGCAGTGGTGGTCTTTGGCCAGGACCCCCAGCGACTCCCAGAGGCCTTGGTGCTGAAGCTTGGCCCTGACCTCCTGGCTGTGACCCCAAACAGAACCTGCACGTGAGGCTTTCGGAGCAGGAGTACGGCCTGGACCCCAAACAGTCACTTGCCCCACCCCCTCCCCCCATGAAAGTGGGTCATGAGCCCCAGATGCGGGCTCAACCGCTGAGTGAGGGGCCCGGGCAAAGAAGGCATGGGAAGCAGGAGACCTGGAGCAGGAGTGGCCCTGCTGCCCCCTGCTGGATGGGGCGAGGCATGCAGGCGGCCCGGCTGTGGAGCAGGGCCTCTCACCCGCTTTTGTAGAACAAGGAAATATTTTAGGACACCTTCTTCCCACCCCTAAGAAGAAATTCACACAGAAAAATCAATACCATGCCCTGAACAGTAGCCTCAGGACAACTAGGAACTGATTTCCACTGAAGGGGACCCGATGCGTGCGGGGCTCTGGACCTGGGACGGGAGTGCGTGAGCCCCGGAGTGACGACAGCTCCAAGAAGTTGGTGCGTAATTCAGATGCCAGAGAACTAGCGACCAGAGCGGTGCGCCTGAGACCAGGGACACGGAGGACAGCTCTGGATCGCCCTGCTCACACTCACATCGTTCATTAAGCTCCGAATGAAGCAAGTCATCCGGATTTGCTCGGGGCTTTCTCTCACTGGAAATCATACAAATGTGTTTCTGTGTAAGTGGGTTTGGGTGTGGGATGGAGGGACCCCCTGCTGAGGCAGACCTGGGGCAGGATCAGCCCCCAGAGACCAGCCCTGCCCCCTCCTGGGCACTTCCTGGGGCTCCTGGAGATTTGATCAGGGCATCCACACCCCAAATCCCACAGGCAGGTGGGGCCTGGGCACGTCTAGGACCTCTGACACCCCCCAGATGGCGCCCAGTCCTGCTCCCACAGCCTGGTCTGTTGCTCCGTGTTCTATCCCGCCGCCCCGCCCCCCCTCCACCATTGCTGGCCGGAGGAAATAACAAATCAGTGTCTGCACAGGTGGCCATGTCTGTACACTGTCCCACAGCCCTTATGCACAGAAGTCAAAGAACGCGGACAAGACCGTGCTCTAAACGTTTAGAACTTTTAATTAAAAAACCACCCAGTCCCATGTTGGGCATGAAGAGGCTGTGCTGAGTGCTGCTGGTCTACTCTTCCTGGGTCCCTGACAGGGGCCTGGGCCCTCTCTGGTACCTCCTGTGGAGCGCGGTGTGGGCGGGAAGAGGCTGCGTCCCAGGCCTCCGGTTCTCCGTCTCCACGCTGAGCTGGTCCCTGCCCCTCTCCCCCGTCTCCAGGCAGAGAAGTCACCAGGCCCGGGTGGCCAGCAGCCCTGCCCGCTGTGGAGCCAGGCGGAGATCTGGCCAGGCCCCTGGGCTGCCTCCCCATGTGGGCTGAGTCCCAGGGAACCAGGCCACAGCCGGTCCACAGGGCACCCCTCCCCAGAGCGGGCCCAGGCATGGCTGAACCAAGCCTAAAGCTCCAACTAAGTCCTGAGCGAGCCCCTCCCTCCGGGTGGTGATTCCAGCAGAAAGACAGGAGACGTGGTGGGAATCTCCATGTCTGCTCCTTGAGCACCCAACCCAGGCAGGGCCCTGGGGCTGTCCCTCCCACGGACTCAGGAAGACTGGCCTGCCGGGCAAGGCCTTCTTCGTGTCTTCCCCATCTCCAGGCGGCAGCGGGTGGGGAGGCAGGCCAGGCTGGGGGCGCCTGTGGGGGAGTCTGTCCCCTGGAGCCTCGTCCGTGCCTGGCCGCCGCTGCTGTCACTGGCCCAGCATGTACGCCTTCTTGCAGGCCACCGCGGAGACCAGGGCGGCGCCGCGGCCGCTGCCATCCTCCGACTGGATGAAGGTGATCTCGCAGCTGGGGGTCAGCCTGCGCACGCTGGCGTGGAACCGCTCCTTGAAGCTGAGCGGGAGGAGGCCGGGCTGAGGGCCCGCCTCCTGTGCCCCCCCAACCCCCCGCCTACCCAGGCCCCCGCCAGGGACTGCGCCCAGGGGGCCCCTCCCCTGCCCCTGGGACCTGCGGGGAGGATGAGGTAAGAACCCCTGGATCCATGAGCAGCAGGAGAGCGGGGCAGTGTCCGGCCCCCCTCGTGTTTCCTGGGTGGAGGCCGGGGATGGGGCTCTGCGCAGAGGACGCTCGCCAGGCGGGGGCTGGGCCGGGGCGCAGGCTCACCTAGGGTGCAGCTTGTACACGGAGCCGTCCACGCCCACGGTGATGCGCATCACGTCCTCGCTGCGGCTCTCGCGCATGCGGTTGATGACAGCGGCCAGCCCCGCGGAGCACATGTGCGCGGC
This sequence comes from Ia io, assembly GCA_025583905.1. Lineage (NCBI taxonomy): Eukaryota > Metazoa > Chordata > Mammalia > Chiroptera > Vespertilionidae > Ia > Ia io. The sequence continues at coordinate 83,970,347 of JAJQQW010000016.1, read as the reverse complement.
GCGCGTGGACACGCTCTCGCAGGCGCGGCGCACGAGGTCGCAGTCGGCGGCCGAGGGCCGCAGCCCCAGGGTGCGCAGGATGTTGTAGATCTGCTTGCGGTCGCCCGAGTCGCTGCGGGGCGGGAGGGGCGCGAAGGGCGTCGCTGGAGGGCCCTCGGCCCCGGCCAGCCTGTCACCCACCGGCGGCCCCCTCCTCTCCCTTCCCCTCCCCGTCCAGGCAGAGCGCTTGGGGCTCGGGCCGGGGCCAGGAAAGACTCGGGTTCCGCCAGCGACGGGCAGTGACCGGGTCATTACTCCTCCTTAAGCCCAGGGCCTCCCGCTGTCGCGTGGATGGAGTGAGACAGGAGCCACGGGAGGGACACGCGGGCTCCGTCAGCTACCCGGCGGCCCTGGGGGCCGAGGCCACCCCGCCCTACCCCCGCGGACCCTGCCCCCGCGCACCTCTCCACCTGCGACACGAAGCGCGTCTCGAAGGCGCCGCGCGTGCGCAGCTGCTCCGAGGCCTCCCCGCCGAAGAGCAGGTCCTCGTCCACCAGCCTCAGCAGCACGAGCCGCACCAGCTCGCCCATGTACTTGCCGCCGATCAGCTTCTCGTACCTGGCGGAGGGCGAGCGGTGGGCGGGGGCCGGGCACCAGCGCCCCCTCGCGGCCACGCGCCGCCGCGACACCTTCTGCCAAACCCGGGCTCCTGCTCCCGCGCTCCGCTAACCACTGGGGCCTGGGCCAGCCCTTCCGAGAGCGGCCGGGAACGGACCCGCGCTGGGTCCACGCGGGCCTCCCACAGGCGATGGGGTGCTATCCTCACCGCCCAGGTATAGTTGGGAAACGAAGGCTCAGGGCGCTGTGACCGCTCTGGGGCGCGCTCACAGGGCCCCGCGCCCCTGGCAGGCGCGGCGCTGGCACCTGCGTCCCCACCGCGAGCCTCCGTGTTTCCTCCGGAAGCGCACTGACGGTCACAGACAGAGCGGTGTCTGCGAGCCAGAGACCAGGCTAACGCGGGAGCCAGCAGGCCTGGCCGCAGGAGGGGCTCCTACGGTGCCCGCTGTGCCTGCGCGCCGGCAGCACACTCCACAAGACGCCGCATCGCTCTGGGAACGTGGGCAGACCTGTGCTGTGGGGAACTCGGGGTTACACCCGTTCACGTGGCGGGGCATCTCAGACCTCCGTACGCCTGTCGGAACGGAGAGGGGCCCCGGCTCATCTGTCCACAGCCCCCTTTCTCAGGACCAAACGCTCACGGAGCCGGTTCACAGAGCGGCCCGACGCGCGCGAGCTGCAGGAGGCTGTCGGCCTGCTTTCCCCAGACCCGCTTAGAAACAAGCCCGTTATCCGCGTGGGCCTCACAGCTGCTGGCCCGGGTTCAGCGAGCTCTCGTCCACCGCGCGGTCGTACTCCAGCAGGAACTCGTCCAGCTCGCCCGCGTCCCCGAAGGCGCCCCACTCCGTGTTGACGCACATGCGGCCCTCTTCCCCTTCCACCAGCTCCACGTTGTGCATCTCCTCCATGTAGCAGGCGTTGCAGCCCGTGCCTGCGGGAGCGGCGGCGTCGGACCCACGGACCCGGCCGGCCGGGGCTGCGCTTCCCCCGCCGCCTCTCCTACACGCCCCACCCTCGGCCCCTCTCCGGGATGCCCCGCCCCCTCTCCTGGGCCCCCGCCCCCTCTCCGGGATGCCCCGCCCCTCCCCTGGGAGCCCCGCCCCCTCTCCGGGATGCCCCGCCCCCTCTCCGGGATGCCCCGCCCCCTCTCCTGGGCGCCCCGCCCCTCCCCTGGGAGCCCCGCCCCCTCTCCGGGATGCCCCGCCCCCTCTCCTGGGCGCCCCGCCCCCTCCCCTGGGAGCCCCGCCCCCTCTCCTGGGCGCCCCGCCCGCAGGCAGCCCCAGGGCAGTCTCTGCCCCCACAGGCCCTGGTCGCCGTGTGACCTCAGGTGGAGGAACCCACCCCTCCACCTGTGGGGCTGGTCCTCTTCCCCACAGGGGATGGTAACACCTCCTCCTCCCCCTATCTGGGTGTTGGGAGGATTTAGAGAAATGTGTCAAATGTGCAAAACAGAGACGGGTGTTGGGTGCTATGGTTTTGTCTATGCTCCACCCTTGTTTTCTGGCTTTTTCCATTCATGCATTTAAGCCTCACTGTCTTGGGCTCTGTTTTGTTTAGTTTTTTGTTTTGTTTTTTTGGGGGGGACACCCTGAGGTAAGGCACAGTGTGGGACCGGCTGTGGAATTTGCAGGGAGCCCCTGGGGCCAGCTCAGCCTCCGCTCCAGGCACTGCCTCTTCCTCAGGCAGGACAGGCAGGCCTTCCAGGAAGAGGTGACGCCACTTTTGCTTATTCCCTTCCACGTGGACAAATCTGTCTAGTTTGGTCAATTTACCAGATAAAGTGCTTTAATTGAACCTGATGGGCAGGTGCAGGTGCAGCAAGCGTGCCACCCGACGCAGTGACTGCAGTGTGAACGCTTCCTATCAGGACAGAGCTTGCATCTGGGGCGCCCCTGCCCCGGGGTGCACAGGCCCCGCACTGACTGTGGCCCTCACTCCTCAGGGCCCGAGGCCCAGGCCCCTGGACAGGGCAGGGCATGCATCCTTACCCACAATCATGCCAACCTCACACTGGCGGTCTTCGTAGTAGCAGGAGATCATTGTGGCCACCGTGTCGTTCACCATCGCCACCACGTCCATCTCAAAGTCCTGCCAAGAGCACAGAGGGGGTGGGGGTTGGGCTGGGGGTCCTGGGCTGGCCCACCAAGGAAGGAGCTGAGACTCTTCCTGAGGAGACCCAGATGCTCTCCCTGACATCCTGGCCTGAGTTGGGAGGGGCCAGGGAGGCGGGGGAACAGGTGCCTCCTCACCCCTCTCCGCTTGATGGCGTCTCGCAGGAAGCCCCACGATGTTGTTCCCTTCTGCTCCTGAGGCCTTGAACCCCTTGGTCCAGTTGAGCAGGATGCCCTGTGGGGGAGGAGGAGGACCGCAGTGGCCGCTGAGGAGGCTGGGGCAGGTGTGAAGGGGGGAGCTACCTTGGACCCCAGACCCCACTCAGCGGGTGAGCAGACTGAGGCTCCTGCAGTTTGAGGTTTGACGACCACACAACTGTTCCCCTTCCTGCAGAGCGGGGTCCCAGCAACTGGAGGATGTTTGTCTAGTAAAGCTCTGAGGCATCTCCCCAGGGAGGGTGTGGGGTCTGAGGTGGAGCAGTCACATGTGAGCGGGTTCCTCTGTGGTGCCCCCCTGCAGGCGAGGGAACCCCTGCGCTCAGTGCGCGTGGGGTCAGGGCTGGAACACCTGTGTGGGAAGTCGCTCCTGCTGTTGCTGTGCATGGGGTTTCGCGTCACAGACGTGTGTGTGCTTGATGCGTGCAAATACATGGAAAGGTACGGTGTGCACACAACTGATGTGCTTGTGTATGCATGTGTAATAGGCGTGTGTGTAACTGCCAGGCTCAAGGGCAGGGGTCAGCCTCCGCCCACACACCTCAGCCCCAGCACAGGGGTCACCAGTGATGACACCGGCTGCTGGGGAGCCCACGCTGCCACTTCCCACCGGGCCGGTCACTGACCTCGGTTCCCTAATCGGCAGTGGGGGTGTGAACAGGGCGATGTTATGGGGAGACCGAGGCAAACAGTGACCCCAGCCAACATTGTGCCCATGTGTCATGAGTGCGGGCGAAAGGCACGTTTCCCAACAGAGGAGCTGTGTTTGAAGGTGCAGGGGGTGCCTCTCTCCCGGGTGCACGTCCGTCCCTCCGTCTGTCTGTCCGCTTGTTGTCCCCTTGCCCAGCCCCTGGGCCCCACCTTGTCGATGTCTTCATGCCTCACGGGGAAGGAGAAGGTGAAGCCCAAGGGCAGCTTCTTGTGCTTCATCTGGTGCTTGTCCAGGAAGTCGGAGATGCACTCGGAGATGTAGTCGAAGAGCTGGAAGCGCGTGGCCACAGCGGTGGGCGGCCACAGCCGGTCCCCTCCACCCAGAGCCTGTGCTGCGCCCGCAGGGAAACCCCAGCCCCCAGGGAAGCCGGCTCCGCTGTGCTCAGTCCCTCCATTTACTGGGTCCCGAGCCTCCCCTAGAGCCCTGCCTACGGCAGCCCCAGGACAGGGTGGCTCAGACAAGGCTGGTCCCCCAGCTGTGCTCTGTCCCAGTGACCCCGCGACTAAGTCACAGAAGACCGTGACTTCTGTTTCCTCCAGGTGTCCTGGCCACCCCCCTGCAGCTGTGGAGGACTGGCCCCCCCAGGTGGACAGGTGGCCCCCCCTGCAGCTGTGGAGGACTGGCCCCCCCAGGTGGACAGGTGGCCCCCCTGCAGCTGTGGAGGACTGGCCCCCCCAGGTGGACAGGTGGCCCCCCTGCAGCTGTGGAGGACTGGCCCCCCCAGGTGGACAGGTGGCCCCCCCAGGTGGACAGGTGGGCCCCCCAGGTGGACAGGTGGGCCCCCCAGGTGGACAGGTGGACCCCCAGGTGGACAGGTGGACCCCTCCAGGTGGACAGGTGGACCCCTCCAGGTGGACAGGTGGACCCTCATCCAGGAGGATAGGTGGGCCCTCACCCAGGTGGACAGGTGGGCCCTCACCCAGGTGGACAGGTGGGCCCTCACCCAGGTGGACAGGTGGACTCCCCAGGTGGAGGGCCCACCCTCCAGGACTAGAGCCCGAGGCCCCGCTCACCATCTCTGCGGTGCCCGTCATGGCATCCTCGGGGATGCAGTACATCTGGTGCTTGGTCTTCACGCTCCAGTGGCCGGCCTCCCCCTCCCCCACCTTCACCAGCATCACCCGGAAGTTGGTGCCACCCAGGTCCAGCGAGAGGAAGTCCCCGACTTCTGCAGCCACAGGGAGAGGAAGAGGGCAGGCAGGAGGCCCAGAGGCACTGGACAAGGGGCCGCAATGCCAGATGTCTGGGGACACCACTTTCAATGGGGGGGAGGGGTCAAAGGTGAACTGGGAAGTCCGTGGGAACCCCCTGCCTTGAACTGAAGTCACCCCCAGTCCAGAGCTCAACTGAAAAACTAGTGAAATGGCCCAGACTCAGGACTGGGGCGGGGAGGGGGGCAAGTGACCTCAGGGAGTACTTTCCCAATGAGACGGCGAAAGCCAGTTCTTGAGGCCACGGTGAGCCTGCAACCGAGGTGAGGGTCGGCCTGTCTGGGGCCCAGCACCGGGGGCCTGATTCCAGGCTGCTGGGGCCAGAGCCCTTGGAGGGCCTGGGGACAGCTGCCCCAGCAGGGCGGCCCCACCCCAGCCCTGGCAGTACCTGAGCCTTCAGGCGTGGAGCGCACGTAGGTGGGCAGCATCTTCACACTGGCCTCCTGGTGAGTTTCCAGCCTCAGGCCGCGGTCCATCTCCTTCTGCATCCGCCTCATCACCTTCTTCAAGTCCTCCTCCTGCAGTCGGAACTCCGCCAGGATCTGCTCTGCCTGCACGGGGGAGCGGGAAGCTGGGTACCAGGCATTCTCCACTCACACGAGGGTCTCCTTTGCTCTCTGGCCCTGGTCCGGGGTGATGACTCAAATCACCACAGTTAAAACCAGCTGAGCAGTTAGAGCAAGAGTTCCAAGACCAGCCTCACAGATGGGCCGTGGTCCAGGGTGAGGGCAGAGGGCAGATGCAGGCGGCGAGGTGGGGAGAAGGCGCTGAACAGGAGAGCGCGTGAGGCCAGGACAGCCTGTTTGAAGGGCGGGGGGCAGAGGCATTACTGTGTGAGGGACGCAGTCACTCCCGCTCCAGGCTGAGGCTAAGGGCGTGAATGCACCACGTGCACACTGGCCAGAGGGACAGTTAGGGCAGCTGAGAGCGCTGCCGTCCAAAGGTGGAAGGCTCTGCGGCCATGGGGTCCCCATGCACTGACAGGAGCGAGGCCTGTGCAGCCAGCGCCACCTTCCCTGCGAGTGTGATGGCCTGGAGGGGTCTCCTCCTGAACCTCCTGGGGCGTGGCCGGCCCCTCCCGAACCAGCCACCGTGCCTGCACCCCGTGACTGGACCTCACTCTGCTCCGCATGTGGGTGGGTTGGCTCCTGCCCACCTTGCACAATAGGCACATTCCTGCAGAGGAGGCCGCTTAGATTCACTGGCTGTTTGGACCCAAAGGAAAGGAAAGATACTTGATAAAAGCTGGGGGCCTCCTCCACGTAGGAATCCTGCCAGGGTAGGGAGTGGCATATTGAAGGAAGGCCGCCCCTCCCCAGGCCAGGGACCAGCCTGTGACTGGGCTAAGCCAGTGGCCGACGGCGGGTGAAGGAAGCTGGGTTAGCAGGAGGGCCTTCTGGGAAGGTCAGTGCCCCTGAGGCTGTGAACACAGCTGGGAGGCATGAGGCCGGCCGGCAGCAGCTGTCCCACAACCATGAGGAGCCACGGGAAAGCTGCTAGCAAACCACAGATGGGGAGGAGGAGCGGCCCTGGTGACATCACTGATGTCACCCCAGACACCCACCCCAGGTGCTGGCTAGGGGAGCGCACACTGACACCAGACCCAGGGTGAGGGTTTCCCGTTTCCTGCAGCCTGGAGCACTCCTGATGGGTGCCTGTCCTAACTTAGGAGCCATGCCGCTTATCAAGACCACACAACAGAACACGTAGACCCAGGGACAGTCACAAAGGGACGGCTGACAGCGTCTATGAGCAAACGCGCAGATCCGAGCACCGGTGTTTGCTGAGCAGGCGCAGCCTGCAGCTCCTGGCTCGTGGGAGGGCGGTTGTCCTCGGCCCATGCCTACCACTCTGCCCCCTCTGTCTGTCTTTCTGTTGTGGTTGTTGATCCTCACCCGAGGATATTTTTTCTGTTGATTTTTAGAGAGAATGGAAGGGAGGAAGAGAGGGAAACATTGGCAGAAGTGCAGGGGGGTAGAGGGCCTGAACGGGACGCAGGCAGAGGGCTGTGGTCAGCAGTGTCTGGGCTGAAGAGGACATCTGGTGGGAGTGCAGACCCTTCACAGATGAGTAACGGTGACGGCACCAAATACATGAAGTCTGGCTCCCAGCCAGAGCAGGGCTCCGGGAGCATGCACCCCTCAGAGGGCGCAGCCAAATAAATGGGCGTTGGCGAGCAAAGCAGGCTCCCAAGAGGCCAAACCCCAACACATCAGAGATACAGTGCACCCATGGGAAACGGGGTAGAAGAGTCAGAAATGATAAAAGCGGAAACAAATCACACAGAAAACACACACGTGAAACAACAGTGAACTCAATGAACGAATCCCACACCAGTTCTTTCAAAAGAGCAAACACGTGGGCCGGCCAAGGATGAAAGACAGCAGCAAGCGAAAGGCCAGGTAGTCACAGATGAAGCGTGACCATTTCCTTTCCTCTGTGCCCCCCCGCCCCCCCACAGCCTGCGCCCCCTGAGAGCTAGCGAGGAAGACACGGCAGGGACACCAGGCGGGGCACCACCGACAGCCAAGGCCAAGAGGCCGGCAGAGGGCAGCAAAGGGCATTGGCCTGGGGTGGCCCGAGTGTGGCGGCAGGTGTGGAGCTTCCTGAGCCTCCAGCCACAGGACTGAGGCCATTTGCAAAGCTGGCTGTTGGCACTCAGACCCCGGAACCCTGTGCCCAGGAGCTCGGAGACAGGGTGGATGTGGAGGGTGGGAAGCATTTACAGCGCAAGTCCCGGGCGGTGGGGGCTGGGGCCTCGAGGGACCCAGGTACGGGTCTCCCTGCCAATACCTTTCGTCCTGTGGCTCTACTGGGGCTCATGAGCACCCATCACTCTGCTGTGGGCCTGGCCTGGCCTTGGCGGGGGGCAGGGTGGGGGAGGGGGTGGTTCCAGGCACAGAGGGGGATGGGGTGGCCGGGCACCTGTTGAGTGTACCATGAGCTTCCTTCCCTGTGGGCAGAAGCATGGGCTTGGTTACTGGAAAACCAGAGCTCTGCCCCTGTATTCGTTCTCTCTGTTATCCTACCTAATAAAAGTAATATGCAAATTGACCATCACTCCAACACACAAGATGGCTGCCCCCATGTGGTCAAAGATGGCCACCCCATGTGGACACAAGATGGCCAGCAGGGGAGGGCAGTTAGGGGTGACCGGGCCAACAGGGGAGGGCAGTTGGGGGGACTCAGGCCTACAGGGGAGGGCAGTTGGGGATGACCAGGCCAGCAGGGGAGGGCAGTTAGGGGTGACCAGGCCTGTAGGGGAGCAGTTGGGGGCGACCAGGCCTGCAGGGGAGGGCAGTTGGGAGTGACCAGGCCTGCAGGGGAGGGCAGTTGGGAGCGACCAGGCTGGCAGGAAAGGGCAGTTAGGGGCGACCAGGTCAGCAGGGGAGGACAATTAGGGGCAACCAGGCCTGCAGGGGAGGGCAGTTGGGGGCAACCAGGCCGGCAGGGGAGGGCAGTTAGGGGCAATCGGGCCGGCAGGGGAGCAGTTAGGCGTCAATCAGGCTGGCAGGCAGAAGCGGTTAGGGGCAATCAGGCAGGCAGGCAGGCAGGTGAGCAGTTGGGAGCCAGCAGTCCTGGATTTTGAGAGGGAGTCCGACTGCCTGTTTAGGCCTGATCCAGGCCTAAACGGGCAGTCAGACATCCCTTGAGGGGTCCCAGATTGGAGAGCGTGCAGGCTGGGCTTAGGGACACACACACCCCCCCGTGCATGAATTTCATGCACCGGGCCTCTAGTAGTTTCTAAATAACTAACAGGCGATACATTGGCCAGAAGCTGAGTAGAGACTGTGTGTGTGTTTAGGGAAACACCCACCACTTCTTTGTAACCAACTGAAATCTCCGCCTGCCCATCAGTGGGCCTCTGGGGGCTGTCCTTTTAGTCCTCACCCAAGGATATGGTCATTGATGAGAGAGAGAGAGAGAGAGACATCCACCAGGTGCCTCCTGTACATGCCCCGTGGGGATGGAACCCCAGCCTAGGTGTGTGCCCTGACTGGAATGGATCCCGAAACCTCTTGCTGTACCAGGAAACGTTCCCAACGGAGCCACCGGCCGGGCTGGTCTCTTCTAACATCCAGCTGCCACGACTTTCATTGCCGTTTTTCTTTACCACTTTATGCATTCACGTTTCTCATAGCTTGTTCAGGGGACACCATGCCTGCTGGTGAGCCTGGGGGGGTGCATGGACAGGGAGAAGGGGGTGCTCCCCAGGCATGCCTGCCTGACCTGTGTTCCCAGAAAGGGGCCTGGGGTCCACCAGCTGGGAGGGCGCTGCTCGAGGCTCTGCTCTGGCCAAATCCAGGAGCCTGTGGGCGGGACCACAGGGCACACCTGTTGCATATGATGTGGTTTCCCCGGAGCCTGTCTGTGGGTAAACGTCATGGGCAGGGAGGGCCAGCCGGGAGGGTTCTGTGTGTTCTGGAAAGGGGTGTGTCACGGTGGCGTGAAATCCGTTCCCCATTCTCTGCTGCAGGGCTCTCCAGCACTTCCATTCCAGGGCAGCCTTCTGCAGTAGGAGCCTGGGCACCCCGCCAGGCACGCTGGGGGGTCTCACCCACACAGCAGCCGGGGCCTTTCCAGAGGGGACACTGAGGCCTGGAGAGACTTTGTTTCTGAAGGCTACTGTGCTGGGAACGGGGAGAGCCGCCCAGCGTGGGTGCAGGTGCTAGATGTGGAGACGGGAGCCTTCTCTCCCCTGGGCCGGGTCAGTTCTGCTCTTTTGGGATGCTCACAAGGGGGCTTCTTTATCTTCTCCCACCCCTTTCCTCCCAGGGGCAGGGGGTGGATCAGCTGGGCCCACCCAGGTCTTCACCACCGCCCGGTGGGTGGTCAGAGGCTGTGGCCTCTGCAGGGGGGGCAGCTCAGCGGGGAGGGTGGGCGGTTACGCAGCCTGCTCCTGCCCATGGGGAGCCTGTGCCCCACACTCAGGGTCTTCTCACACTCCTCCCCGAGCTGGCCCATTCCAGCACACCTGCTGGCCTTTCCTGCAGAGGCGGGAAGCAGGGCACGCACAGGGCCTCACCCCATTGCTGAGCCTCCTTCTTCCTGGGAGCAAAGTGCGGGCAGCCTGAGGGCCAGAATGGAGGGCGGTCAGCTCCTCCCAGGCTGTCCACCCTGGCCCATGCTACAGACCGAATTGTGTGCCCAAATCCAGGCCAAAGCCTTAACCCCAATGTGATGGGATTTGCAGGTGGGGCTTTGGGAGGGGATTGGGGTTAGAAGAGGGTGGGGCCCCGAGAGGAGATTAGTGTCCTGAGAAGACGGAGAGCTGGCGCCCCTCATTCCACTCACTGCACGCCCCGCCCCCCCCGCCCAAGGAGGACACAGTTGGGAGGGGACATCTTCAAGCCCGGAAGAGGCCACACCAGGACCGGCCACTCTGGCCCTGATCTCGGTCGGACTCCCGTCTCCAGAGCTGTTGTGTTCACTGCCGGAGCCAACTCACACACGGCCAACTGGACACGCTTTGAAGCCCGTGTCTCCCAGGCTCCAGGTATTCGTGGGCAGGGCTGGGCCAGAGGAGGGTCCAGTGACGGGTGGGGGAGTACGGACCAGGATCGCAAGGGGTTCCCAGGGCCCAGTTTTAGGACAGCATCAGTGGACGCAGACCTGCCCCCGAGTAGTTCTAGAAACTGCTCGGAGCTGACATCTATGGGGAAAGCCTGTGGCCACACAACTCTGCAGGTTACAGAAGGATGATCACAGGTAAGGCCTGGAGGTCAGTGCAGGTGAGAGGAACCACAGACGTGGACGAGAAACCAGCAGGACTTAGGTTCCCTTCGAAGCACAATTTCTTGCATTAAAATGGCATTTATCTCGATGATGGATGCTTTTGTTGCCTCGCTGAAGCAGGTGCCTCACTCTGCTCAGCCCGGACCAGGCTCTAAACTCCCCAGACCAGCGACCCTTGGCCGCTGCAGGCAGCGTGGCTCCTGGCTGGGACCTGCACCCCTCCCTCGGGAGCAGAGACGGTCTGCCCGTGGAGCCCCGCATCCCCTGGACACACAGGAAGGGACAGGGGACAGCCCACGTCTGGGAATGGGCTCCCCACAGCGGCCACAGCCCCTCCCACTCTTGCCACGCCATCTCTCTGCTTGTCACAGACACCCCCCACCCCCATTCCTCCTCAGGCGGCCGCTGGGCTGTCTCCAAACCCTGCCGGCACGGGGCCGCGGGCAGGGCCTCTGCCTGCCTGGCTGCCTGGCCGGGGCGCCTGCCTGGGCTGGCCGTTTTCTCCTGACATCATCAGCTCTGCCAGCAGCAGAAGCAGCGCCGTTTGTGCTGACCTTGTTGTTTCACAGGAGGAGGAGGTGTGTGAGGTGAGAATCATGTCGCAGGGAAGGCCCAGGCCTCTCCCGGGCCCCCACTGCACCCCAGCCGGCCCCTCGCCCTGGGGCCTGCCCTTCTCCTTGCTCACTACTTGGTCTGGATTTCTCTCTGTTTTGGAAAAAGTAACTGATCTCTGCTCCTCCCCGGGAGGGAACGGCCCTCAGGCTCCCCATGAAGCGATTCCTTTGAGGACGAGGACATGTGGGCACCTGAGACCTGTCATCGTGTCTGCTGAGCATTATCTCAGGACTGGGCTGTTGGTCTTCCACTAAGACCCCAGGCTCTAAACTGCCCAGACCTCAAACCAACATCAATCGCTTCCTGGACCTCCTGGTTGCCTACCTTCCAGGCCACGGGCTGGAGTCTGAAGCAGGGAGGGGCCTGGTCTGCTGGGAGGAAGGGTCTTTCTGCCCAACACAGTGGGCGCCCAGGATCCCTCCCAGCAGGGCTTCCCTACGGAGCCTGAGCATCAGTCAGATTCTGAGCGGCAGGCGTGTGTCCGAGCTAAACCCACCCCTGGGTGTGGGGCCCTGGGACAGAGGCTTCCAGAGCCAGAGGAGGCAGAGCTACCTTTTCCTTCTTGGCGGTCTCCATCCCAGCACCGTCATCCGGCATCAGCACCGCAGCCCGCTCCTGGGGGCTGGGACCCCTCCGCCTTTCCCAACAGGTTTCCGGAGCAGGACTGTCCCGAGACTTCTCCCAACCAGGGGCTGGCTGGCCCTGGGCTCCTGGGCAACTATGGTCCCCCTTCGGCTGGGTTCTGGCTGGAGCTTCAGTCACAGTTTCCTCCTTTTCATTGTTCCCAGCAAGCCCACGAGCCTGGTCTTCAGGGCCACACCTGGGACCCTTCCCCACAGAGGCCTGGTCAGGCCGGGTGTGGCCGGGGCAGGGCCATCGCTGGGCTCCGGCCGCTCAGCTCTCTCAGGCTGTGCTGAGCTGTGCTGCGGTGCAGCCTCCAGGCAGACTCAGCAGAAAAGCTCCTGTCCCCTCGGTGCTGGGGACAGCATTTGAGTAATTAGGCTGAAGGTGACTGTTTCTCTCACACCCTAACCTGCTTCCCGGAGCTCAGCTGCCACCCAACACTTCCTGCTGCGACCAGGTGTGCAGTGACCAGGTGTGCGGTGACGAGGTGTGCAGTGGGGAATTCTCCTGCGGGGGGCCTCCTGCTCCGGAAAAGGCCTGCGCTGCCATGGCAACCAGGAGCAGGGCCTCCGCAGGGCTGTCCGCCGGTCATTAGAGCTGCCATGCAGAAAACTGGGGCTGAAGGCAAAAGGCCTCCATCCCCATCACCATAGCAACAGCCCAATGGCCTTGTCACCAGACTTCGCCACCTGTTCAGTTGCCCAGGCAGGGTCACACCCTAATGAGCAGAGGCCCTCAGAGGAGAGGGAGTGGGCAGCCCGTGCCCAGAGCGCCCCTGAGCTCTGCAGCTGCCTTCGCGGCTAGTGTCTCGTAGCCTCAGCCTTGCCCAGCGGGGTGAACCGGGAGCCAGGCCCGCGTCACGTCACGGGCAGGCGGCTCCGCTCGGTGCAGAGGAGCGTGCCAGCCCAGCGCACAGCAGCCGGACTCCCGGGACTCAGCACCAGACGTCGACGCCCCTGCCCCGCAGCGTGCAGTCCCGGGCCTGCCGACTCAGAGACCAGGTGTGAAAGCTGCTCGGAATTCCTGGGTCGCCTCATCCCCTGGGGGTGGGCGTGTGTCCCGACTACGCGTGCCGCTGGTCACCAAGGGCGCGCGGGAACCGCCGCCTCCGCCCCTCGGTGGACAGAGCAGCATCTCAACCACGCAGGGCAGGAGCGGCCCGGCACTGGACAATCCAGGGGGCTCGGGCGGCTCGGGCAGACCGGGAGGACGCGGGACAGCCCTGCGGGGCGGGGCGGGGCGGGGCGGGGCGGGGCCCGGCTCACGCGCGTGCGCAGACGCCCCGCCCCTTGCCTGCGTGTTTCCGGCCGGACTCTCGCCGCAGGCCTCGGGCGGCGGCCCTGACCGGAACCGGAAGTGGACCCCGCGCCGGGAGGAGGAAGCAGCGTCGGACCCGTCAGCAGCCGGCGGTCTCGAGGGGCGGCGGCCGCGCTGCTCGCTGCTCGCCGGCCGGTCGGGCGGGCGGGCGGGCGGCCCCGGCGGCGCCATGAAGCTGTTCAGCCTGAGCGTCCTGTACAAAGGCGACCCCAAGGCGGTGCTGCTCAGCGCCGCCTACGACGTGTCGTCCTTCAGCTTCTTCCAGAGGACCAGGTGGGCGGGCCGAGCGCCGGGGGCCGAGCGGGGGCGGGCGGGGGCCTGGGGAGAGTCGGGCGTGGCCTTCTCCCTGGTCCGCGGACTGTACCGAGCACCCAGCCTCTCGCTGGACAGAGGCCATTCTAGAAAATACTCCTGAGCTCAGTGTTTTTCAAATTTCCGCCCAATAAAAATTATAAGGGGACTTGGAACATGCAGGTTCCCCGGGTTCACGTCTGCGTGTCTGGACTAGTAGGCCGAGCCCCGGAAATCTCTCGGTGGTTCTGGACCAGGCCCTGGGCTGCCAGGCCCACTCGGCCACGTCTCGGGAACCCGTGTATCGCAGCCACTCAGGGGGAGAGGTGCTGGCGGACTCCTCCTTTCACGGATGACGTCACTGAGGCCCCAAGAAACCGGCCCGCCAGGACTCGGACCCAAATTGTGCGCCTCGTATGTTGGGCCCCTGGTACGAAAGGGTTCTCCACTGAGGACCTGGAAGGAAGCAGGGGACTTGTGGGCTTTGAAGGATTCTGGGGCGCTTTATTGCAAAAAGGTGGGTATTGGAAGCATGACAGACTTCCAGCCCATCCGTGGGAGGGTGGAGTGACCCGGGCCCGGAAGGAGAGGGACCCCAGAGTCTGCCTGTGGTCTCTGCGGGGCCTGCTGCCGTCTGCCAGCTGGATTCTGTGTCTGCTGCTTCCACGGGGCTGTTGGTTTGATAAGAGTGGCTTGCTGGCAGGATCCCAGGATCTACAACAGTTTCTGTTATTTTACTGACACTTGTTTTTCTTTGGGGTCAGTCTGTGGTATCGTCTCTGTGCCCCTGGCCTCCGTCCTCTGCTCTGTGCGGCTGCTTCTCTGTGTCTGTGCCAGCCTGGCTCACTCCGATGCTTTTTCTTCTTCCCTGCGGGTGAACACTGAAGGTCCCGGGTTCCCGGGTAGGACTGACCCCTCAGGAGCTTGGGATGCCCACACCCATTCAGGTGGTTAGCCCAACAGCAAAACGGCAGGGCTATTTCCAGCGACAGCACACATGCCAGCTGAGCGCTGTTTTTCTCCTGAGGCCCCTCACTTCATCCTTCCCGTCTCTCAATGGCCAGACCCCAAGCCTGAAACCTTCTAATACTTTCCCAGCTTTTTTAAAAAAAAATCCTCACCCGAGGATACTATTCCATTGATTTCTAGAGACAGTGGAAGAGGGGTTAGAGGGAGAGAAACATGGATTGGTTGCCTCCCACACGAGCCCCCGACAGGGCTGGGGAACCTGCAGCCGAGGTACGTGCCCTTGACCGGGAATCGAACCTGAGACCCTTTGGTCTGCAGGCCAACGCTCTAACCACTGAGCCAAACCAGCCAGGGCAGTTTCCCAGCTTGTCTGGCCCTTGTATGCAGGCTTTCACGATGAATGCAGTTCGGCCTCGTCTAAGTACAGTCCTGCTCTAAGCGCTGTCTGTGGTCTTACCGCAAGGATTTCTTATTTGGAGACTTCATCTGAGGGATTGCAGTCATGTGTCACCTAACAACAGGGATACATTGAGAAGTGTGTCATTACGTGATGTTGTCGTGCGAACATACAGGGTGCGCTTACACCTGGATGGTGCAGCCCGCTGCTCACCTGGGCTGCACGCACGGCACAGCCTGTTACTGTGCTGGGTCCTGAGGCAATGGTAACAGTGGTATTTGTGCACCTAAAGAGCTAGGTATGAAAAGCTGCAGTGAAAACACAGTCTCAGAGGGAAGGCACCCTGCGCAGGGCTCTCTCCAGGAGTGGAGCCGCCGGACTGGACGTTGCTCTGGGTGTGGTGGGGGTGAGAAGTGAGTGAAGGTGAAGGCCAAGGACATGACTGGACACGGCTGTGGACTTTATACCCTGGACACCAAGGCTACACCAATTTTTTTTTTCTTCAATGATACATTAACCTTAGTTTACTATACCGTTTTTACTTTATAAACTTAAAAAAATTTTTTAATCTCAACTGAGGATAGTTTTCCATTGATTTTCAGAGAGAGTGGAGAGGGAGAGACAGAAGAGAGAGAACATCAATGATGAGAGAGACTCATTGATCGGCTACCTCCTGCACACTCCCTACTGGGGATCAAGCCTGCAACCCAGGCATGTGCCCTGACCGGAATCGACCCATCACCTCCTGGTGGTCAGTGCTCAGCTACTGAGCCACGCCAGCCAGGCTGTTTCCCTACTTTTTAAGGAGCTTGTTGAGCCCTGCAAGTGCTTCTGCTAAGCCCTTCACTGTGAACTTTCCTGGAGGTTCTTGTGGGACCACTGTTGTATCTGCAGTCTGTCGTTGTCGTTGGCCAAAGTCTCGTTGTGTGGCCAATCTCGTTGTGAGGGACAAGCTCCCCCTCCCTCTAAGCCTTTGTCCCAGCCATTTTCCATTTCCATGTCCTGGCCCAGCTGCTGTCCTCCATTCCTTCCCGGGCTCATGCCATGGCCATAACTGGCTGTGCACCTGCCAGGTAGTTCTGGCCACTTGTGTTTTTCCAGAACAGGCTCTGTTTGTCCTCTTCCTGGAAGTGAGTGGGGCCTGGAGAACAGGCACTGGCTTCTGCTTAGCTCCCGTGTCCCAGATCATGCTCTGACCCGGTTGTGAAATTGACCACAGCCCACAAGTCTGGACGGGGCTGTTGGGGTGAGCTGGGTAGCGAACAGAGGTGGTTTGAATGGCTGTGACGATTTGTGACACTCTGGACCTGTTCGTTTTCAGAGAGTTTATTATTTGTCTGAGGTTGGGGAAGGAAGGAAACCAAGGAGCAATGTCTCCTGTAGACAAGGTGACGGGAGTAGGTAATATGTGTTGTTTCTTAGTGTTCAGGAATTCATGACCTTCACCAGCCAGCTGATTGTGGAGCGCTCGGCCAAAGGCAGCAGAGCTTCCGTCAAGGAGCAAGGTAAGAGGACCCGCTCCGTGCGTGTGCGCTGGCCTGGCTGCCATGCCTCAGGCAGCCTGCGCTGAGCACGCCCTGTCACCTCGAGGAGACGAGGCTGCCACGACCCACTCGCCAACCTGATCTCCCTTCCCTCTTCCTCCTCTTCCTTCTGCACACAATTCTGTGCCCTGCGTGGGCGACTAGCTGCCTGGGTCAAGTTAGCCCCAGAGCTTGGACGTGCTTCTGATTAGGGCCCATCTCTCAGAGCAGTAGCGACGCCTCCTCCAGAACGTGGGCCTCTCCGGAAAGGGTTTCCTGCCTGCCCTGTCCAGGGCTGCTGCCTCCTGTGTGCTTAGATGTGGACGGGGCGAGTGTCTACAGGCACGTCCGGAGGGGTGCACGAACTTCCGGCAGAAGCAAGGGCTGTTGCATGATGCTGGGACTGTGGGTCCCGGGTATGGGGTGCTATGTCCAGGGTGACGGTGCGGGCGGTGTCGGGGGCTGTGTTCTGTGGGACCCTGTGTGCTCACCTCTGGTGGTGCGGTTGAAGCCTGGGCATTTGAATATTCTCGATCCCCTCGGGGGGAACTTGGCCTTCTCAGCTTGTACTCAGGGACACTTCCTCAGACCCTGACCCCACTTCTCTGTAGTGTGTGCTTGTCCCCATATTGAGTCTCTTCCTTGGGGCTGGCTGGCTGGAGCGTGTCGGTGTGAGCTCCTGTCCCTCGCATCCCTGCGGTTGCTCATCTCTGCCTGTTTCTGATTTCAGGGTTCACGGCTCCCCTCGCCCCTTTAATTGTTTTCCTTGTTTACTTCTGAGTCTCCTGGCTGAGAGTCTTGAAGACAAGAAGGTTCTTCCTTGTCAGCTGCAGTCCTTCCGAGTGACAGGCATTAATTCTGTGGTTTGTGAATGTCCAGCAGAGCCCTGTCCAGGCTGGCCTATTGCTACTTGGACACTCACAGTTCCCTGGAGACCCCAGCCTGCATGGACCCCTCTCCTCACTCCCTCCCCTCCCCAGAATGGAGCTGGCCGGACAGGACCAGAGAGCTGATTTCCTGACTTGGGGCCACTCTTACAGGTTTTTTAAAAAACGTGAGACTGCGTTGCTTGCCCAGGGTTTCCTCAGTTCCGGAGCAGAGCCTTAGAGGGCTGCGTCTCTCCGAGACACTGCCAGGCTGGGCCTGGAGCTCAAGGCTGTGCCTGGAAAGGTGGCCTCAGACCCTGGTGTAGCACGCTGGGCCTCGGGGCCGTGCTGATGGCCATGCTCCCACGAGCTGTGTCTTGCGTGTGTCCTGTCCCGTGTCATCTAGTCCTGTATGCGACCCATTAGCCGGGTCTGCAGAGCGGCTTCGTTGATCCAAAGGCAGGAGCCCAGCAGGAAATGGGTTGACGGCTTGGGGTGGAGAGTCTGAGGCCCTCCTGTCCTCTGTGTGTCTCCTTAGAATACCTGTGCCACGTCTACGTGCGGAACGACAGTCTTGCGGGAGTGGTCATTGCTGACAGCGAGTACCCGTCCCGGGTGGCTTTCACCTTGCTGGAGAAAGTGAGTGTGTACTTGGCTGGACTGGACTTGGGTGGGCGAGTGGGACTGGGGCCGGGTGACCACAGTGCCCGAGGCCTCGGGGTGGAGTAGTGTGTCCACAGTCAGCCGTGGTCAGCTTTCCCCTCGCCCTCCCCCTCCCCAGGCTCCTCCATGGCACTGATTCCTGTTCTGTGCCCAGGCTCGTGCCCCAGGCTGCCCACAGTCTCCGCCTCTCTTCTCTGGGACGGAGCCCTTGGGTCAGCTGTGGCTGTGCTCTCGCCTGTGTCACCCAACTCCAGCCCTGCCTCCCATCCACCGAGCCACCCCTGCGCCCCTTCCCCGGCGTGGACTCAGCACCACGTGTTCTTCGGTTTCTTCACATGGGCTGATTACAGACTCCTTGAAGGCACTGCCGTGTCTTGTCCCCAGAGGACTGATACACTTAGGAGCACATGAAATTTGGTGGTGGCTTAAATCTTTCCTTTCTGAAGAATTGGTTGGAAAATTAGAGGACTAATTTTCCCTGATTCCTGGAAATTCATAACCTGGCAAAAATGGAATCTGTAGTTTAAAAGTCTAATAATTTTTTTTTATTGTTTAAAGTATTACAAATAGTAGTACATATGTCTCCTTTTTTCCCCCCATTGACCTTTCCCTGGCCTCCCCTACCCCCTGGCACATGCCCTCACCCCACCCCCCCAGTGTCTTGTGTCCATTGGTTATACTTATATGCATGCATACAAGTCCTTCGGTTGACCTCTTACCTCCCCCCCTACCCCCAGCCTTCCCATTATAATTTGACAGTCTGTTCGATGCTTCTCTGCCTCTGTATCTATCTTTTTGTTCATCAGGTTATAATGTTCTTTATTATCCATAAATGAGTGAGATCATTTGGTATTTTTCTTGCACTGATTGGCTTATTTCACGTAACATAATGCTCTCCAGTTCCATCCATGCTGCTGCAAATGGTAAGAATTCCTTCTTTTTTACCACAGTGTAGTATTCCATTGTGTAGATGTACCATAGTTTTCTAACCCACTCATCTGCTGGTGGGCATTTAGGCTGTTTCCAGATCTTAGCTATTGTAAATTGTGCTGCTATGAACATAGGGGCGTATATATCCTTTCTAATTGGTATTTCTAGGGTCTTGGGATATATTCCTAGAAGTGGGATCACTGGGTCAAATGGGAGTTCCAATTTTAGTTTTTTGAGGAAACGCCATACTGTTCTCCACAGTGGCTGCACCAGTCTGCATTCCCACCAGCAGTGCACGAGGGTTCCTTTTTCTCCACATCCTCGCCAACACTTATCGTTTGTTGATTTGTTGATGATAGCTATTCTGACAGGTGTGAGGTGGTACCTCATTGTTGTTTTGATTTGCATCTCTCGGATGATTAGTGACTTTGAGAATGTTTTCATATGTCTCTTGGCTTTCTGAATGTCCTCTTTTGAAAAGGGTCTATTTAGATCCTTTGCCCATTTTTTGATTGGATATCTTCCTTTGGTTAAGTTGTATGAGTTCCCTGTAAATGTTCCCTTATCGGAGATAACATTGACAAATATGTTCTCCCATGCAGTGGGCTTTCTTGTTTTGTTGATGGTTTCCCTTGCTGTGCAGAAGCTTTTTATTTTGTTTTTTGTTTTTTTTTTTTTTTTCATAAAAGTACACTTTATGATAGCAAAAACCTAGGAGAAAAACCAATGTTCAGTGACAGGAGAATGAAGAACTATGTATGGTACAGTCACACAAATATTACACAGCACTGAAAATGAATGAGTTGCAGCAGTATGTAACAATATGAATCTTAGTAATACAATATTAAGTAAAAGTAATAATCCATCAAAAATTACATATAGCAGTATTCCTTTATAAGGTTAAAAAAAACACCTAAAATTTTTAAAATATAAGTTTTAGGAATATATAATAGTAATAAATGCCAGATAGCTCAGTTGGGTAGAGCATCATCCAAATACATCAAGGTTGTGGGTTCAATCCCTGGTCAGGGCACATTTGAAAAAAATGAGAAAGAAGAAAAAAATGTACATATGAGAAAAAAGAATGATGAATACCTTGGGAGAGGGTGGAATGGGGTGGATCACAGTTAGATTTTAGCTATTGCCTAAATCTTAGCTTTCATGTTGATGAGTTCTTATGGTAGTATTATAAGTAAATAAATGTGTCCTGTGCATGGAGCAATGAAAAAGAGTGTGCCATAAACCAAGGTTATGATTAATCTAATCCTGTGTACCTGACATCCATTAAAGGATGTCAGGCAGCCTTGTTTGGGAGCAATGGGAAAAGATTCTTCTCTCCTATCCCTCTCTGGGACTTTTTTCCAGGGACTGACTCAGGTTCTCCTAGAGAGGTGAACTGGTGGCACAAAGGTGGGGCAGCAGGAAAGAGGAGTAATCCTGAGTTTAGCTACTTCAGGAAAAGGATCCCCAAGTTGATGGGGAAATGGCCCCTTCCCAAGGCTAGAGTAGGAATCTGGAGGTGTGGGTCAGCTGCCATCCCCATTCAGCTTCCCCCATTCCCCAGGTTAAGAACTGCAGGGTGTGTAGTTTCCCACCCATTTCCTGTTCTGCTTCATTGAAGACCTCAGCGTGGGGGTGGGGAGGAGTTTCATAAGTGGGTCCTGAGAGAATGGGACTGTGGTCACAGGGTAGACAGTCACTGTAAGCATTCGGGGTACTGGGAACTGGAATAAGCAGGGGCCAAAACCAGGATCTTTGAAATTCAGCTTGCAAGTCGGGGACCACTGACTTAAAACTTTTTTTACACATTCCTTTCCTTTCAGCCTGGCCCACAACATGCCTGGGTCATCTTCTTTTTTTTTCTTTTTTTTTTTTTTTTAATTTCTTTATTGATTAAGGTGTCACATATTTGTCCTCATCCCCCCATTCCCATCCCACACCCCTTCCCATGGATGCCCCAACCCCCTGTTGAACTTAACCATTGGTTAGGCTCATATGCATGCACACAAGTCCCTTGGTTGATCTCTCCTCCCTCCCCCCACCCTCCCCTATCTTCCCTCTGAGGCCTGATAGTCCGATCGATGCCTCCCTGTTTCTGGTTCTGTTCTTGTTCATCAGTCTATGTTGTTCATCATTTCCCCTAGATGAGCAAGATCATGTGTCACTAGAGATATACTTATAAGAACTGAATGTGAGACGAGCAATAATAGTTATGCTGACAGGCAAATGAATCAGTCTGTAGTGAGTTTCTTTCTGGACCAACAGTTCTTTTGAGACCCCATATCAATGTCCACCAGTTCCTTATGTGTACATGTCAGTACTGATCCCTCAGCTCTGGATGGTGGACAAATGGTGGTAATGCATGACCGACACCCTCTGTTTTGGTCTTGGCCGGACCCAGGGGCATGGCTTCACCCGGACTCAGGGGCACGTGGCCTCACCCAGGCCCAGGGGGCGCATGGCCTCACCTGGACCCGGGTGCGTGTGGCCTCACCCGGACCCAGGACCCAGCCTCACCCGGATCCAGGGGCACACGGCCTCACCCGGACCCGGGATGATCCAGCTTCACCCGGACCCAGGGGTGCGTGGCCTCACACGGACCCAGGGGCACGTGGCCTCACCCAGACCCAGGGGGCGTGTGGCCTCACCTAGACCCAGGTGCGCGCGGCCTCACCCGGACCCGGGACCCACCTCGCCTGGATCCAGGGGCAAGAAGCTTTTTATTTTGATGTAGTCCCATTTGTTTATTTTCTCCTTAGTCTCTCTTGCCCTAGAATCTGTGTCTGTAAAGATACTGCTACGACATATGTCTGCAATTTTGCTGCCTATGGAGTCTTGTAGGATTTTTATGGTTTCCCGTCTTACATTCAAGTCCTTTAGCCATTTTGAGTTTGTTTTTGTGTATGGTGTAAGAAGTTTTTGATCTAGTTTCATTTTTTTGCATGTATCTGACCAAATTTCCCAGCACCATTTATTAAAGAGACTGTTTTGATTCCATTGTATGCTCTTGCCTCCTTTGTCAAATATTAATTGAGTATAATGGCTTGGGTCAATTTCTGGATTCTCTATTCTGTTCCATTGGTCTATATGTCTGTTCTTGTGCCAGTACCAGGCAGTTTTGAGAACCATGGCTTGGTAATATAGCTTGATGTCTGGTATTGTGATCCCTTCAACTTTGTTCTTCTTTCTCAGGATAGCTGTGACTATTCGGGGTCTTTTTTTATTCCAGATGAATTTTTGGAGAGTTTGTTGTAGATCTTTGAAATATGCCATTGGTATTTTAATAGGTATTGCATTGAATCTATAGATGGCTTTAGGTAGTATGGACATTTTAATGATGTTGATTCTACCATCCCATGAACATGGTATGTTCTTCCATTTGTTCATGTCTTCCTCTATCTCTTTTTTTCAATGTCCTGTAGTTTTCCGAGTACAGGTTTTTTACATCCTTAGTTAAATTTATTCCTAGGTATCTTAATTTTTTTGGTGCGATGGTAAATGGGATTGTTTTTTTCATTTCTCTTTCTGTGAGTTCATTATTGGTGTATAAAAAGGCCATAGATTTCTGGATGTTAATTTTGTATCCTGCTACATTGCCAAATTCATTTCTTAGGTCTAGTAGTTTTTTGATGGAGTCTTTGGGGTTTTCTATGTATAGTATGATGTCATCTGTGAATAAGGACAGTTTTACTTCTTTTCCAATCTGGATGCCTTTTATTTCTTCTTCTTGTCTGATTGCTATGGCTAGTACTTCTAGTACTATGTTGAACAGGAGTGGTGAAAGTGGGCATCCTTGTCTTGTTCCTGTTCTTAGGGGAAATGAGTTTAGTTTTTGCCCATTGAGTATGATGTTGGCTGTAGGTTTGTCATATAGGGCTTTTATTATGTTGAGGTATGATCCCTCTATTCCCACTTTGCTAAGAATTTTTATCAAGAATGGGTGTTGGATTTTGTCAAATGCTTTTTCTGCATCAATTGATATGATTATGTGATTTTTGTCTCTCAGTTTGTTTATGTGATGTATCACGTTTATTGATTTGTGTATATTGTACCATCCTTGCATCCCTGGAATAAATCCCACTTGGTCATGGTGTATGATCTTTCTAATGTATTGCTGAATCCGAGATGCTAGGATTTTGTTGAGGATTTTAGCAATTATGTTCATCAAGGATATTGGCCTGTAGTTCTCTTTTTTTGTGTTGTCTTTATCTGGTTTTGGTATTAGGGTGATGCTGGCTTCATAGAAAAAGCTTGGAAGTGTGCCTTCCTCTTGAATTTTTTGGAATAGTCTGAGGAGGATAGGGGTTAGTTCTTCTTTGAATGCTTGGTAGAACTCTCCTGTAAAGCCATCCAGACCAGGGCTTTGTTTGCTGGAAGAGTTTTGATCGCTGTTTCAATTTCTTCGGTAGTTATCGGCCTATTCAGGGGTTTTTATTCTTCTTGGTTGAGTTTTGGGAGCTTGTGTTTTTCTAAGAATATGTCCATTTCATCTAGGTTGTCCATTTTGTTGGAATAGAGTTGTTCATAGTATTTTTTCATAATTGTTTGTATTTTTGTGGGATCGGTTATTACTTCACCTCTTTCATTTCTGATATTGTTTATTTGAGTCCTCTCTCTTTGCTTCTTGGTGAGCCTGGCTAGAGGTTCATCAATCTTGTTTATCCTTTCGAAGAACCAACTCTTGGTTTTGTTGATCTTTTGTATTGTTTTGTTTTTTGTCTGTCGTTTATCTCCGCTCTGATCTTTATTATTTCCTTCCTTCAGCTTACGCTGGGCTTTTCTTGTTGCTCTCTTTCTAACTCTTTGAGTTGTAGGGTTAGATAATTTATTACCATTGTTTCTTGTTTTTTGAGGTAGGTCTGTAGAGCTATGAACTTCCCTCTCAAGACTGCTTTCGCTGTGTCCCATAGATTTTGGATTGTTGTGTTTTCATTGTCGTTTGTTGCAGAGATGCTTTTTATTTCTTCTTTGATCTCTCTGGTAACCCAGTCATTGTTTAATAGCATGCTATTTAGCCTCCAGATGTTTGATTTTTTTAATTGTTTTTATTGTAGTTGATTTCTAGTTTTTTTTTTTATGCCACTGTGATCTGAGAAGATGCTTGATACGATTTCTATTTTCTTGAATTTGAAGAAACTTTGCCTGTATCCCAACATATGGTCTGTCTTTGAAAATGACCCGTGTGCACTTGAGAAGAATGTATATTCTGTGGCTTTGGGGTGAAATGTTCTGAAGATGTCAATCCATCTGATCTAGTGTGTCATTTAGGATTGATATTTCTTTGCTGATTTTTTGTTTAGAGAATTTGTCCAGTGGTGTTAGTGGGGTATTAAAGTCCCCTACTATGACTGTATTGCTGTCAATCTCTCCCTTGATATTCTCCAGGAGTTTTTTTTATGTATTTGGGTGCTCCTGTATTGGGTGCGTATATGTTTACCAGAGTTATATCTTCTTGTGGGATTGCTCCCTTTAGTATTATGAAGTGGCCTTCCTTGTCTCTTGTTATGTCCTTCGCTTTGAGATCTAATTTGTCACATATAAGTATTGCTAGCCCAGCTTTTATTTTTTTCCATTTCCATTCGCCTGAAATACCTTTTTCCATCCCTTCACCACCAGTCTGTGTGAGTCCTTTTTTCTGAGGTGGGTTTCCTGTAGACAGCAGATATATGGGTCATGTTTTCTTATCCACTCAGCTACCCTGTGTCTTTTGATTGGGGCATTTAATCCATTTACATTTAAAGTTATTATTGATTTAATCCATTACATTTAAAGTTATTATTGATTTACTTGTTTGTTGCCATTTTTATTCTTTACCCCTGTGTTCCTTCTTCGCTTCCTGTTTCTTCTTTTTACAGCAGACCCTTTAGCATTTCTTTGCTGGTTTGGTGGTGATAAACTCCCTTAGTCCTTTTTTGTCTGTGAAGCTCCTGATTTCACCCTCAATTTTGATTGATAGCCTTGCTGGGTACAGTATTCTTGGATTCAGACCCTTCCTTTGCATGGTTTTGTATATTTCATTCCATTCCCTTCTGGCCTGATGTGTTTCTGTTGAGAAATCAGTCACTAGTCTGATGAGGGATCCTTTGTAGGTAACTTTCTATCTGCTGCTTTTAAGATTCTTACTTTGTCGTTGGTGTTTGCCAGTTTAATTATAATGTGCTTTGGCGTCGGTCTTTTGGGGTTCATTTTGTTTGGGACTCTGTGAGCTTCTTGGATTTGTGTGGGGTTTTTCTTCCCGATATCAGGGAAGTTTTCTGTTATTATTTCTTCAAACAGGTTTCTGTTCCTTGCTCAGTATTCTTTCCTTCTGGCACACTTATTATGCGGATGTTGTTTCGTTTCGTGTTGTCCCAAAGTTCCCTTAGGCTCTCCTGTTTTTTAAGCTTTTTTTTCTAGATGCTGCTCTGCTTGGGTATTTTTTCCTACCTTGTCTTCTAGCTCACCGATGTGGTCCTCCGCTTCTTCTAGTCTACTGTTGATGCTTTCTATTGAGCTCTTTATTGCAGTGATGTCATTTTTCATTTCTTCTTGGTTTTTCTTCATTTCCTCATTCTTAAACATATAGTTGAATTTGCCTTCCAACCTTTTCAGCAACCTCATGACCATTTCTCTGAATTCTTTCTCTGACATATTGCTTGCCTCCATTTCGTTTACTTCTTTTTCTGGTGAAGTCTCCTTTTCTTTCGTATGCGGGCTGTTTCTTTGTTTTCCCATGATCTCTCCTGTCTGGGTGTCTGGTTATGTAGCTGTCTCTCTCCTGTGTTGACTTAAAGGCACAAAATATAACACAACAAGGCACAACGCACAAGGCGCTGAACACAAATATATTCATGATACTAATAACCCCAAATAAAGGTGACCACCAGAGGAAAGAGAATTAGGGGATTAAAAAAAAAAAAGTGCAAAAATGATATTGAGAAAAGGAAAAAAAGTAAGAGAGAAAGGAAAGAGAATAAAAAAGGATGAGGAAACAATATGGGGAGAAAACTCCAATAGAACAACCACTAATCCCCCAAAATGCAAACAACTAACACCCAGATATGAATGCAAACTACAAACAACAACTAATAAGCGAGGAAAGGAAAAACAGAAGCAAAAAAGAAACAACCAAAAACAAAAAAACCAATCTAATCAACAGTCAAACTAACAACAACAATAGGACAGAGAGAAAGAAGGGCAAAACAGAACAAAAAACATAAATTAAAAACAACAAAAAACAAAAAAGGGAAGAGTGAAAAAAATTTGGATAGTGAAGAAAGAGAAGAGAGAAGTGTGTATGGACTTGGAGCAGGGGATTGGAAATTAGATATATAAGTAGGATGAATTTTTAATGGGGTAAAAAGGAATAGGGAAAATCTAAAGCAGGAATAGGATACCGTATTTTCTGGCGTATAAGACGACTGGGCGTATAGAAGATTTTCCTGGGTTAAAAAGTCGTCTTATATGCCGGAAAATACGATAAGAGAAACAGGACAACAAAAGGGAAAAAGTGAGGAAGAGAGTGTTGGCATAAAGGTAAAGTTGAGATAGAGTAAAATGATGCTAATGGAAAAATGAAAATAGAATGTAGAACACTAATCACAAAATAAAATAAAATAAAGAGAAAATAAAATGAAACTTAAAAGGTAAAATAATAGTAGTAATAATACTGATTAAAAATAAAAATATAATAATTAAAAAGGTAAAATCAAGTGAGAAAAAAAAGTTTTTTAAGTAAAAGATAAAAAATAAAAATGTGCAGTAGTGAAGGTCATTCACTTCCTCTACTGTTCTGTTTGGTACACCTGTTTCCTGTCAGGTAGTCAGGACAGGATTGAAGTTCCCTGCCTTCACAGCTCCTCTGTGTCGTACGCCACACTCTTGTTTTCAAGCAGGCTGTATTTCTTTGTTACTCAGCCTGCCTGTGGTTGTATTTACACAAGAGTCGGTTTGTGATTCAACCCCTGGGTGGCAGTGTTTGTATTGACATCCGGGGCTATAAGCCCTCTCTAGCCAGTATTTAGAATTTGTGTTCACTGCTGCACTTAATACTGGTTTAGGGATATGGACTGCCCCAGGGCTGGTTTTCTGATCGTTTCTCCCCGCTCTGATCCCCAGGTTCCACAAAAACAGCTTTCCCCTGCAGTCTCTGAGAGTGTTTTTAATTGGGTGATCCTATGTACTTAGTAATCAAAAGCAAGGATTTAAAGAGAAAAAAGAGCCAGAGTAAGTTCGCAAACTTACGTCTTTCTCGCCCCGGCACCGCGCGCACCTCTGCTCACGTCTCTGTGCACGTCTTTCCCCCCTGGCACAGCGCAGCCGGTTTACTGGTAAAGCTTCAGGCTGCCTTTCTGTGCCCAGCCCAGCTATGGTTGATTT
This sequence comes from Ia io, assembly GCA_025583905.1. Classification (NCBI taxonomy): domain Eukaryota; kingdom Metazoa; phylum Chordata; class Mammalia; order Chiroptera; family Vespertilionidae; genus Ia; species Ia io. Next base: position 83,943,211 of record JAJQQW010000016.1, on the reverse strand, counting down.
CTAGAGTTCCCTTCTGTCAGCAGCCCTGTGGATCCCCTTCCACATTCGTGGACTACGCTGGCCCCAACGTCTGCGGAATTTGTGGGGCACAGACTTCTCCTGAACCTCTAGATTCCGCTGTGTGTTTCTCCCTTCAGCCTGGATCGCAGACCTCACCTTTCTCCAGGCGAAATCGGACCTTTCCATGAGAAGGTGCAGAGCTTGTCTGAGTCCGTGTATTCGCTGCTTGAGACCCGGTGTTTGTGGGTTCGCAGCTGGTCCCTGGGTGTTGTGGTTGTAGGGTTCCGGGAGGTATCCGATTCTTCCCGGTTGAAGGTGAGGCTAGGCTTCTGATCACAGCCACTCTCCCCTTCAAGATGGCGCGGTCCCTGCAGCAGAGCCGGTCGCTCCAGGAGAGATTTCAGCAGCAGTGGAGGCTGCCCGGTCAGGGGAGCCCGGTCCTGCAGTCCCCAACAGTCCCTTGGAATATAGCGGTCCCTCACTCACAAATAGACACTCCCCATATGTCCTTTCGTTCTCTCACACACTATCTTGCAGCCTGCCTTCCCGCGGCAGCCATTTTTGATCTTCAGAATTCTAATAATTGTATCACTCACCAGCTGAGGTGTGTCTTGGGCTGGGCACACTTGGATGTGAATGCCCAGAGGACTTGAGGAGGAGGAACTTGTGCTTGGACTTTCCCTTGCCATTGGCTGTTTGCCTCTGCCCTCCCAGGGTCCTGGGGGCCAGAGAGCCTCTTGGGGCCAAGTCCTGTTGCTGTGGGCACGGCGAGCACAGGAGTGTCATTGAGCAACTTTGTCTTGCAGGTGCTGGACGATTTCTCCAAGCAGGTGGACAGGATCGACTGGCCAGTCGGATCCCCTGCTACCATCCACTACACAGCCCTGGATGGCTACCTTAGTACCTACCAGGTAGGGGCCCAGAGCCTCAGGAACCTCCCAGCCTGACAGCTGGGCGCAGTGACTTCCCGACAGCCTTGATGTCAGTCCCTGGGAGTCTCGGGGACTACACGAGGGCCTGAAACCTGGGCGCCGTGCAGGCTGCCGCTGCTGCCAGGGGCTCAAGTAACCTGTGAGAGTGTGTCCAGCTGGCTGGGTTTTGAGCTTTGATTCTAGGTGGTCACTCCAGTCCTGACGTTTTTATTTTTGGCTTTTCCTTAGAATCCCCGAGAAGCTGACCCCATGAGTAAAGTGCAGGCTGAACTCGATGAGACCAAGATCATTCTGGTAAGGAAGTCAGAGATGAGGGCTGCGGGGACCTGGGTAAAGGGCCACACTGCCTTACTTTCATCTGTACCTTAATCCAGTTAACTTTTAAAAAAAATATTTTTTTATTGTTTGGGAGAGGGAGAGAGAGACAAACATCAGTGATGCGAGAGAATCATTGATTGGTTGCCTCCTGCACGCCTCATCCTGGGGATCGAGCCCACAACCTGGACATGTGCTCTGACCAGGAATTGAATCGTGACCTAGTTCAGGCGTCCTCAAACTATGGCCCACAGGCCACATGCGGGTGTTTTTGCCGTTTTGTTTTTTTATTTCAAAATAAGATATGTGCAGTGTGCATAGGAATTTGTTCATAGTTTTAAACTATAGTCTGGCCCTCCAACGGTCTGAGGGACAGTGAACTGGCCCCCTGTTTAAAAAGTTTGAGGACCCCTGTCCTAGTTCATAGGCTGTTACTCAACCACTGAGCAATGCCAGTTGGGCAATCCAGTTAACTTTGGTGATGGGAATCAGAGTGATGAGGCCCATGTGGAGATGGGAGCTTTCCGCTCCTTCCTCACTCCGTGCCTTTTCACAGGTGTGAAATCGGGCCCAGTGGGCCTGGCGGCTGCTCTGGCAATGGCCATGGGGCTGGGAGAGAGGGAGGGGGGCGGATGTGAGTGGGCAGTGGGGCTGTGGCCTTTTCCCCCCTTAGAGAGGGTCTGTGAACTTCCAGGACCCTCGAGGGAATCCGGACGTGCTCTGTCCAATGGGAGTCCATGTAGATGCACTAGCGACCTCTGCCTGCATGGCTGTCCACGCCTGTGCCGTGCAGAACTGGGACATGCTCTCTGCGCTAGTAGACCCTTCTAGGTTCCACAGGAAGGTCACAGGTCCTGGTGCATGCCCATGTCGGACATGTGCTGGGTGCTCGTGTCGGGGAGGGCTCAGGGGACGTGCTTGCCCCTGAGGGGCTGGATGAGGGCTGTGGCCGTTCGTGGTGAACGGGCAGAGCCTCCCTTCTGTTCCTCCTGCAGCACAACACCATGGAGTCCCTGTTAGAGCGAGGCGAGAAGATAGACGACCTGGTGTCCAAGTCCGAAGTGCTGGGAATTCACTCAAAAGCCTTCTACAAAACAGTGCGTACCTGGCGTCCTAGGCCCCTTGCCACGAGCAGGAAGTGCACCCTTGTCGCTTGGGTGCTGCGGCAGTGAGCGAGCCGGGGCCTGTCCCCGTCTTCAGGCTGCCCTGCAGGGGGCGCAGGCGGGTTTAGGCTCTGAGCCTAGGCTCACCCTTGCCTGCTGTCGGCTGAGCTGTGGGGTGCAGTGCCCCCAGGTTCTGACGCTGCCTGTTCGCAGGTTCCCTGCACAGAATCTCACTGAGCAGTGGGGCGAGTTCGCTTGTTCTCCACACACCGTTGCTTTCGTGTGTGTCTTGGGGAGAGCTGGCCTTTGGGGTTGAGGTATCTGAAAAGGAAGCAAGAGAGGAGGTCACAGGGGCCCAGGACCTAAGGGGGAGCCACTCTGTTGTCTAGAGAAACTTCAGAGATGCCAGCCTTGTTGGGACGAGGGTGGGCGAGGGGTCCTCAGCCAGCCAGTGCCCATGCCCATTTTTGTGTCGGGCGCCTTCCTGGTGGCAGGGTGGGCGAGGAGGACATGGTTGTGACCTGTTTCCAGCTGCCGGGAGGCGGCAAGGACGGGCACCTCCAGTCCTTTCCCCTCAGGGCTCAGGGCTCCCTCCCTCTGTGTGCCCAGGCCGCCTCTCAGCCCCACTTCTGCTCCTCTGTCTCTTTCTAGGCCCGGAAGCAAAACTCGTGCTGTGCAGTCATGTGACCGTCGCCCGCAGGGCCCCCTTTCTGCAGTCCCCGTCATTCCATCAGAACCGTGGCTTCCGGAGACGCCTCGGCCACGGCCAGACCAGAGCACGGTCACCGTTCACTGGAGCTCCTGGAAGCGCCGAGGCAGCGGAGGGACCTGGGGTGGGGAATGTTCAAATTCATGTTTCTGGTAATTTTTGAAAAGATAATTTGAGGTCCTCAGAGGTATTTTTGGGCCAAATGAAACCGTAAACACTCCATGACTCCTGCAGATGCCAAGGGCTCTAGTCTAATCTGTCTGTTTTGGTCCTCAGCAGCCTTTGGGTTTACTTGCACATTAACTGTGTTAACGCTTCAGTGCGGGGGTTCTCAATCCACAGGGCTAGGGGTGGCAGAGCGCACACTGGGTTCTCCTGGGAAAGCCGCCCAGGGTCATGGGGGTGGGGGCAAGCAGGGCCATGAGGAGACAGCCCGTGGGATTCACAAGTTCTGAGCCACGGTTTGCATTTCTGCTGAGACTGACTTCCACTGACGCCATGGAGGTGGTGGAGGGGGTGGGGCACCTGTCTGACCTGCAGTTTAGCCTTCAACCTGGATCCCAGGCATGGGCCTCTGGCAGCAAAACTGTTTTGGCAACCACCTGGACCTGCGTGTCTTAGCAAGTGGCCTTCCCCTGGCCACTGTTACTGGGCATCGAGCAGGTGCCAGCCAACCAAGGACCCAGCACCCCACTTGTCTGAGTGTGGCAGCTCCTCATCCCTCCTGACCCCCCAGCCCCCTATCCCTCCTGACCCTCAGCAGCAGGAAACCAGGCCGCGCAACAGCCCAGGCGGTGGCCCAGTAGGTGCCGGCCCCTCGGCCTGCCTGGTCCTGGGTCATGCTGCCCTGTCCACACTGCCTCCTCACTCTGCGTGCCATCTGCGGACGAGGTGCCCATGCTGGGGTGGCGTCAGCCAGTGTGGTCTCACCGGGGTCCTTCCTCGGGTGCTGGGTCTTGCCCAGCCTGAAGGCCCCACTCACCCGGCAGGAAGTGCCCACAGCCCCAAACCTTGCTTGGGCCAGAGGATGGCATCCGTGTGGCTCTTGAGCACCTGCCCCAACAGGCTCACCTGCCGGCTGCCTTTCCCCGGCACTGCTGGCCTCCCTAAGGTAGCTGTCTGTCCGTGTCACCTCTCCTGGACCCCGCCTTGGGGCGCAGGCCTATCCTATTTGTGGCCTCAGAGTTGGCTGTGACTCTACTTAGGACAGTTGGGTCATGGATGATGGGGAGGACCTGAGTGTGGGTGGATTTGGGAAGAGGGAGGGTGGCTGGCGGAGGCCCTGTGCCCGTGTGCTCCCTGTTCATGTCATCGGCTAAGAGTGTATTTGAATCGCTGCCTAACTTTTCTTGTGTTGTTTGAGAGATTCCTATCTGGATAAAGTTGTCTTTTGAAATTCCCAAAATGGTCCTGTGCTTTGTTTGAGCCGGGTCGGGGGAGGGGAGTGTGTGGTGAGGCCCTTCCTCAGTATGTCCTCTGTGCAGTGCACCCTCTGTTCTCTGCTCTGCAGGGGGGAGGGCAGGGCCAGGCCTGGGGGTGGGGGCAGGGAGGTGGCATCTGCCTTAGCCCCAGGCGCAGGCTGTATCTCAGACCTGGCAGGAGCCAGGCGGGGGAGCGAGACCAGACCCTGCAGGTGTTTGGACATCCTTGTGGGTTGGGGAGCCAGCCTAGCCCTAGTGTAGGCGTGGCCTCAGTAGCTGGTCCGTGGAGGTCGGTGGAGACTTGGCAGCCTGGTCTGTCCTGGCCCAGAACCCTGTGCTCAGTTTACCCTGCATGGCCGTCCAAACCCACAGCAGCCCGGCCCCTTCCTATTGCGGCCCAGGGGGCTCTGCCCAAAGCAGGCGCGACAGGAAGGGCCTCCAGACCTCCCTCTGCTGTGGTGCCCGCCCTGCCCGCAGGCCTGCCGGGGCACTGGGATGCCATGTCCACCTCAGGCGCAGGAACTGGGGGGCCGGGCGGGAGGCTCCTCTGATTACAGCTGATAGGCCTGGGTCTAGCAGACACCGCCCGGCACCGCTCTGGCTCTGGCCTACATTCTCCACCCGCTCAGGTCCCTGAGTGCTGCCGGGGGAGCCCACGGCACTGACACTGATGCCAAGGGCCGCCTGGCCTGGGCCTGGCGAGGAGTCTGCCCAGGGGGAAGCTGGAGGAGGTGGCCAGGTGGTCCCTGGGTCCCTGCATTCTCAGCCTCAGGCTCATGTGGGCACTGAGGTCGAGGGTGGTTTTGAAGCCCCGTTTCTGTCCCAGGAAAGCACGCGGCACAGATAGAGACAGGCTGCAGCAAGGCTTGGGGTCGGGGGTGAGGGAGGCCACTGCCTCCCTGTGAGCACGTCTGGGAGGGAGGAGGGAAAGGCCTGCAGCTCAGCCCGAGGGCGGCCATGCGCTCAGATGGCCTTAGGAGCTGGTGGTCAGTCAGGTCAACAGCCATGCGGTCAGTGCCAACAGCCTCACAGACCAGGGTGGTCATTCCCGAGGGAGGCCCGGCAGGCTTCGTGTCCTGGCTGCAGGATGCACTGGGTGACACCTTCCCCCTGAGGGCCAGGACCAGGCACAGAGGGTGGGCAGAGGCCTGGGGGTGTCCCAGGGTGTCATGCTGGGGCCGCTGCAGAGGGAGCCTGCTGGGGAGCGTCTAGCCCTGCCACCCCAGTCCTTCCTCTCTCCCTCCATCTGGGCACCTTAGGCTCAGCACCTGGCAGCCCTGTCCCCAGATCCTGCTGGGGGCTCTGGCCATTTGGACCTTGAGAAGCCTGCCTGTCCTCGCCTGCTGTTTCATCTTTGCCTCCCAGCAGCCACCGTTGTGCATGGATGACGTGGGTGTCTGAACCGCGCAGGCCTGTGTGCTGTCCGCACAACCCAGCGTGTGGGCTCCTGCAAGCAGGTAGGGTGGCCATGGACACCACATGCCCCAGCCCCTGTGGCCGGCGGTCAGCAAACCACACTGGTGAGGTGGCTGATGGAACGACTCAGCAGGTCAGTGGAGCCCGTCCCTGCGGCTCCCACCCCAGACGCCACTGGGGTGACGAGAGAGGTTGAGGGTGTGGGGGGGTCAGGTATTGGAGCTGTGACCTGCGGCTGCAGAGGGACCCCAGGCAGGCCGTCCACCTGGCCAGGCTCAGGAAGGTCTGGACTCAGCCTCTACAGCCAGGCCCAGTGGGGCCCCACAGAAGGGGCTGGGTGAGGGGTGGTAGGGTCCCAGCAGAAAGCACCAAGCTGCACATGAAGCAGTTTGTCCTGTTTTCCTTTTATTTGCAGTTTCCCGAGACAGAACAAAATAATTTTTTGTACACTTACAAGGCTCAGAAAGAAAAGACAACGAAACTCAGCAAAAAGAGAGGAGGAAAGCCGACCCCTGCAGGGCGGGCCAGCGAGGCCACACCATGGACATCGAGCTGGAAGAGCGGGTGTGGCTTGTGGGGGTCATGCAAAAGAACTATCCCCCAGAAAAAATCCCCAAATTAACCCAGACAGGCAGCTCCATGGAGAGGAGGAGGAGTGGGAGGAGGCCCCAGGAGGCAAGTGGCCGGGCACACGCTGTCGTAGGCAAGCCCTGCCACTCACCGCCCATGCCCACGGGGCGGGTGGATGTCTACCGTGTCCACAGTGGGGACAGCTGTCCTGAGCAGAGCTGTGGGTGGGCAGATGAGTGTCCACTCGGAGTGGCATGGACAGTCTCCATGGAGATCAGGTCCTATGTCCTGTTCCCCATCCTATGCCCCTCCCTGGGGTTGGTTTTGGGGGGAAGATAAAGAAAACCTTTGTTGAAAACAATGTGAATTGAAGAGTGCCTGGTGCTGGGGCAGGAAGAGCCCAGTCTCTGTGACCAGGCCTGGTCGGACCTGCCCCCACCCCTGGCTGCTCTCTGCCGCCATCTGACCACGAGGCCGTCCCTGAGCCTCCCGGAAGTGAGCCCAGCCCCCTCCTCCCACTCAGGGTCCCCGTCACACTGTGTCCCCTGAAGCCTGGCAAGTGGCTGGCCTGCCCTGTGCTCCCCCAGAGCAAGTGCCTCCGGCCTGGACCCTGCAGCAGCCTGGAGCCCAGGGGGCCCCGCCCCCTCTGACCCCTCCTTCCTACATCAGGACCAAGCCCTGAGCCCTGGGTCCTCCAGCACACGTCCCTCTGTGTCAGAGGCATGCCCCACGAACAGGAGGGAGGCCAGCCCACGGGTCCCCTCCCCACAGGGCTGCTGCCAAGTGTAGCCGCCCCCCGAGTCTGAAGCTAGCTGCACCCGTCCGTACTTCCAGCCCCTGGGGGGCGGGGGCGGGCAGGGTCAGAGCAGAGCCAGCCTGGGCCCTCAGAGCTTCTCACAGGCGTCCTCCCTGGGGTTGGCCTGGCCTCTGCACTGCCCGTCCACGCTGGGGCATCGGGGCACCAGGCGCTGGCACGGGAGGAGCCCACACCCACCTTCGGGGGAGGGGGGTAGAGGAAGGGAAAAGAAGCAGAGGGAACAGCTGCGCTCAGGCCGCGGCCCGCAGGCCCCTAGACGACACCTGACACTACCCACCTCGAATAGGGTGGGGTGGGTCCCATCGAACAAACAGTGAGGGCAACAGGCCTGCCCCGTGGACAAGTGTGCCGCCGGCTGGAGGCCTGGAGCGGACAGACAAGTGGAGTTCGGGTGCAGAGTGGCCAGCAGGTTCAAGCCCCACCAATGCCAGTCATTTTTACAGCATTTCCTTTGTAAGTTTTTTTTCACATTTCATCCGACATTTATTTATTTTTCTTTTGTGGTGGTTGCCGTCATCTTGTTTTTAAAAAGGAACCACATCTGGTCTTGGTTTTCTGCAGACACAGGCACCAGGGGAGGAAGAGGCAGACACAAACATGCGACAGGCAGGCCGTGAGCCTAGGGCGGCTGGGCGCCAAACACGATCCATCGGGCTCTGCAACGGTGAGGACAGAGCGTCAGCTCCCGCGTGCACCCGAGGTCTGGCCCCAGGTCCCCTGCGTGCACCGTGGCTCCATCCGCCCCGAGACCCCGCCCCCCGCCGAGTCCCCCCCAGCTCACCTTCACTGCAGCGGGGCCACGGGCGCTCCTGAGCAGTGGAAGTGCACGTTCTGCCACTTGCCCTCGCGCCGGTGCCACACGCGAGTTTCCTCGGACTGGCTGGTGCGGGGCCGGCCCTGGCCGTCGATGTACTGCGTGAGGCGGATGTAGGCGATGCAGGCCGCGTCCTCCCCGATGACGTGCACGTGCGGGTTCAGGATGGTCGTGTGGATCGGCTTGCTGTTTTTGGCGAGCACTGCGGGCGGGCTGGGATCAGCCTGCGGCCGCCTCTCACCCGGCACTGCCCGCTCCCTCCGGGGCCGGGGCCCCGGCTGGCTGCGCGGCCTGGGCAGGGAGGGGCTCCCCTGGGCTCCCTGCCGGGTCCCCGCTGCGTGGCCTGGGCAGGGAGGGGCTCCCTTGGGCTCCCGGCCGGGTCCCCGCTGCGTGGCCTGGGCAGGGAGGGGCTCCCCTGGGCTCCCGGCCGGGTCCCCGCTGCGTGGCCTGGGCAGGGAGGGGCTCCCCTGGGCTCCCGGCCGGGTCCCCGCTGCGTGGCCTGGGCAGGGAGGGGCTCCCCTGGGCTCCCGCCTCCCCCCCCCCCCACCCCCCGCGGCCTCACTCACAGTTCTCGAAGTAGAACTTGTGGAAGTCCATCCCTTCGACCAGGTTGCCCAAAGCTTCAGGCTCAAACGAGGTCAGGCCTGGGTCGCAGGTTTTCCTGGGGGCAGACCCGGTGAGGAGGCCTCTGCACCCGCCCGGGCGTCCAGCCCTCTTGGGGGACACTCAGCCACCCACCCCCCAGGCTGCCCCAGAAGCCGCACAGGCCCGACTCACGCGTAGGCCTCGAAGTCCCCACTGTTGACGGCCTCGATGAGCTGCTCCGTGACCTTGATGATCTCCTGCTTCCGCGCTGCGGGGAGAGGCCCAGTGACCCACGACCCCGCCTCTCCTCTCGCCTCTCCTCTCGCCTCGCCTCACCTCGCCTCACCTCGCCTCTCCTCGCCTCTCCTCACCTCTCCTCTCGCCTCGCCTCGCCTCGCCCCACCTTGCCTCTCCTCTCCTCTCCAGGGCCGAGCCCTGTGCCCAAACCGCCCAGCCCTTCTCTCCAAGGCCAGCACGGCTCCCACAAGTCCAAGTTTCTACCTCAGCTGCCATAAATACATTTCTGAGTAAGAGAATTCCCTCTCCGGCACATGTCTGGGAGATGCAGAAAGGGGGTGGGACCCACCACAACCACCACAGCCTGGGCCCTCTGCAGCCCTGATCTGCCTTCCTGGCTCCGCCCACATGTCCTTCCCAGAGCGGGTGTGGCTTGTGGGGGTCATGCAAAAGAACTATCCCCCAGAAAAAATCCCCAAATTAACCCAGACAGGCAGCTCCATGGAGAGGAGGAGGAGTGGGAGGAGGCCCCAGGAGGTGAGTGGGGGCTTGGGAGGCCTCTGCCCGAAGGCCAGGCAGCTCAGAGAGTGGAGTGCGGAGTGCGGAGTGCGTGAGCCTCACCCCTCTCCCTGGAAGGCAGCAAACCAGGCGCTGGCCTCCGCCTCCTCTGGCTCCACCTGCTTGCAGTCCTGGACCCAGGAGCCGGCCAGCACACCACTGGTCCATCCCGCACTCTCCACCATCCTCCAGGCTCCGGCCTACTTGGCCCCTGGGCCTCGGCAGGCCTGGCCCCCAGGGTGGTCGCCCGGTGCCCTCTGTCTCTAAGTACATTTATTTTTGTGCAAAACATTTTCAACACATGGAAGCAGCAGATGATCCAGCCCACTCCGGGGGACTCAGATCTGGACACTGTCCTATTGGCTCCAGCGCTTTTTAAAGAAACAAAATCTTACATAGTTGCAGGCCCGTGTTCCCTCCATCTTGTCCCGCACTCACTGTCCCTGGGTAGGCGCTGCACCACTTCCGTGCACAGACGTGCCACAGGCGTGCACACAGCGGTCATCTCTTACAGCAACGACCCAATGCTCGGAAGAACTCAGGATCCCACAGCCTCTCCCAGAGCCCCCACCTCCCACCGACCGACCGGGTCCTTTCTTTTCAGGTGGCGGAGCTGCCCCGCCCACACACCCTGGCCCACAGCCCCCCAGTGGAGCCGAGGGACATTTTCCTGCTGGTTCCCCTACACTCTGAGGTCACTGTCACCGGCTGCTGTGACCCCAACCTTCCACTAGGGGGGAAATGAATGTTTTAAAACCAATTGTAATTTAAAATGGGAGTTGATGTAGAGAAAGTATTAAATAAACAGGACATTCCCGAGCTCACAGCATAAATCTGTGGACACGAACCAGCTCAGGGGGGCCACTGCTCCCACCATTGGCCAGGGGCCTGGGGCACCCCGGTGACTCCTTGCTGGCACCAAGCCCTGTGCCTTGGTGTCTGCCGGGGTGCGGAGCCCCAGCCATCCAGGCAGACAGCTGCAGGATCAGGATTGTGTATAATCCCGATTATGGAGATGTGGCCTGGCCAGTGACACGACCCCATTACACACCGAGACAGCTGGCGGCATGCACTTGAGAGAGGAGGGCCCACAGTGCCCCCCTCCCAGGACACCCCTGTGCCTGGGCCTCCGTGCTGGGCATCCCCAAGTTGGAGATGGGGCGCCTGGGGTTGGCTCATCTGCTCAGACCCATGGAGAGCAGACCTCAGCCCCAAACAGTCCCTTCCCCAGGCTGCCCCACCCCGTCCTGCCACCTGGGGACCTCCCCACACACACACACTCAAGTTGCTGGGGTGCCAGAGGCTCGAGTGGGGCACATCCAAGAGCAAGACTCACCCTGTTCCCCGAGGGAGGCTGGCTGGGAGGCCTCTGCCCTCGGCACCCCAATGCCCCACCCCCACCCTCAGGCCAGGCCACCTCTGCTGGCTCCAGAACCCATCCCCTGCCATCTGGTCCTGCTCACAGCCCCTCTGTGGTCCCCAGACCCTTAGTCCAGCTGAGGGGACCCCTAAGCAGGCAGAGCCGTGCTGCAGCCCCACGCAGGCCTGTCCGCAGAGCCCGCCAGGCTGCTGCGCTGGCCCCACGGGGAGGGCTGCAGCCTGGGCTGGTCCATGCAGGTGGCCCCTGGGAGCATCCTGCAGGTCTCCAAGCCTTGGGCAGGGGTCCAGGGTCTGGGACACGGAGCCTCTGAACTCGGAGACGCTGCAGAGTCCCGTGTGCCGACCAGATCCACCCCATCCCACCAGCTGACTGGTGCCACCACCCTGCTCGCCCCAAGCCTTCAGCCACATCAGCGTCCAAGGGCCCCCACTCTGGCCCTTGCCCCTCAAGCCGAGCACAGAGCCCTCTCGGCAGGGCCGCCCACAGGGCTCCAGCCGGCAGGCCACAGACCGCCAGCCCTCCCCCATGGCTTAGCCTGTTCCCTCCGCCCTGCCTCGGCCTTCCCCCGCTCGGCCCGCAGGGTGGGCAGGGGCCACACTCACCCAGCCACTCCCCCGCCATGCCTGGCCCCTGGCCCCGCTGCCTCTCCTCTGAGCCCGGAGCCTCCCCACGGGTGGGGGTGGCTGCAGCCCGGGGTGTCATCCATCCCTGTAAGTGATACTGGCAGGCAGTCGGCAGACAGGCCAGCGCTCGCTCCTCCCTCCTGGGGCAGCCGGCTGAGGCCTCTGCTGCCGCGCTTCCACCCTCCCTGCAGGGCCAGACCTCCCCTTGCCACGGAGCACCCCACAGAGCTGCCCTGGCCCTGAACCCAGCGCAGGGATGCCAGACACACTCCCGGGCACCCTTGGGGCCGCTGGCCCCTCTGCTCCCACGAGCCTCGCTGCCTGCAGACGCCGCAGGTCACGGGGGGCGGGCCCCATTCACCCTGGACCGTCTCCAGGTGCTCACAGACACGGGTGTTCATATCCCGTCTTTAGCCATGAACTCCGTTTCCGAGGCCAGAGGCACCTCACGTGGAAGCCCCAGCCGCTTCCGTGCCCCCAGCTGCCTGTCCCAGAGCGGGGTGCGGGTGGGGGACCCACATTGCAGCCTGGGTCTCCACAGCGCAGAGCCCGGGGGACAGCAGCAGGGCCCCTCGAGGTGTCACTTGGGGCGGGTGGGGGGCCTGGGCTTCTGGGGTCCCTGAGCCCCTCCTCACTGTGTTCAGGATATCAGAGATCCTGGGGGCTGAGGCGGAACAGAACAGATGTGAACAAGAGGGGGGGCGTGCAAGAGAGGAAACCTGAGGGCTGACAGCCAAGCATGGGAAAGTGCAGAGGGGGCCATGGGGGACTTTGGGAGACAGGGGGGTCATAGGGGCGGAGGAGGAAAAGGGGGTCATGAGGGACATGCAGGGGATGGAGGGGCTGTGGGGGAAATGGGGGGACTTTGGGAGACGGGGGCAGTCATAGGGGCGGAGGAGGAAAAGGGGGTCATGAGGGACATGCAGGGGATGGAGGGGCTGTGGGGGAAACGGGGGGACATTGGGAGCGGTGGGAGGATGGAAGGGTCACATGGCGGGTGGGGGGAACATGGTAGATGTGGGAAGGAAGCTGCTTGGAGCAGAGGTGCCAGCCAAGGGGGGGCACCTGGCCCAGGACAACGTGTGACAGGCCTGGTAAGCGTGTGACAGGCCTGGTAAGCGTGTGACAGTCCTGGAAAGCTCAGGTGATAGGCCTGGTAAATGGGTGACAGGCCTGGTAAGCGGGTGATAGGCCTGGTGAGTGGGTGATGGGACGGAGGGTGAGAATGTGCCGGGACCAGCCAGCCATGGGGAGGACACATGGGCAGAGCAGGGCCCTCTGCTCCTTTAGCCACAGGCCTGCGAGCTGTCAGGGGCTCCCTCGGTGCTGCCTGGGCTCAGGGTGGGGCCCCGTGAAGGCAGCGTGACTGTGGAGGCCACGGCAGACGCCTGGGGAGGCGAGGGGACGGGCCTGCGGCCTCAGAGGCTGCCGGCCAGAGCTGGGCAGCAGCGAGTGTGTGGGGCGCTGGCTGCAGCATGAGCAGGGGTGCCTGGCCAGACACTCGGCCATGCCTGGTGGGGCGCAGAACCACGTGATTTACACGGGGTGGGCAGGAGGCCCTCGGCTTCCACGGACCCTGAGCCCCTCCGGCTGGAGCTCAGGACGTCAGAGGCCCTGGGGGCTGGCAGATGGGTGGGCGTGAGAAAGGGACAGGGAGCCATGCCTCCCGCCTGGGCCTGTCTCAGGGAACAGCCCCCTGAGGTGGAAGCGAGGCCTGAGCCAGTGGAGACGACCCCTGGGGGGTTCAGCGCCCTGGGCTCTCAGGGTCCCCGAGAGGGACTGCAAGCCCTTTGAGGAGACCCCGCGGCCACAGGGCCGGCTACGTACACGGGGCAGGGCAGGGGGCCCTCAGCCTCCCAGGCCCGAGCCCTCCTCGAGCTCAGGAAGTCGGGGCCCCGGGGGCTGGTGGACAGACAGACGTGACCAGGAGGCAGGCGGGGAGGGGGTTGCAGAGAGAAGGGGCAGAAGAAAGAGGAGGTGGGGCTGAAGCTGGAGAACCCCGACCCAGGAGCATCCAGGGCTGTCCCATCACAGCAGGTGTGGAGTTTCACGCAGTGGGTGGGGGCCTGCGTGTGCCCGGGGCGGGGGGGAGGCTCGGGGGGACTCGGGCTCCTCTGTGTATGAGGCCCTCAGTGCACAGTGCTGGCCCAGCCGCACAGGCCAGGCACTTCCCACCCCTCCCAGCTGACGGCTGGGGTCAGATTTGGGAAGCAGCAGCCAGACCCCCCGCCCCACCCCATCCCCGTCCTTTCTCCCCAGCAGGCCTGGACCGGAGCCCCACAGGCCAGGCTGGCCTCCATGCTGCTGGCTCCAGCCTGTCTCCGTCTGTTTGGGAACCACACACACGCCTGTCTGCCTGCTCAGGCTCATGCTCCGTGCAGTGTTCCACCCCCCGCCACCCCCTCCCCCCCCGCACTGGGCTGGGATGCTGGGCAGCCGCCATGTAGGGTGGGCCTGGCCTTTCCCCCCAAACTGCAGTGTGGCCGGCTGGGGTGCCCTGGACAGCCCTGAGGGCGCTGGTGTGTGTCAGGGGGTCCACAGCCCCACGTGGGGGTGTGGCCTAGGCTGGGGCCTGGGCACCAGATCCCTGCCCCACGGAGTCTCATGGAAGCCAGGCAAGGCCCCCGGCTGCTCGTCCACTCAGCTGCCCGCCAGATGGTCATGACTTCAAGGAACTTGAAGAAATTGAGCACATTCAACTGTGAACTCGTTTCTCCTGGACCTGGAAAACTGGGCGCCTGGCCCTGGGGTGAGTTGGGGGACAGGTGGGGAGGGCAAAGGGCGGCAGAAGCTTCCTTGCTGTCAGGGTGCCCGCCTGGCAGGCGTGGCTGGAGGCCTGCACCCCTGGACAGCCCTGCACGCGGGCTGGGCCCGATCGCTGTCGCTGAGGACGGCCAGCCCCGGGGGCATCCGAGTCACAGACCCCGACCAGGAACCACCGCCGACGCACCCTGCCCCGCGCCCTGCCGGGGGAGCGCACAGTACCTTTCGTGTCCTCGTCCTCTATGGTGGTGTGGGCGCTGTCGGACGAGTCCTGGGGAGAGAGGGAGGCAGGGTCAGCACTTGACTGCCCGGCCCGCCCAAGGGGCCTGGGGGTCAGGGCCCGGGGAGCAGGGGCCTGGGAGGTGCCTTTGCCGGACCCTGGCCCCAGAGACCCACCAGCAGCCGGGGCTTCGTGTGACCCAGTCCCACTGCCCATGTCCCAGGCCGCCGTGTGCGCGGTGGGAAGGCTGCTCGGACGGTCTGACAGCAGGGGAAGCAGGCTTATAAAGTCCCGAGGCTCCTGGGACCACGAAGGCACCCAGAGTGGGAGGGAACCTGGGGGGCCCAGGCGAGTGTGGGAGCCCACACCTCCTTCCCGACCCACCCCTCCTTGGCCTGGGAGCCAGGTGCTGCCCTTCAGATAACAAACCAGCTGCCACCCGCCTGCCACCAAGCTCCCAGGCAGCCTGCTCCCCAGAAGGGATATCTCGACAGGGTCCCCGAGGGACCCCCTCCCGCCTGGCAAATGTGGCTCTGAGCTGTGGCCAGCAGGAGAGTCTTCCTGTTGAGGCCCAGGACTCACGCCACAGCCCTTCCCTGCCCCCGAGATGCGGGTGGGATGGAAGGAGAGGCCAGCCCGGCAGGAAGCTCTGGCAGCGAGGTGAAGATGGGCGAGGTCACCGGTCTGTGTGCCCCAAGACCCGCCCCCCAGGCCCTGCACTCAGCCAGGGCAGAGTGGACAGGGTGGATGGCAGCAGGAGGTCCTGAGAAGTGGTCCCGCTCTGCAATCACGGAGCCTGTCCACGGGCTGAGCGCAGCGGTGCCTCAGGGGCAGCACCTGGGCCTTCCCGGCAGAGCAGCCAGGGACGCGTGGGCTCCGTGCTGCCCCGGGATGGGTTTGGGGACACCTGCCCCCACAGGGTCAATGCCCATCCCTCCCCCAGGGCCAGGGTCTGCCTCCGGCCCCCACAGAAGCTCCCGAGGGGGAGGGCGGTACCTTGATCCCGTCCACAGGGTTATGAATAACGGTGGTTTGAGGCTCCTACAGAAGAAGGAAGGAGGGAGTGAGAGGAGGGGCCGCGGGCGCCCCGCAGAGCCGAGGAGCAGAGGGGAAGGCAGGGATGGAGGGGCCTGTGGGGAGCAGCAGAGAGGGGAGGGGCGGCGATGAAGCAGACGTGATGCCCAGGCCGCGGTGAAGAGCTTGGCCAGGGCAGGGAGAAGTTGTAGGGCCGCTGCGGAGCGGCTGGCGTGGAGCCTGGGCTGGAAGGTGGCGCGGGATGCGGTGGCAGGGGGTGCAGGGGCCCAGGACGGGCTGGCTGTGAGGCCCCACGGACTTCCACTGCTGGACCCCCACACGTCCTGGTCGGCCCTAGGCAAACCCAGCCTTCCCGGGGCGTCAGGTGGGCCCCTGGGGGCAGGGCTGGCCGGGGCATCTCTGAGAACAGGTAGACCAGCAACCCCACCTCCACGGCCTGACCACCAGCCGTGGGGTCCCCTGGACAGGACCCCCCCAGGCGAGGCCTAGAGCCCAGGATCCCTCCCCAGCAGAGGGTCCCCATGTTCGCCAGCCCCTCCCCTCCCTCTGGGCAGCCACAGCCAGCAGGGCCCATCCCACGCCTACCCAGGGCGGGCAGCTGTGACTGATGGGAAACCCGGGGTCTCTACCTCCCTGCAGATCACGGCGGGCGAAGTGAGACCAGCCCCCCCTCCGTCCTGGGAGGCTGTGCGGGGTCCCCACTGGGGCTGGGCAGGTCCCTGCTGCCCCCGTCTCCCCTCTGAGCCAGCAAGGCAGCACCGGGTCCCTGTGGGCCTCTCACCAGGACCCACCAGGGAGGCAGGAGCTGGCCTGTCTGGCTGCTGAGCGGGCTCTCGGCGTAGCCTCACCCCTCACCCCTCACCCCTCACCCCTCACCCCACCTCCAAGGAGCAGCCAGGGCTGGGGGGCCGTGTCATTGGTCAGAGACCGGCTGGAGCTGGGCCCCACCGTCACCCAGGCCTCCTGACAGGCGGCTGCCACAGGCCAGGGTCCCGGGGCCAGGAGGGGGGCTGCGGGCCCAGTACCAGGGCCCTGGGGGCCTGGGGGAGGGCTGGGCATTGACCCTGTGGGGCCAGGAGGGGGCTGTGGGCCCAGTACCAGGGTCCCGGGGGCCAGGATGGGGCTGCGGGCCCAGTACCAGGATCCCGGGGCCAGGAGGGGGCTGCGGGCCCAGTACCAGGATCCCGGGGGCCAGGAGGGGGCTGCGGGCCCAGTACCAGGGTCCCGGGGGCCAGGAGGGGGCTGCGGGCCCAGTACCAGGGTCCCGGGGGCCCAGTACCAGGGTGGCCGGAGGAAGCGTCCCCTTCGGGCTGGTGGCAGCGCCGCTGTTCTTGGTGCTGTTGGTCGGGGGCTGCAGCGGAGACAGAGAGGGTGTCAGGGGGAGAACGAGGCCCCTCCCTGGGGTCGGCCTGGGGAGCCGGGAGCCTCACCTTCACCACGTCGGCCTTCTTGTTGAGCATGCTCTTGGCTGCTGCATGGGGAGGAACAGCATTGTGAGGGGCCACCCTCAGCAGCCCCCCGACATGCATGACCTCGGGGCCCACAAGGTGCCGGGCTCCCCAAGAGTGAGGCAGGGTGGCTGCCCTGGGGGCCCGAGGTGTCGCCCCAATTCGGGACCCCGGCTGCAGAGGCAGGCAGTCTGTGAGGACGGTGGGTGCCCCGGTGAGGACACAGGATGGGCGCCAGGCTGTGTGGCGGGCATCCCTCCTCACTGCATGTTCGCAGCGAGTGGGGGTGCCGCTGGCTGCCCACAGGGGCCCGGCCCCACCCAGGTGCCTGCCTGCCTGCGGCCTCTGGGCCCTCCACTGGAGGGAGGACTCGCTCTGCCCCTGCGGCCAGAGCCCCAGGCACCTCTCCTTTGGGGCCACTTCCTGGCCTTGCCCGGCCGCTGGAGCTGCCGCATGTGCCCGCCCACCGGGCTCCTGGGCTCCATGAGGTCAGTAGGATGACACGCATGGGGGACGGTCAAAGGCCACCTGCACCCCAGGCTTCCCGCCCCCATGGAGGTCAGGGCAGCCTGCCGGCCTCCCCTCTGCCCTCCACAGCTCTCGGCCTCGGCCCAGCAACTGCCCTCCCCAGAGGCTCACGGTAATGACAGGACTGCCAAGAAAAGGAAGTCAGCTTACCTCACACAAAGGTAAGAGGGGAGGGGAGGGCGTGAGGGGAGAGAGAAAACAGGTTTGTCAGTTCAGGCAGAGTGCAGCCCCGCCCAGGACCACAGCCTGTCCTGCCCCCTGCCCCCTGCACCCCCCACCCCCCGCCAGTCAAGCAGTGCCCAGGCTGGCAGGTGTGGTTCGAGAAGCAGGGAGGGTCCCTTGCCCCGGGCCCCAGGCCTGCCCCAAAGACTCCAGCTGGCCAGCCTGAAGAGTCACCTGTCCAGCGACAAGGGAGGGGAGGGGGGGAGAGGGGGAGGGCCCCACAGTGGCCTGGGGAGCAAACGCCTGCTGGGAGCATCCCTGGCCAAGATGGGCACTTAGACCCAGAGAGTGTGGGTCCCCTGCTGGCTGCATTAGCACCCCCTGGACTCCCAGGCCCTCTGAGGCAGAAACTTGGCCGGGGGGTGTCTGCTTAGCAAGCCCTCTGAGGGGTCCCCCTGCTGCTCAGACCGGTGCAGTGGCCAGCAGGGGCCTGGGCCATGAGCCACCTGCTGACCACAGTCCCCTGGGGCCAGGACCTCACGCTGCCCTCGGGCTCTGCGTGGGGACAAGCAGGCTGCACTGTCAGAAGCCCTCAGGCCATCTGAGCAGCCACACTGGACCGGCTTCCTGCTCCCCAGGGTCTGTCCCTCCTCTCCCAAGCTCCCCTCCCAGCCCGGCCTGCGTGGCTCAGTGGTGAGCGTCAACCTAAGAACCAGGAGTCACAGTTCGATTCCGGGTCAGGGCACAGGCCGGGGTTGTGGGCTCCATCCCCAGTGGGGGGTGTGCAGGAAGCAGCTGATCCGTGATTCTCGTCACTGATGTTTCTCTCTCTCTCTCCCTCTCCCTTCCTCTCTCTAAAAGCAATTAACATACATACATATATATTTATTTTTTTTTGTTAATCCTCACCCGAGGAAATTTTTCCATTGATTTTTAGAGAGAGTGGAAGAGAGAGGGAAAGACAGAGAAACATCGATGTGAGAGAAACACAGCAATTGGTTGTTCCTGCACGCACCGGACCAGGGCCCGGACCAGCGAGGAGCCTGCAACCGAGGTTAGTGCCCTTGACCAGAATCAAACCTGGGACCCTTCGGTCCGCAGGCTGACGGTCTATCCACTGAGCCACACCGGCCAGGGTGTGCATGTGCATGTGCGTGTGTGTGCGTGTGTGTGTGTGTGTGTGTGTGTGTGTATTAAAACGCTTCCCTCCCAGCATCCTCGGGGCAGAGCTGACCCAGCAGCCTGCCTCATGTTGGGCCCCCCCCCCCGCCGTGAGAAGCGCTGCCTGCCGGGTCCCAGGGCGTGAAGGACCCAGACCGTCCTTCCCTCGTCCCCCCATCAGACCCTCCAAGGGCCAGGCCAGGGCAGCCGGACTCAGGACCCTGACAGACACCCTGGCGGCCCTGCCCTCAGGCTCCGAGGACCTGAAACTCCTGGGGCCGCGTGGACACCTCCTCAGGACGGGGGGCCTGGACAGCCCCACAGACTCAGCATGGGTCCCCCACAGGCTCGTCCCCAGGAGCACAGCCCTCGCCTCCCCATCACCTCGCCTCTGCCCCAGGAGAGGGGAGCCCCACCCCTCAAGGGGAAGTGGTCTGAGGTGGTGGCGCCCAGGGACCCGTCCGGCTGGCTGACCAGCTGGGCCTGCGGGAGAGGCATCAGCCTGGCGCTGAGCACGCTGAGCCCCCTCTCTGATGGAAGACGGGGCGGGGACCAGCCTGGGCCCCCGGCTGTCGGCAGCTTTCCCAGGCTGAGGTAGAGGCAGCGCGGCCGTGCTGTTCCCAGCGCAGAGGGAATCGTCGTCCCCATGGCAGTTCGCAGGCCCCTGGGCCAGGCCCAGGCAGAGGGTACCCTCCGGCCCGATTCAATCAAACCCGCGGGCGCAGCGGCGAGCACCCGGCCTGGGCTCCAAGCAAACACCTTCCTTTTACCCAGTTCCCCTCCAGCCCCTGTGCAAGCCCGTCTCCTAGCAACGCTGTCCCAAGCGACTCTGAGCCCGCTGAGTCCCGTCGGTCCCAGCCAAGGCCCGGCAAGCTCCTGCGTGGTTACTGCAGCAGCCAAGGGCCTGAGCACGCGCCCCAGGCCCCGGGAGACGAACCACCTCCACGGGCCAGGCCAGGCGGGACCCGACCAGGGCTCTGACGAACGGCACCGTCTCCACAGAGACACCCAGACTTCCGCGGGCGGAGGGTGCCCGTCACCCACAGAGAAGCCAGGCCTCAGACCTGAGACACCCCGCCCCCGCCCCCACCGCGTCTGCCGGGTCAGCGAGGCCAGGGAGGGCTCTCGGTCCACAGGCCAGTCTGCCTTGCCCTGCAGCTGGTCACGGGGCAGCCATGCTGGTCCCCCACATGCACTGACCTCCCCGACAGTGGCCCTCAGCGCCCAGGATGGAGCCCCCATGCACGTGGCTCATGCAGGAGGCGGCATTGCGGGCGAGCGGGTAGGGCAGCTCCGGCGCCCGCCTCACTCCTGTGCCAGTTGGCAGGGCTGCACCCGGAGCCTCTGCCTCCCGCTCCCTGCTCCCTGACCCTCAGGTGCTTCAGGACCCCAAGAATGAGGCACTGGACAGCCCTGTGGGCCTGCTGACATGCCCACAGACCCTCCCCCGAGGCGGGCCCTGCCCCCGTGCCCGGAGGCAGCTGGAATGCTGGGTCCTCTTGGGGGGGCGGGGGGCTGGGGCTGCCCAGGCTGTGGGTCAGAGCAGAGCAGGGTGGGCGTGCAGGAGGGAAAGGGCCTGGGCATGGGCGGGGCCCTCAGCCCACCCTCGGCAGGCACCTCCCGCAGCAGGTGCTGGGCTGTGGGCCCACGAGGAGGACGAGGTCGGCAGCCCCCAGGGTCTGGCCGAGGCCTCAGTGGGCGGGAGCAGACCTGGGCCTCCTGGGAGCAGGTGGGCAGAACCAGAGTCTCCCCTCATGGTTTGGGACGAGGGGAGAGGACCCTTGTAGAAAGAGCCATTCTCGGGGCGCCTAGGACCCCACCAGGGCTCGCAGGGCTGGCTCGGCACAGACCCCCGGCGGTGTGTGTGCATGGGGGGCGGGGGGGCACGCGCGAGGCCAGGTGGACGGATGGCCGCGGGCTCTCGGGCGGGGTCTCTGCCTCCAGGCCTTCTCCTGAGGCTCCCAGCAGCAGCCCCGAGTCCTCCTGTGGGTCAGGGTCACTCTGAATGAGGATGGACAAGGGGACGGAGCTTCCGAAGCAAAGAACTCTGGCCAAAGGGGTCTCCTGACCCCCCGACTCAGGGGCCAGAGCTGGGGTTCAGGCAAATGCGTGTGGGCACAGCTTAGGGGCCTAAGGGGCGGGGCTGTGGGGTGCGGCGGGAGCGGGGCTCCCTGCCCGGGGCTGCGTGCAGCCAGGGGGCTCCATGCGCTGCGGACGCGGGTCCAAGCGTCTACCTTGTTCCACCAGCCCCATGGTGGCGCCGGAGGCCGCGGTGGACATGGTGGCCGGAGCGGTGGTCTGTCTGCCCACTGTTAGCACCGGTTAGAAGGGGAGGGCGGCAGACGGGGCGAGGTGAGGGAGAGAAGAGACAAAGGAAGCAGAGAAGGTTAGCGTCTGGCTGGGCGCGGGGTTCCAGGGCCTCACAGGAGGATGACAGGTGAAGACTGACGTTTGGACCCACATTTGGGCGTCTCGGGGACAGGCACCCATCAGGGCTGGTGTGACGGGCCGCCCACAGCACGGCCACAGCAAGGTCACAGGAGGGTGCCGGGTGCAGACAGACAGTGAGAACGGACCACAGACGCCGCACACACAAGCCACGGGACAGGGTGACGCTGTCCCTGGAGGGCCTGCTGGGCCCTTGGCCTCGGGTCCCAGACCCACCCCGCGGCCGCACGCCCGGCCCCACCCCCGCCCGGCCCCACCCTCTCCGCGGTCCGGCCGGCCCCAAGCACGCCGGGAGCCGCCGAGGCCCGGCCCTCTCACCCACACAAGACGGTGCCCGGAGTCAGCACAACGACAGGCCACAGAGGCGCCGACCTACGGACGCCCGGACAGACACAGAGCTGGGTGTCGGGTGGGGACACAGACCCAAACGCGGGGCAGGTGGGGGCCTGCCAGTGCCCCGGGAGGGCCTCGGGCACAGGGGAGGGGAGGGTGGGCGGGGTCACAGAGCCTGCCACAGGAGCTGTCTCACCTGAGAAGTTCCGGGTGGCCAGCATGGTGGTGAGGATGGCGCCCTGGGGAGAGACACGGGCTGGGACGGCGGCTGGCCGGGAGCCCCAGGCCTCAGCCCCGGGTGCCTGGCAGGTTCACCAGCTGCTCCCACATGAGCCTCCCGTTCCAGAGCTGCCCACGCCCACAGCCGCCCAGGGCTCCAGGGCCCCGGGGCCTCTCCCTGACGGCACAGCCACGTGTGCTGGGTGCTTGGGGTACCCCCTGCCTGCAGCAGCCTGTAGTGGGGCCAGGCCACCGCCCTCCTATCCTCCACCAAGCACTAGGGCCTGGCCAGGAAGCTGGGGACGCCCTCACACCCGGAGCCCCTCGGGGGGCGGGAGGCTGGGGTGGGGCCAGCCGGGCACCTGAGTGTGGTTGCCAGGGTGAGGGGGCACGGCCGGGCCTGCAGCCTCTCCCCTCCCAGCACAGGGCCCGCGAGGGGCAGGCGCCTTCCGGACACGGGTGCGGCCGGCCCCCTCACCTTGAGCTTCCTCCTCGCGTTGAACTTCTTCAGGCACTCTACCGTCTCCTGCCTGTGCATCATGGAGGCCACCGTGGAGCGTTGCTGTGGGGACAGGAGCAGGGGGGCAGGGGGCTCAGGAGGGACTCAGGGGGGCAGGGGGCTCAGGCGACAGGGGGGCTCAGAGGGGACTCAGGGGGGGCAGGGGGCTCAGGGGACACGGGGGCTCAGAGGGGGCTCAGGGGACAGGGGGGCTCAGGGGGCAGGGGGGCTCAGAGGGGACTCAGGGGGAAGGGGGGCTCAGGGGGCAGGGGGGCTCAGAGGGGACTCAGGGGGAAGGGGGGCTCAGGGGGTAGGGGGGCTCAGAGGGGACTCAGGACAGGGGGGCTCAGGGGACGGGGGCTCAGAGGGGACTCAGGGGACAGGGGGGCTCAGGGGACGGGGGCTCAGAGGGGACTCAGGGGGAAGGGGGGCTCAGGGGACGGGGGCTCAGAGGGGACTCAGGGGGAAGGGGGGCTCAGGGCAGCCAGGTGCAGGGACAGGACCAGGGTCCGCCCGCCCGCCCGGGGAGGCCGAGGCCGGGGACTTACGCAGACCCACGGGTGCTTGAGCGCCTCGTGCGCGGTGATGCGCTTGGCGGGGTTGATGGTCAGCATCTGGTTGATGAGGTTCTTGGCTTCGGGTGTGACCGTGTCCCACTCGGGGGAGGGGAACTGGAGGACAAACTGTGCTCAGGGGGGTCTGGGGCCCCCCAGCAGGGCCCAAGCTCTCCGAGGTTGGGTGGGGGGGTGGCACTCACATCGTAGGCGCCGGCCTTGATCTGCTGGTACAGCTTGTGCTGGTCTTCGTCCCAGAAGGGCGGGTAGCCCACCAGCAGGATGTACAGGATGACCCCTGCAGCGAGGGCAGGCTCAGCGGGCCACGCCCACCCACCGCGCCCGCGCCCCGGAGCCCGGTGCCCGGAGGTGGGAGTGTGCGGCCGGCAGGGGTGGACCCTCAGCCAGTTCCCAGCCCCGGTTAAGGTGGGTCCTGCCTGAAGCCAGGCAGCCCAGGAAGGCACCGGGGTCCTGGGCTCCCCACGGGCAGCCTGGGTCGTTCTTGAGGACCCTCACCGCACCCCCTTCCTCACCCACATCACAGGGCAGTCTGCACGCCCCCCAGAACCTATGATCACTGACACAGGGGTCTGAGCACCTGCTGGGGCCCCAGGTCCAGTCTGGGTGGGAGGGGCTCCAGCTGGGCAGCCCCCGGGCGGTCTCATCTGCTGCCCCCCCACCCGCTCCCCCCCTTCCCCCCCCCGCCGCCAGCCCGCTCCCTCCGTGCCCGTTTCCCCCCCCCTGCCGCCAGCCCGCTCCCTCCGTGCCCGTTTCCCCCCCCCCGCCGCCAGCCCGCTCCCCCCCCCCCGCCCCGCTCCCCGCTCCCCGCCACCAGCTGCCCCCAGGCCTCACCACATGCCCAGATGTCCACCGGTTTGCCGTAAGCCTCCTTGCGCAGGACCTCGGGGGACAGGTAGCCCGGTGTGCCCGCGAACCCTAGCGGGAAGGGAGGGGGTGTGAGGGCCTGGGCGGCTGAGCCCTCCCTGCCCTGTGCCAGCCCAGCCGGGAGCTTACCAAACCATGCCTGCTGGTCGCCCTGCACCTCGATGGCCAGGCCGAAGTCTGCCAGCTTCACGGCCGCCCCCTTGCACTTGCTGGCCAGGAGCAGGTTCTCGGGCTGCAGGAGCCACGGAGTTCACGCCGGGACCCCCAAGGGGAGAGACAGAGACAGTGGCTGCAGGTGGGCGCTCAGGCCCGACCCGCATGTGGGTCTCCTAGCACTGCTGACGCCTGTGGGCCCTGGGCCTGCACCCCCAGCCCCGAGGGACAGGAGCCTCGCGGGGAAAAGCTGGTTCCGAGTGCGGCTGGGGCCCCGTGGACCCAGGACGGGACTGGGGCGCTGGACCAGAATGAGTGCTCCCCGCAAGCCCTGGTGGGGGCACCATCACCGAGGGGCTCCCTCCCGCCCCGTCTGGCTGCTGGGAGACACGGTGGGGGTGCCTGCTGGGGCTCGGGCACTTCCTGCAGGACGGTGACCCCCAAGCGCACAGAGGGATGACCAAGGCCCCGAAGCTGGGCACGGCTCGCAGGCGGGCACGGCCGCCTCCCGCTCAGGGAGCAGCACCCTTGCTCAGGGAAGGGCTGCTGGAGCGAGGGTGGCTGCTGCCCTCTGACCAGTTCCTTGGCCCGACCCCAGGCAGTCCCTTCCCACCTGTTTCCCTCTCCCATCTCCCCCCGCGGTCAGCGCTCAGCGCTCTCGGCTGCTGGACGGCTCGCCCCTGACCGCCGGGCGCCCTCCCCACAGGCCAGCCCCGAGACCACACGGCACGGGGACGAGGAAAGGGCTCTGTGGAAAGTAGCTCCACCGGGCAATTGACCATCCGTCCACCCAGGGAGGTCGTGGAGGTCACGTCCGGCCTGTCACTCAGTCAGGGGCCCCTCTGCCGTGAGTGAGGCCCTCACCTGTATGAGGGGACCACCCTCAGGAGAGCCCTGGTCTTGGTCACAGGCCTGGAGTCCAGCCCCCGAACCTCCGTCCCCTTGATTCTGAAAGACCCCGAACTGCTGGCCTCAGAGCCTCTGCGCCTGCTCCCCACAATGTCCTCGTTGGCGCAAATGAACTCAAACTCCTTCCGGCCCTGATGTTCCCGTCACACATTCAGCGCCACCAAGAAAGTCCAACGCCACACCCCAAGTCTGCGGACACTACCTGTGACCCCGAGGTGTTCATGTCCAAGTGTGCCAGGCCCCCACAGCCAGCGAGAGCCGGGCCGGGGACCCCACCTCTGGGCACCCACGTCAGGAGTCTGCGGGCGGCGGAGGCTGGAGCTGAATCTCAGGGTCACAGCCCCCCAGGAATGAGGACACTCCCTCCCCTGCCGCCCCACAGCCCCAAATGGTGACAACGCTCTGCTGACCCCACGCTCCTGCCGGGGCCAGAGCACCCACAGTGCCACCCGGGGAGGGGGCTCAGCCAGGCCGGCCTTGGAGCTGGAGCTGGAGCTGGGATCCCCTTCCCCGCGAGGATCTGTGCGCCCCCTCCGACGCCCCTCACTCTGGGCTGGGGGCCCACCCCCATAGTTCTGCCTTGGCCTCTGAATGCTGGGGTCCAGGAAGGAGGGGGGACTCCTCCCACACCCCTGTGGCCCCGCCTCTTAGAGGCCCCCAAGTGAGGCCCATTCAGAGGAGACAGTGACGGGGGCGGGGCAGGCGCACGAAGCAGACACGTGGGAGGACAGGGACCACAGGACATGCAGAGGGAGCCGGGGCACAGCAAGGGCACAGGGCATGTCTGTCCCAGAGCAACACACACACACACACACACACACACACACACACACACACACGTGCGCGCGCACACACGTGCACACATTCAGGGCCAGCTCCAAGGGAAGGCTGCCTCACGGGCTCCAGGGGCCTCTCAGCAGAAAGGACAGCCCAGGCCCAGCCCAGAGAGAGCTGGGGCCGAAGACAGAGAAAGGGGGAGGGAGAGGAGGGGAGGGGGAGGGGAAGGATGACCCCTCTGGAAAGGTCTGGGGTGCTTGGCCCAGGGCTGAGCTGAGGGCCACAGGGTCCCGGGGACGAGGGGGGAGTTTGCAGAGACCCTGGCTGGCACCTCACCCTCTGCTCCTGCGGCATCAGCCCCGCCTACAGCACCTCATCTGGGTCCCCCTGCCGGGTCTGCATCGCAGTCGGTCAGAGAGTGAGACCCTGAGGGGTCATGTGCTCATGGTCTGGTTTTTGACAGTCATCCCCTCTCAGCCCTGGAGCCTGGAGGTGTTATGAGGGCTTGTGCAGACACCCCACGCACACACACACGGGCACGCACACACATCTCACATGCACACACACGTCTCACTCGCATGATCACGCACCTTCATGCACACATGCACGTACAGATGTGTGCACGCAGGTATAGACGGGCCCCGGCCAAGTGCGGAGGCGGGGACTCACCTTGAGGTCCCTGTGCACGACCCCCATCTGATGGCAGTGGAGGACGGCCTCCAGGATCTGCTGGATGCAGTGGCTGCAGCAGAAGCAGGTGCGTTAGTGCGGCCCGGGGGCACAGGGGGGGCAGGGGGGGTGGGGGCCTGCAGGGCTCAGGAATGGGGGCAGGAGGGTGGTGGCCCGGGGGGCGCAGGAGCGGGTGCTGGACGCTGGGGTGAGGCAGGGAATCAAGGCACCGTCTGCCTCAGAGCAGACACGAGCCAGGAGGGCCTGGGGTGCTCCCCTCGCCCAGGTCAGTGCAGGCGTGGCCAGGCCCCGTGCCCCATGCCCTCCCCTGTGCCAGGCCCACCCCTCCCGGTCCCTCCCCAGGCTCATGCTGGCCAAGCCTGACCCTGAGCTGGGCCCTCTGGGAGGGAGGCCAGGGTGGAGCCCACACCCTGCAACATAGCCTGGGGGGAACGCAGGCAGGAAAGGGCAGAGGTGAAAGGGCAGAGGTGAAAGGGCAAAGAGAGAGAGGGAAGGTGGGCACCTGGGTGTGGGCAGTGCTGATGCTGCAGCCCCCAGTCACTCATGGGCCAGAGCAGGTGCCACTCATCCCAATAAATTAGGACCCGCCCCCCCACAACCACCCCAGCTCAGTTCTGGGCGGCCGCGGCCAGACGCTCCCTTGGGGGACCGGCAGGCACCACCCGGGCCTGAGCCAGGCTCCTCTCGGTCAGGCCACCCAGCTCTGCCCACTGTGCTTCAGTGTCCCTGCCCCGCACACAGGAGGCCAGTGGCCCGAGCCGCCCCCAAGTGTCCAGCAGCCCCCAGGGCCAGGCACTGGCCCTCAGGGTCCCCCCACCCCGTAGTGCTGCCACCACCCAGAGCTGACCCTCGGCCCCTCCGAATGGGGGGAAGGGGGGCAGGCAGATCCCCCAGGACCCCTCCTGCCACTGCTGGGCCCTGCGGAGGGACCGAGGGTCAGCTCTGTTTTCTAATGACCAAGGAGAACAAGGAGCGGGGGCCAGCCCTCTCCTCAAAAAGCTGTGCCCGCACCGAGTCCCCCATGGAGTCCCCGCCCCCACGCCCCCCAGCGATGCCCTTGGCTGAAGTTGGAGTCAGAGGCAGCCAGGCCTAGACAGAGGCAGGAGGCAGTGCCCCAGGCTCTCCCTCCTGCCCCGCCCCCCCACAACTCCCTCATTGCCTGGCACAGCCCTGCCTGTGTCCCCAGCCCATGTCCAGCAGCACCCACCCTGCTGACCTGTCACTGCAGGCCCCCAGGGCTGACCCCCCACGCTGGTCCGGGCCTGCCATGCTGGGGGACAGCGCTCCTGAGGCCTGAGCTCTGCGCCCACTCTGGGCTCCGGGCAGGAGGCCAAGGCCCGCAAACCCCCAGGACGTGCCGAGGACGGGGCTCACGCAGACCCAGCGCTCACTCACCCACACGCAGCACCCACACGGCAGCGTGACCCCACTGACCCGCTTGCCCTGCTCTGCTGCTGCCAGACCCTGGCTCTGCCAGGGGTGGGAGTATCTGCGTGCCTGCTGTGAGCCCCGCTGTCCTGTGGAGCCCGACCTTCCCCCTGGGACCAGAGGCCTCACGGCCCAGCCTCCGTGCCTCCAGCCGCTGTCCACGCCCACGGGGACCTTTCTGCCCTGACCCGACCGCAGCTGCGAAGGGGTCTCCGCTTTGGGCAAATCCATGAGTGTCTTCACCCCAGAGGCCCCGCCTTCCGGGTCGCCTCTGGATCTCCGAGTCGGGCGTCCTCGAAGCACCACGCAGTCCCCACGGCCATCCTGGGCGACCGGTCCTGTGCACATCGGACGGCATCCAGCCACGGACTGAGGCCACGGTAACTGGAGGACCCCGTTCTCTCGGGCTCAGCCTGGCAGGAGTTCCCCAAACGTCTACACAGCTGCCCTCGGGGTAGCCCCTTCCTGGAGACTGGGCTCCCGCTGAGCAGGCACTGGGTCTGCACTCTCCCAGCACCGAGGACTCGTCAGTGTCGCCGACACCCAGGCCTGCATCCTGCCGTCCACTGTCCTGCAGGCCCCGCTCGATGGCCAGGCCGCTGGGGCAGGCAGGACCCAGACTTCCCGGGCTTCGGCCAGGCTCGCCACGGGCTGGATGGAGCACGGTGCTACCTGCCCACGGGCAGTGCTGAGCGTCTGGCTGGCTCTTCCCGGTGTCTCCCTCATGTGGTAGTCCCGTCTGCAGCCTGTGGTTGCCCAGGACACCCCCGGCCTGGGGAGCAGCCCATTCCGACAGCCAAGTCTGGGGACTTCTGGGGACGGCTCCAGGACCCTCACCTTGCCCTCGCCCTGGACTGACCTCCAAACTGAGACCACGGCTGGGAACATGAGGCCGCCTGGCACGGCCGGCCACAGGTCCTGCCTCTTCCCGGCTCGTGGACACGCACCTCTTCCTCGGGCCCGGTCACGTTCTGAGCAGTTTAGAGTCACTTTCGTGGTCAGAATGGTTCCCAAGAGACGTCCCAGACGCTGGCCGGGCCCCAGGCGTGTTCTCGGGGTTCTGGGCTCCTCTCCGCGCCAGCAGCCGGCATCCCACGGCGCGCCCCCCCCCCCCCCCCCAATCTCATGAGCCAAACTGCTTTCTGGGGCTTTTAAAACAGGTTGTACACGTCTCGAACGCTGTTTCCCAGGTCTGATGAGACGGCTCGGCTTCCTCCTCCGAAACGAGAATCCGCCTCCTCTTCAGAGGCCTCGCTCGCCTCCTGGGTCGAGGTCACCAAACCACTCCCGTGGGGCCTCCTCCCCCAGGGACCCCCGGGGCCCACACGAGGTCGCCCATCGGACACAGGCCCTGGGGTCACTGGTCAGGGAAGCCGCCTGGGTCTGGCTGGGGCCCCTGCCTCAGCACAACCCCAGGGGACATGTAGCCCTCCCAACGGGCTTCTCCCCACGATGCCCGCGGTGACCCCCCGACTCCGTCCTGACCCAAAGCACCAGCACAACAAACACCGTCTCCCCTCGGGGCCAGGACCCCGGGAAAGAGGCTCCGAGGGTTCCCGCGGGGATGGCTAGGAGCATCCCTCCTCCCCGTCTGGCTGAGAGGAAACGGTGTCGCAGGAGGGGTCCCAGGGCAGAGCCCCCTCCCCCGGGCCAGTTCCAAAGGACCCCAAAGCCAGGGGGCCCCACTGTGCACGAGGGGGCAGGGAGGAGGCAGGAGGGTTCCCAGGAGTGAAGGGGTGAGGCCAGGAGGGAGGGGCAGGTGAGCAAAGGTGATTGGCTTGGGGGGCAGGTCGGATGCAGGAGGGGCCCGGTGGGCACAGGTGAAGAGGCAGGGGTGGTGGTAGCGTGGGGGTGGTTGGAGGTGGGGGTGGGGGTGGGCGTGGGGTGGGCACACTGGGTATGGCATGTCCAGGGCGTGGTCCACACGGGCGCTCCAGGAAGTCCCTGTGAGCAGCTAGGGTGGGTCCAAGGGCCCCAGGCCCAGAGCCGGGCTAGGGCTGCGGGCCGTACCCCTTCCCACACAAAGGGAAGGTGCCAGGCCTGGTGGTGCCCAGTGGTGGGCACTGAGGGTCCAGGGCAGGAAATGACAGTGAGGACAGCAGCAGTTCCCAGCAGCCAGGGGGCGCCCTCCTCCAGTGAGTTCAGTCCAGGAGCCCTGGGCCCTGGCAGGTGTGAGGTCAGCCTGGCCCTGGATCCGACCTCCCAGCAGGCAGGCGGGCACCCGCCCTGGACAGGCCCGCTGGAGCCGGGCACAGCAGGAGGCAGAGGCTGTGCCCACTTCCTGCATTTTCACTAAGCAGATGAAGTGCCTCCCTCCTCTCAGAAGGCTGCCTGCGATGAAACTCCTCCTGGAGGAGCCTCAGAACCAGCCAGCGCCTGCCCCGAGGTGGCCCTGCTCCTCCTCCCCCTCTCCCCCCAGCTGCCCAGCTCGGGCGCCACCAGGACCCACTCACACCTTCTCACGGGCACTCCGGCCCCACAGCAGGCATGGTGGCCTGTGGGTGCAGAAGCAAGTCACAGAAAGCTACTTTAAAAAACCACCTTCATTTTCCTTGATTAGAAAAGTGATGCATATTCATTAAAGCTTTAAAATAGACAAAGAGGATTAAAAATGGAAGAACATCCGCAATCCACTCCCTAGAGAGGCCACGGCCAGCCTCTTCCTTTTCAAACGCCGTCTCCTTGGCCAGGAGGGCCCTCAGCTGAGAACCGTCAGGAGCCCTCCCGTCATAGATCGGGTGGCATCTGGCCCACAGGCGGGGACGCAGCCCCCCCCCCCCATGGCCTACCCTCCAGGACGTGTCCTGTACCCCCAGCAGCTGCACTGCAGGGGGCACCTCTGGGGCCACAGTCCCCTCGTCCCGTGAGGCTGACCCGCAGGAAGAGCTGCCCGGGCCCTGGGAGGCCCTGCCTGGAGGGCCAGCCCCTCCACCCCCACGCGGGGGCCTGGCTTCCTGTCCACGGCCCGGACCCCACAGGGACTCCAGGGAGAACATCTGGGGGCCGAGGACTCTGGCCATAAGGGTGGCCCCGGAGAATGCTGGGGAAGGAATCCAGGTCTGTCTTTGGGACAAGGATTTGGAAACTGCATGAGGAGGCACCGGGGAGGGGGCGGCTGGGGGCCATGCACTGACATGCAAGGGGGGCAGGAGGACACCCACCTGCTTGCTCTCCACCTGCCTGCCACCAGCCACCCCGAGGACAGCACCCTTCCCCCAGGGAACCAGAGGCCTGGTCCTCCTGCACTCGGCCACCCTCCCCGCCCCCGACCCGCTCAGAGGGCCCAGCGGGCTCAGCCGGGGTGGGCAGACTGGCATCTCCACCAGCTGACTGACTGCCTGGCCCGTGTTAGGGGCAGCGGGGCCAGAGGGGCAGGTGTGGGGCAGAGTGAGGGCGGGGCGGGGCGGGACTCCTCACCCACCTGGCATCCGCCTCGCTGTAGTACTCTCTCGCCACGATGTCCTCAAACAGCTCCCCGCCAGTGACCCTGCGGGACACACGGGAGTCATGGCCTAGGACACGCGTCAGTCCCCTCCATGACATCCCCCCTCCCCCTCCTCCCCCTGCTCCCCCCGGCTCCCCCTCCCCCACCTCCTCCCCTCCCCACTTCCTCCCCTCCTCCACTTCCCCCACTTCCCCCACTTCCTCCTCCAGCACCTCTGCCCCATCGCCTGCCACCCAGGACTGACAGCTCGCTGGGGGCAGTTCACATTTTGCCCTCACCCCCCGCCCCCCGTGACAGTGGCACTCAAGCTCAGAAAGCTGAGGTCAGTGACCCGGGTCTGCAGTGGTGCTGGAGCCTGAGAAGATGGGTTTTCCCACGCCCCCCACAGGACGGAGGGTGGCCCCTCCGAGCAGGGGTCTGGCCTCCCCAGGGGCGATGTCTGCAGAGGCTCCAGGTCCCACGGCCAGGAGAGCGGTCGCCGTCCGCAGACCCTCCCGCAGGGTCAGTCCCTCCATGAGAGGCCCCGGGCCAGAGCCACTGCCCGGAGGGCCTCGGGGACCCGGAGGGGGTCCAGGCCATTCCAGGGTGCCCTGGGCTGGGACACGTGGGTGTGGACAGAGGGGAAGAAAGCAGGGTCGTGTGGGCAGGAGGGACAAGAAAGTCCTGTGGGCACACACATACACGTGCACACAGGTGCACGTACTTACACAGTGCATGCGTTTACATGTACAAGTGTGCACACGCACACCATTCCTTCCCCATCTGCTCCTGAGTCCCACAGGCCCGCCTCAGCCACCCAGTCCCTGGTCAGGGCACCTCCAGCTCGGGGCCTGGCACTGCCTGGGGGGGGGGGGAGCGGGCCTGCCACCTCTGAAGGACCATGGACAGCGCTCAGGGCATAGCCTAGCCACAGGCCTGGCCACCTGACCGGTGACCGGAAGTGGTGTCTTGTGGGACACGGTACTGAGCGGAGGCCGCACCCTCACAGGGACAGTCCAGCCTTTCCTGACCGAGGAAGTGAGTGGGCGGAGGGCTCCTCAGGCCTCATGCCCCCGGGGCCCGAGGCAGCTGTCCTTTAAGGGAGAGAGTGTCCTCCGTGCAGGCAGCCCCGTCACCATGGCGACAGCACCCGGTGGGGCTTTCCTGGCCCCTGGCAGCCTGGAGGCCCCAGGGCTGCCTGAAGCCCATGGCCCTGCCCGCCCCACGTCCCCAGGGCACTGACTCACAGAAGCTAAATACAGCGCTGATGGGGGGGCGGGGGTGCTGTCGGGGAGCAGGGGTGAGATCACCACTTCTAAATCCAACAGGAAGCCAGAGGCGGCCAGGCCAGGTGCCTTCCCACTCAGCCCCTGCACGCACACACACGTACGCACCCCACACACATGTATGCACCCCACAAACAACATGATGCACACAAGCACACCCCACAAATACACATGCACAAACCACGCATACACACACACATGCACACCCTTGCAAATCACAGTTCACACATGCACCTAGGTACACACACATGCACAGACATACCGTGCATGCGATCACTCACACGTGCACTCATCAACATACAAATGCACACATGGAACCAGAGCCACACACGTGCACTCTCACACTCCGTGCACATGCCAGCAGGTGTCTCACCCAAGTGGTGAGGGCACCGAGGGAGAGAAGGGGAGGGGAGGCCTGTTCCTCTGCCCCCGCCCAGTGTTCTGTCTGGAGGAGGGCCCAGAGCAGTGGCCCCAGCCATGGGACAACGGAGCCCAGCTAAGCAATGGGAAGGCGAGGGGGGCGAGGCCAGGGAGCCGGGACTACCCACCAGGCCCGACGCTGCGCACTTACAGATCGAAGACCAGGTAGTGGAACCCCTCCTCCGAGATGCTGTCGTGCAGGCGCACTGCGGGGACAGGAGACCGTGAGGCGGGCAGCGGAGCGGCCCCTGTGTGAGGGGAGAGCCCCCCAGGGCCTGGGCTCCCACCACGCGGGGGCGGGGGACGCAGAGCGGAGGGAAGCCATGGCCCTGATGGCCGGGCCCGGGTCATGGGGTGTCTGGTATCCCAATGAGACTCACATACCAGGCCCCGAAAGGAGCCCGTGGGGGGTGAAGGGCAGGCAGAGGGCCAGGCAGGCTGACACCCACCCCTATTTCCAGGGTCAGCACCGTCTGGGGACCAAGCAGCTCCGGCGACTGTCCCACCCACAGACCCGCTCTGGGGTGTCGGAGAGAAGGGGCCTCCCGCAGCTGCACCCCGAGACCAGACCTGGCTCTGGAGGCTGCACGTGTCCCGTCCCCGAGGGGCAGCTGGCGGGTGGGACCCCCCTCCCCCCCAGTTCTGGGTCGGGGGCGGCTGAGACGCAGGGCTCTGTAGAACCAGGCCTCGGACCCCAGGCCGGGCTGTGCCTGCCGTGTCTTTGGTTTCCAACCTTTTTTCTTTGTAAGCAGCCATCTTGTGGCTTTACTGAAGCCGTAGGACATCCAGGCCCCTGCCTGCCTCCTGAGAACCCTGACTGGCCTCCATCTCCCCAAGGGGCTACCTGGCCCAGACCCCCTGATGAGAGGGAGAGGGGGAGAGGGGGAAAGGGGGAGAGAGGGCTTTGGTGCAGAAGGGGCAGCCTCGGGGCCAGAGGGACAGGCCGCCCACTGCGGGGGGAGGCGACACCGGCCCCCGCGCTCACCTATGTTGGAGTGCTTCAGCAGGCGGCAGATTCGAGCCTCTCTCCAGCTTCTGATGATCTGGGCAGAAAGGGACATGGTGTCACCTCCGGTCCCGGCAGCCGGTCACTCCCCAGGCCTGGGCCCCCTGACCACCTGTGCTGGACCAGCCGCCGTCTCCGGAGGTGGCTGCCTGGGACAGGGGCCTTGGGCAGGCCTCTGGGAAGACGGCACAGGGCCTGACCTCCACCCCACACACCCCTCAACCAGGGGCCCGCGCCTGGTGGGTTGTCTCTGCCACGTGGGCAGGAGGGGGGCTTGAGGTCACGGGTCCTGCCCTGCACCCACACCCCCAGGACCCCGCCACTCACCAGCCAGAAATGAAATACTTCACACAAACAGAGGTGTCGGGAGGATTTTAAAAGCTGATGGAGATTGTGAAAGCAAAAATGGGAAAACACACATGTGCACTGACCAGAGAGCAGAGCAAAGCGTGGCTGCCTCTCACAACAGCACACGTCCCCACGCCAGCATCACCCAGCCCACGCAAGGCCGAGCGAGAAAAGCCACTGGCAGAGAAAAAGCCAGACTGTGCTCTGCACACATGTGTGCACACACACAAGCACACATGCCACTGGGCGCACACACACGCCATTATGTACACGTGTGCTGGCTGGATCAGGACACGTGTGCATACTTGCAAACACGCGTGTGCCTTTCCCTAGCGGGGAGCCGCGCCTGCAGACAGGAGCTGCTCGTGGGAAGGAGGGGACACCTGGGCATCCAGCTGTCCCCCCCCCCAGGACGGGCACTCCACCTCCTGGCTAGGCTCCCGCGCCTCCCCTGCTGCCCTGTCCCTGGCGCTGGGAAGGCGCTCACCTCCGCACCCCACGCTGTGGCAGCAGCCCAGGTGCCATCAGACACTGGACACAGACAGACAGACGGACGGCAATGCAACCCCCCATATCTGTGGGGTCCAGGGGAGGCCGAGCACCAGCGGGCAGGGTGCCGCCCGACACCGCGCCCCCCCACCCCGCGAGTTCACTGGGGACGAAGGTGCAGGCGCGGGCTCACAGGGAGCTTTCCCCTTCCTAGTGTGTTTTAAACTGTCTGGACGGTTTCCACGCGGAGAAGCGCTGCAAGTCCGCATGGAGCTCTCAGAGACAGCACGCCTGTCTCTCTCCTTACACACGCACGCACACACGTGCACATCCATGTGCCTGCAAGGACAATCTCGGCGCAGTCGCCCACATAAGCCCCATGCTGAGATGGCACGTGAATCCAGCCCGCAGTCCACACTCCAGTTTTGCCACCTGTCCCAACAGTGTCCCGGGGGTGACAGCGGAGACACCCGCTGTGGGAGGGGGCGGAGCTAGGCCGGGGTCAGGGAGAGCCTGGGAGGTGGCGGGTGGGTGTCTTCGGAACAACTGCCCGATTTCGGTCATAAATAACGCCCAGGAGAGGGGCACGTGGGAGCCCGTCTTCGGGTAAACAACGAAGGACCATAGTTACTGAGACCGGCCGTGAGGGTGGAGCCCCGCCCAGGTCTCCGCCTGCTCCTGTGGGTTTGGGACAGAACTTATTGTGTGGGGCCGAGAAGGGGCACCTGGCCGCCCCACGCAGGCGCCCCATCCACCCATCACGGCAGTCGCTGGCCTTCATGGCCCGAGCGCAGCGGCACCTGGCCAGGGCGGGGGCGGTCAGGACTCCATCACCACACCTGCCTATGATGCATCACCATGGTAACAGCGCTTCACGCCGGGTGGCGGGACTGTGAGGGATTCTACTTATTCTGTACAGGCTTCCGAGCTTTGACCATGACCTGGTGTTACTTCCATAATTAGGTAAAATGTTGTTTTTAAAAAACAGTTGACCCTCGCCCTGGCTGGTGTCTTCAGTGGTTAGAGCGTTGGCACTTATTGGGTTGTAGGTTCCGTCTGCCGGGAGCACAGGAAGGCAGCCAACAGATGTGTCTCTCTCATCCACGCTTTCTCTCTTTTATCCCTCCCCACCCCCACTCTTTCTAAAAATCAATGGAAAAAAATCAGAAACACCAATCAGAAAGAATGCATGCACCACTATGTTCACAGCAGCACAATCTACAATAGCTGAGATCTGGAAACAGCCCGAGTGCCCACCAGCAGACGCGTGGATAAAAAAGCTGGGGTCCATCTGACCATGGGACACTCTGCAGGTGGAAAGAACTCACCATTTGCAACGGCATGGAGGGGCCTGGAGAGTGTGCTGCTCAGTGAAATAAGCCAGTCGGAGACAGGCAAGTGTCACATGATCACACTCACACGTGGAATCTAATGACCAGCATAAACTGATGAACACAACAGGTCAGAGACACAGAAGCAGGGAACAGTCCAGAACCTCAGAGGGAAGGCGGGGAGGGGGGGCGGGTGGATAGAACGTGTATGCATCTGTGTATGCGGCACCCACGGACACAGACAAGGTGGTGACGGCCTGGAGTGGGGGTGGGGCGGGATAGAGAGGGTCAATGGGGAAGGCGGGGACACGTGTAAAACTTGTTTTTTTTAGTATATTTTTATTGATTTCACAGAGGAAGGGAGAGGGAGACAGAAACATCAATAATGAGAATCATTGATCGGCTGCCTTCTGCACGCCCCTCACTGGGGATCCAGCCCACAACCCGGGCCTGTGCCCTTGACTGGAATCGAACCCTGACCTCCTGGCTCATAGGTCAACACTCAACCACTGAGCCACACAGGCCAGGCCATACGTAATACTTTCGACAATATAGATTTTTTAAAAATAAATAAAAATCAGTGAAAAAAATATCCTCAGAGGAGGATCAACCAAAAAATAAACAGAATGAAGGAAGCTGTTAGGGATCAGGAGCTGGGAGAGGACTGGAGCCAGCGGGCTAGGCAGGTGGAGGAAACTGAGGCAGCGGGCGGGCGCCCCTCCACCGCTGGCACCTCCTGCATGCCCTGGTGACAGCCCGTCCTGACCCCACCCTCCCAGGCCCACCCCACACCCTGCCTCCCACGGGCTCTCCGGCTGTGGGGTGCAGGGAGCCAGGAGGAGGAGGAGGACAGAGGGACCCGGTGGGTGGCTGGCCCCGCCCCCTTGCAGAGGGGCACCTGCCCTGCATCTGTTCTGGCTGCTTCCCTGCTGGGACCTGGACCTCCACCCAGGCTGGCCCTCGGGACTTAGGAGGGGGCGGGGCAGAGGTGCCCAGGTGAGGACTGGAGAGTGGGGGGAGGGGGCGGCAGAGGGGAGGGGAGGGGTGTGGGAGGGCGTGGAGGAGAGAGAGCGCCCCTGCGGTGCAGGGCTGCCTGTTCACCCAGTTCGGGGGATTCGAGGCGCCCTCTTGTCTCCAGAGTGGGGTCGCTTCTCGACCCGGGTTGTGAGCTACGGGAAGCCACCGCGGTGCTGGTGCAGGTGCAGGCGGAAGCTTCGCCCTGTCACTCCCCCGGCGGGGCGCCCCACAGTCCTGGAGAGGGGATGGCATTAGCCTGGATGTGAGAGGAGGAGCAGGGGTCAGCCCAGAACTCCTCCCTGTGGCCTGACCCTCAGCTGGGAGGTCAGCATTAGCTGTGAGGTCAGCCCCTTGTGAGGTCAGCCCCCTGTGAGGTCAACCCCCTGTGAGGTCAGCATTAGCTGTGAGGTCAGCACTATGAGGTCAGCCCCCTGTGAGGTCAGCATTAGCTGTGAGGTCAGCATTAGCTGTGAGGTCAGCCCCCTGGGAGGTCAGCATTAGCTGTGCGGTCAGCCCCCTGGGAGGTCAGCATTAGCTGTGCGGTCAGCCCCCTGGGAAGTCAGCCCCCTGTGAGGTCAGCATTAGCTGGGAGGTCAGCCCCCTGTGAGGTCAGCATTATCTGGGAGGTCAGCCCCCTGGGAGGTCAGCATTAGCTGGGAGGTCAGCCCCCTGGGATGTCAGCATTAGCTGGGAGGTCAGCTCCCTGTAGGTCAGCCCCCTGTGAGGTCAGCATTAGCTGGGAGGTCAGCCCCCTGGGAGGTCAGCCCCCTGGGAGGTCAGCCCCCTGGGAAGTCAGCATTAGCTGGGAGGTCAGCCCCCTGGGAGGTCAGCATTAGCTGGGAGGTCAGCCCCCTGGGAGGTCAGCCCCCTGGGAGGTCAGCATTAGCTGGGAGGTCAGCATTAGCTGGGAGGTCAGCTCCCTGTAGGTCAGCCCCCTGGGAGGTCAGCATTAGCTGGGAGGTCAGCCCCCTGGGAGGTCAGCATTAGCTGGGAGGTCAGCCCCCTGGGAGGGCAGCCCCCTGGGAGGGCAGCATTAGCTGGGAGGTCAGCATTAGCTGGGAGGTCAGCCCAGCCTTCCCACCCGGTAGAGTCCAGAGCCCGTGCACCCAGTTCTGCGTTAGGCTGTGGCTCCTGGGGCTCTGCTTCTGGGGGGCTAGGTATCCTTGGCTCTGAATCTCGGGGGCTGAGGGGTCACTGAGAAGCCATGGCAGACACAGTGGGGCTCAAGGTTGGGCACAATCGATGCCCAGGGTCCCTCCTGCCCCACTGTGCGCGGCCACGGGCCAAGGGTCACGCCTGGGCCTGCTCTCTGGGCCCTCACAGCCAGCGCACACCCAGCTCACCTCCTCAGGGTGCCCAGGGCACCGTCGCCCACATCACTGTGCAATGCCAACATGGGGGGCAGAACCAGAAATGTTTGAAAACACGTGTCCCCAATGACCTCCCCTCGCCCCCGTCAATTAATTGTCCTCTGGCTGCTCTGTGAACAGGGGTCTCATGGCCTCGAATTGTTCAGCACATCCGCAGGCCTGAATGTCTCACAATCCCCTTTAACTATTGAATTTTAAAACTCTAACTCTCGCTCGGGCATCTGGGCTCTGCCCTAAGATGGGGGTGGGGAGCGGCGGGGGGGATACAGATGGAACAAAACTGGCCCGAAGTTTTGAAGATGGGCCTCATTCTATCATTTTCTCTCTATTCAGGGACATCTGAAATTTTCCATAATAAGGAGTTAAGCAGGAAAACAAAGCATCCCCGACGCCACAGGCTGGGCAGACAGAGCCCCGGCTGCTGGCTTCCCGGGCCCCTCCATCCCAGCCGGGCCCGGCCAGCAGCCTCCATCTGCACTCCCAGGGCACCTGCTCAGGGCAGCAACCCCACCAGCAGGCCCGTCACAGCCGCTCACCAACATCCTCACCCACCACATTCCACCCTTTCCCCACACCGGGGACCCTGTCCAACGCCATGAGGGCGTCACTCAGCAGGAGCTCTGCAGGTGTGGGCAGGTGGGGCCAGTGCCAGGGACATGCTCCCCCTGCAGGCCCTCTGCACCCTCCCAGGACGGGCAGGCGTCCGTGTGCGAAGACCAGGAGGGGCTGGGAAGGACCCACAGCTCACACAGCCTCACCATCGCCCGGCACCCCAGTCCTCCGGCCCCGTTCACGGCAGATGGCATCACCTGGCCAGCACGCCTCTGCCCCTCCAGCCCAGGGAGGCCCCCAAACCCCCGAGAAGGTATGACACCCATTCTGAGGGTGGGGTCCCCATCCTCCTGTCCCGCTCAGGTCCTATGGTGGCCAGGACCCCACCCTACCTCTGCGCACGGCCCACCTACCTCTGCACACGGCCCACCTACCTCTGCACACGGCCCACCAACCTCTGCACACGGCTCACCTACCTCTGCACACGGCTCACCTACCTCTGGCCGACAGCTTCTTGGTGTTGATGATCTTGGCGGCGTACTCATGGCCGGTGCAGAGCTTGACGCAGCGTCGGACCACAGAGAAAGCCCCCCTGGGATCAAGCGGGACAGAGACACAGAGAGCTGGTTAGTCTCCCTGGACGCCCAGCCCCCGCGTGAGGCCAGCCGTGGGCAGGGAGCTGTGAAGGAAGGAGTTCCCTCCCCAAACAGCTCCTGCCTCTACTCTGTCCCAGCACAGCGGGCCCTTCCCTGGCAGCTGGCAGAGTGAGCCGCCCCCACCCCAGGTCCTTGTGGGTCAGCAGGACCCGGGGGGGGGCTCAGAGGGGCCTAGGGGAACCCAGCGAGACCCCGGGGGACCCAGTGAGGCCCAGAGGGGACCCAGCCAGAGTTCCCATGGATGGAAGTCAGTGTGGCCACACAGGACTCACTGAGGGCTGTGGAGAAGCACCAGGTCAGTAGGCTGCAAAGCTGGAGGAGCAGCCCCCCACCTCCACGGCCCCCACCTCCCCTGCCCCCACCCCCGCTGCCCCCACCTCCACTGCCCCCACCCCTGCTGCCCCCACCTCCACGGCCCCCACCTCCACGGCCCCTCATCTCCATGGCCCCCACCTCCCCTGCCCCCACCTCCACTGCCCCCACCTCCACTGCCCCCACCTCCCCTGCCCCCACCTCCCCTGCCCCCACCTCCACTGCCCCCACCTCCCCTGCCCCCACCTCCACTGCCCCCACCTCCACGGCCCCTCATCTCCATGGCCCCCACCTCCACTGCCCCCACCCCCACTCTCCTTTCCCACAGCAGAGGCTGCAAGTCCCACATCACAGGCCCACAGGCCGACGTGGGGGCTTGTTTCGTTTCAGATCAATCACACTTCGTCGCCTTCAGCTTTATTCACGAGGAACGCAAACACCGGGAGGTCAGCCATCGCGGGCCTGTCAGCGTGAGCGCGTGGCAGGTCCGGAGGGAAGACTCGGGGTTCCCCAGGACCACAGCACGGAGCCTGTTACCGTGACACCCCCGGGGGGGCTCGGGCGGCTGTGGCTGTCAGTCACGAAGGCAGGGATGGACCCTAAACGGCGGTTCTGAGAAGCTGGCCCACCCTGGAGACAGGTGCTTCAGGCATCACATCCGCTCAGCAGGTGCAGGGCACGGGGCAGGGCAGGGCTGGGGGCGGCTGGGGCTGCAGCAGGACGGGCAGGCCCGGGGTCCGCACACACGTTCTTTATCCACTCATCAGTGGACGCACATTTGGGACATTTCTTTTTTTCTTTTTAGATTTTTACTTGTTGATTTTAAAGAGAAAGAAACACCGACGTGTTGTCCCACTTCTTTACGCATTCATTGGCTGTTCTTGTCTGTACCCTCACGGGGGACCGAACCCGCAACCTTGCGACGTCGGGACAAAGCTCCAACCATCTGCGCCAGTGGCGAGGGCAGGTGTCTGCTCTGTGACTGTCCCGGGCCACCTGCGGTGACCACGGCTGTATGGGCGTGGGACCCCGAGGAGCCGCCCACCGTCTCCCTAGGAGCCGCGGCAGCCCCACCCGCCAGCAGGTACGCGGCTCCCACTCCCCTCGCGCCGTCCCAGGGACCGCACCGTGGCTTTGTCGCGCTTCCCCGATGACTCAGGACGTCGAGCGTCTCTTCCTAAGCTAACTGTCCGCTTGGGTCATTTACCGTTTTACCGTCAGGCAGTTAAGTTCTTCACCTGTTCCACACACGAGTCCGTGTCAGAGCCGTGCCTGGCACCGTTCTCCCTCCGGAGGGCGTACCGGAAGCGCACAGGGCTCGGTGTTACGTCCAATCTGTCCACTTCTCTCTGTGGCTGTGTCTCTGGTGTCGTATCTAAAACACCGCGGCCAAACCCAAACGACGCTTACATTTTCTTCGGAAAATGTTGCCGTTTTTGCTCCGACAATGACGCCTGAGACCCGTTTTCAGGTGATTTTGTGTCTGGTAGGATGGGTTCCGACCTCATTCGTGGTGGATGCCCAGCCGTCCCCTTGTTGAATGGACCCTGATTCTGTCCTCATTCAACTGTCTTGTCGTCCTTGTCAAAGCACCGCCGACCGCAGATGCCGGCCCCACGCTGCCTCCGGGCCATGTCTGGCCTCCCGCCACGCGCGGCCCACACGCCTCTGACGGCTGTGGCTGCACCGTCAGCTTTGGAATCACGAGTGTGAGTCCCGAGTCCTCCTCTTGCTCAAGACTGTCCTGGCTCTTCTGGGTTCCGGCATATCCATACGAACCGTAGAATCAGCTTGCGAGCGGCAGCGCGGCTCCGTGGTGAGCATCGACCTATGAACCAGGAGGTCAGGGTTCGATTCCCAGTCAGGGCACATGCCCAGCTTTCGGACTGGATCCCCAGTGGGAGCCGTGCAGGAGGCAGCCGATCCATGATTCTCATCATGGATGTTTCTATCTCCCTCTCCCTCCCCCTCTCTCTCTGAGATCAATAAAAAATATATTTTAAAAAGAATCAGCTTGTGAATTTTTTTTAAAAGCAGCTGGAACCTCGACAGGCATCACCCTGAACTGTGGTCAGGGCGGAGAGGGTGCGGCACCAGGTCTCCAGAGCTCACGTCTTTGCACGGAGGTGTGACCTTTCACCTCTTCCAGCAGCAGGCTGTGTCCAACGTTCACGTCCTGATCGGCCTCTGTTGGTTCATTCCTCAGCATCGCGCGGTCTGAGACACCCTCGCGAACGGACTGTTTCCTCACTTTATTTGGGGATGAAACACGATGGGTCTCGGTGCGCTCGGCGGGCCGCGCCCTCCGTTCTGACAGAGGCTCAGGACGGCCTCCGGCTCCTGGTGTCTGGAGGAAGCTTCCGGCTGTTGCTGTGGTATCAGTGGAGGAAGCCCTCCTGTTTCTGGTTGGTTGGTTGTTTTTACCGAGGAAACGCGGTTGGATCGTCTGCCTCTGTCGACAGCGGCCAGCCCTGCCGCCGGGCGGAAGGCTCCCGTTCGCAGGGTGCCACCCTTCCCTGCACGTCGCTGGGGCTTCGCTGACAGACGCGGCTCTCGTCTCCTGTCCTGTGATGTCTGTCTGGTGTGACTGTCGGGGACTTTGGCCTCAGACGGCTGGACAAAACACCCTCCTCTCCTATTTATTTTTTAAAAGTAAGTTCTTATTAATTTCAAAGAGGAAGGGAGAGGGAGAGATAGAAACATCAGTGATGAGAGAGAATCACTGATCGGCTGCCTCCTGCACGTCCCCCACTGGGGACTGAGACCACAACTCGGGCCTGTGAGGAATCGAACCCTG
This sequence comes from Ia io, assembly GCA_025583905.1. Taxonomy (NCBI): domain Eukaryota; kingdom Metazoa; phylum Chordata; class Mammalia; order Chiroptera; family Vespertilionidae; genus Ia; species Ia io. The sequence continues at coordinate 83,900,510 of JAJQQW010000016.1, read as the reverse complement.
ACCTCCTGGTTCATGGGTTGATGCTCAACCACTGAGCCATGCCCACTGGGCTCACCTGTTTCCTTTCATTTATTTTTCAAGTAATAAAAACTCTGAATTACACTCCTGGCTTGAATTTTGTTTCTCTGGACAGTGTTGGGCTCAGCGACCTTGATGGGACGGCCGACGCTGTGCACGGAAACGACCACCAAGTCCCCAACACGGACGGTCAGGTGAGCTCCGCTGGGCCGGGCAGTGAGAGGGGACGTGGGCTGGCCGGGCGCAGAGGCCCCAGTAGGTCCGTGCCCACGCCGCCCACTGGCCACACTGAGGGCCCATCGCCCTCGTGCAGCCAGGTCTGGCACTCGGCCCCAGTCACCTTCTCCAGCGGCCGCGCCGGCCCTTTACCCTGAGAGCCCCTAACCGACGCCACACCGATGCCTGGGCCCAGCTGCCCCTCCAGGCTGCAGACCCCCTGGCATTGAGCTCAGGGTTCCCACCCAGCCCTGCACTGACCTCACCAGGTGGCTGTGTGGCCCCTCGGGCCACCTGAGGACCCAGGGCCACCAGCACCTCCCGCCGCCCCCCCCAGGCCCCACCTTCCACGGGCGAGTGCCCAACACACTGGGAAGGACCACAGCCTGCAGAGCCGCTCGGTGGGGCACCTGCTGTGCTCCGGGCACCGCCCCGAGCCCTGGGACCCAGTGGGGGCTTGGGGACAGGGGGGCTCCTCGAGGAACAGGCACCCACGTGGAGGTGCTGGGCGCCCGGAGGGCGTCACATCGGAAGACGCACGCCGCCGCACCCTGCGCCATCCCCCCCCCCCGCCGCGGCTGCCGGCCTGCGTCATGCGGTGGGGGTGGCTCTCACACTGGCTCCCACGGAACAGCGTGGCTCATGCTTCCTCCATCAGTGTTCTCAAATCCGTGCCCGCGAGTGCCAATCTGTTCCAGAATCAACAGAGGCTCGGCGCTGGCTTCACACTGAAGCGTAACTAAGCCGAGAGTCGTCCTCCCAGGCAGAAGGACGGGCCCGCCCGGGTCCACTGTGCAGGCTGGTGCCTCTGCCACCCGGCAGGCCCCGGAGGCTGGCACCTGGCAGCCCCTCTGGCGTGATGGCATGTTTTCCTTTTAAACAGATCCCGCTCTTCACATGAATAAAGCATACGTTTCCTGTGCTATGCCAAGAGGATCATTTTTGGAAAACCTCGTCGCTACATGATGCATTTTTATGTCTCTGCATTAATGAAGCGGCTCGCAGTGGTGAAAGATGCTTTAAAAACAATCAGGTTCCATTTTTGTCAGTCAGAAAGAAAATCACATTTTTGAAAATATATTGGAAACCTCCAGAAGGGCACTCTCTTGCCTGGGACCAGGCAGTCTCAGGCAGCGGGCACTGGCCCCCTCCGCGTGGCTCGCCCCATGACGCGGCTCAGTCCAGGCGGCTCAGTGCGGATGCTTAGGGAAACCACCTCTGCTAGGAACTTATTTAACTTATTATTTTATTATTATTTTTGGTGCCCTTGACTGGGAATCAAACCTTGACCTCCTGGTTCATAGGTTGATGCTCAACTACTGAGCCACACCAGCTGGGCTCCATTTTTTGTTTAAAAATCTGCCCCCGGTCCCCCTCCACCCCCCCCCACACACACACATGCCTGCATCCGAGAGCCGGCAGGCCCTGGGCTGACATGCAGCTGTCGTCACGGACAGGGCTGGAGGCCAACGGATCGAGAATCACGCACACGGAGATTCCACCTATATTTTTAAAACGTGTGTGTGTGTATGATGTGCATACGTGTGTCTGTACACGCACAGGTATCACACCCCCACACAGATCCCTGTGCGGACGTTAACACATAGTCCAGGGTCCTCTGGGAGCGAGGAAACGATGCGTGTACGAGTCACATTTATTGAACATACGTGTGAATTGCTTTTTTTTTTTAATAAGATGAAATTATCCTTGTAGTTTGATTAGTAAGATAAAATTCTGAGCCTTGCTTCTCCCAAATGGGGGCAGAGTGTTGGTTGCCATGGAGAGACGAGGAAAGGGAGGCAGGGGACAGCCTCGTGCTAAGAAGGCACAAGGACGGCCGATGAACAGCCTGAGGAGCTGAGGGTCAGAGCGGACCACAAGCAGGCATCAGCCAATGGAATAACAACGTTTTTTAAACATCATTTTAAAAAATATGTTTGTTTTTGCCCAGCAGGTATGGCTCAGTGGTTGAGCGTCAACCTATGAACCAGGAGGTCAGGGTTCGATTTCCGTCAGGGCACATGCCCGGGTTGCGGGCTCGGGTCCAGTGTGGGGCGTGCAGGAGGCAGCCGATCCATGATTCTCATCATTGCTGTTTCTCTCTCCCTCCCTCCCTTCCTTTCTGAAATCAATAAAAATATTTAAAAATATAAAATGTTTTTGTATTTTTTATTAATCCTCATGACATGCACCCAACAGGGGGCAGGGAGTGAACTCGGAACCCAGTAACGAGTCCTTGATGGGGAATCGAACCCGAAACCCTTCGGTGTGGAGGCTGACGCTCCAACTACTGAACCACACAGACCAGAGCTTAAATATGTTTTTTAATTGATTTTAGAGGGAGATGAAAGGAGAGATGGAAGCATCAATGATGATAATCATCCATCAGCTACCTCCTGCACACCCCCTACTGGGGATTAAGCCCAAAACCCGGGCATGTGCCCTGACTGGGAATAGAACCAGAGACTGGTGCACGGGGTGACGCTCAACAGCAGCTGGGGTGGAATAGCAGCCTTTAACAACGCAGGAGGGAGTAAGGTCACCAGCTCCTGAGAGAAGCAGAGGGCGGAGCCCAGAGCCTGTGGCCTGGGCCTGGATGGAGGCCAGGCCGCGCTCACCTCTCCCACATGGGCCATGACTGCAGACCCAGCGCTAATGTAACAGCCACCGTGTAACTGCTGGCGACTGTCACCAGAGCAGAAAGAGTGCAGGTAGCGAGCATGAGCTATATTCTTAGCTCTCGGCAAAGTAGGTTACGGTATAAAAATACCGCTCGGTAGTAGCTAAGCGAGCATCACCTTCATGTGCTCCTGCAGCAGCGCCGAGCCGGTCCGAAGCCCTCCTTCCCAGGCAGAGGCAGCGCGAGGGGTCACAGCTGTGGGCGGGGCCCGAAGCCCCACCTTTGCGGGGGGCTGCCTGTGTGTCCGATGGTGAGAGGTGCTCGGGGAAGACAGAATGGGGTCTGGGACGTGACCTCGCCAAGCAGCAGGGAGGGAGCTGCGTGGCCGTGGGGGCAGAAGGAGCAGCACAGGCCAAGGCCCTGAGGCAGGAGGGCTGCTGGGTGGGAGGAAATGAACACCCTCGCTCCTCCTCCCACACCCTCGATCCGGCTCCAGACCCTACACCCCCTCTGCCCTGAGTGTCAGTTCATTACCCACCCAGCCAGCAGGGACCGCCTCAGCCAGGGTCACCCACAGGATGGAGTCAAGGGCACATCAAGGTCATCTCTGGCCTCCTCACTGCTGGGGCAAGTCACCCGCCTAGCATCGTTAAATGGGCAACTAATTAAATAAAACCCCAGGTTCAAGGTGACCTGCTCCTCGGAGGTGTCAGCGCGGGTCCTTGTTCAGAACCTCCCGCGAGCTGCTCTCTCCTGGGTGAGCCCCCACATTTTAAAGGCGACAGCACCTCTTCTGACTCAATGAAAGACCCAACGTGTAAGACCCATGAGGGGCTGGCGGGCGTGAGCCACGGGGGCACAGACTGGCAGTGGCCCCAGCACCGGGACACACCGAGGAGCCATAGGCCTGTGCCCAGCAGACCCGCCCCCCTGTCAGAGAGGGGACAAACCTCCAACCACCCAGACCGCCCCCGGGGGCGGGAGCGGGAGCGTGCTCGGTCATGGTGCACAGGCAGCAGCCGGAGGTCACAACGGTCACCAGACCGGGCCCTGGAGGCGCCGCTGAGTGCAAACACAGGTTTCAGAGTTTTTAGGTAAAGTGCCAAGAACGCACACGGAGAATCCTCTCCGTTAGTGGTGGACACGGACATCCGTGTAAATCAACCAAAGAGGGTCTGGAAGGCCAGCACCCCGTGCAGGAGGGACACAAACCTCTACCTGCAACCTTACCGCTTGTAACAAAGAGAACGTGAGCCCGGCCATGGGGCTCAGTGGTTGAGACTCGACCTATGAACCAGGAGGTCACGGTTCGATTCCCGGTCAGGGCACAGGCCCAGGTTGAAGGCTCCATCCCCAGTGTGGGGTGTGCAGGAGGCAGCCGATTCACGACTTTCTCATCATTGATGTTTCTCTCTCTCCCTCTCCCTTCCTCCCTGAAATCAATAAAAATGTGTATATATTTTTAAAAAGTACTTAAAGCCAAAGGGATAAGAGAGTAAGTTTCCAATTCTGGTCCAAGAGACACGTGTGTTTGTTTATTGCTCCTGGGAGTTCTCTCCTCTGGCCTGTGCTGACCCAGCCCTCACCGCCGGCTCCCTGCCCGGCCCGGGACCCCTCTCGAGGGGCCTCTTAACCCGGGACCAGGGCCAAGTCAGGCTGCCTGAGAGAGGGCAGAGCCCAGAAAACGGCTCCTTTGGGCCTTCAGACCCCACTGCCCAGGCCCTGGAGACAATGCCAGCAGAGGCACCAGTTGAGGGGACGGGCCAAGGAGAGGGGGCAGGAGGAGAGAAGCTGAGGCCACTTCAGGGGGCGGCTGTGGGCAGGGGCCTGGCCCTTCCCGGGTACTCGGCATTGCCGGACTGGTGCCAGGGCTGCAGCTTTAAATAAACTTGGACGCGTCCACCTGGGCCAGGAAGCAACACCAACTGTGCCTCCAGCAGGCCCGGCGCTGACAACAGCCGGCCAACATGGCCACTGTGGACCCCCGCCGGGCTCCCCCGCACTGGCCTGGCCTCCTCCCTGCCCAGGACGCCCAGCAGAGCTGCGACAGGCCCCTCGGCAGCCCTCACCGGACCTGGCACCCAGGGAGCTCCAACAGGGGGTGCTGGGCAGAGCCGAAGCCCTCCTGGCTTCTGGCGCCTCCACACAAGGCTTCCCACCCACTCAAGCCTGTTCCTGGGCTCAGCTGCCTGTCCGCTGTCAGCTGCTCTTGTCCCTGCGGGCAGGTGGGCACCCAGCATGCACTGCAGGGCATGCCACCCCCTCTCATTCCCAAGGGCCTCCCTCCCCAGGGTGGGTGGGCGGCAGCCAGCAGCGTAAGCAGCCATGGCTGGAGTCAGAGCTGGGGGCGGGGCCTGCGCAGCTGTGGACCCAGAGAGCTCTCAGAAAAGTGAGGAGCTCTGAACTTCAGGCCCAGGTATCGGGATGCACTACGAGGGCGAGGATGGGGTGCCCCTGGTGCAAGCAGAGAAACATGACGACCTCCGAATGGCCGACCTTCCTCCCGCAGCCAACTGCTGCCCCATCTGAGGATCCCCAACCCATGCCTTCCTTTAAGGCAGGGACTTGGGGGCACAGGGGGGCTAACCTCTGCTCTGCTCTCCAGAGGACGGGCACCCCATCAGCCCCCACCTGAGGGAAGGGAATCTGTGGTCCCCAGGGCCTGGTCTTGCCCCGACCAGGGGTTCCCTCAGCCACCCTCTCTGCCCTAGGTCTGGCGCACCCCAGCACCTGCAGGATGAGCCGGAGAATTCGCACACCCCACACTCCTCCAGCTGGGCACCCAAAGTCACCAATGATCACCATCTGGGCACCAAAGTCACCAACGATCAGCATCTGGGCACCACAGGCGGCACCAACGATCACCATCTGGGCACCAACAGTCACCAACAATCACCATCTGGGCACCAACAGTCACCAACGATCAGCATCTGGGCGCCAACAGTCACCAATGATCAGCATCTGGGCACCAGTCACCAATGATCAGCATCTGGGCACCAGTCACCAACGATCACCATCTGGGCACCAACGATCAGCATCTGGACACCGGTCACCAACGATCACCATCTGGGCACCAACAGTCACCAACGATCACCATCTGGGCACCAACAGTCACCAACGATCAGCATCTGGGCACCAACAGTCACCAACGATCAGCATCTGGGCACCAACAGTCACCAACGATCAGCATCTGGGCACCAAGAGTCACCAACGATCAGCATCTGGGCACCAACAGTCACCAACGATCAGCATCTGGGCACCAAGAGTCACCAACGATCACCATCTGGGCACCAACAATCACCAACGATCACCATCTGGGCACCAGTCACCAATGATCACCATCTGGGCACCAACAGTCACCAACGATCAGCATCTGGGCACCAACAATCACCAACGATCAGCATCTGGGCACCAGTCACCAATGATCACCATCTGGGCACCAACAGTCACCAACGATCAGCATCTGGGCACCAATAATCACCAACGATCAGCATCTGGGCACCAGTCACCAATGATCACCATCTGGGCACCAACAGTCACCAACGATCACCATCTGGGCACCAACAGTCACCAACGATCAGCATCTGGGCACCAAGAGTCACCAACGATCACCATCTGGGCACCAACAGTCACCAACGATCACCATCTGGGCACCAACAGTCACCAACGATCACCATCTGGGCACCAACAGTCACCAACGATCAGCATCTGGGCACCAACAGTCACCAACGATCAGCATCTGGGCACCAACAATCACCAACGATCAGCATCTGGGCACCAGTCACCAACGATCAGCATCTGGGCACCAGTCACCAACGATCAGCATCTGGGCACCAAGAGTCACCAACGATCAGCATCTGGGCACCAACAATCACCAACGATCAGCATTTGGGCACCAGTCACCAACGATCACCATCTAGGCACCAGTCACCAACGATCAGCATCTGGGCACCAGTCACCAACGATCAGCATCTGGGCACCAACAGTCACCAACGATCAGCATCTGGGCACCAACAATCACCAACGATCAGCATCTGGGCACCAGTCACCAACGATCAGCATCTGGGCACCAAGAGTCACCAACGATCAGCATCTGGGCACCAGTCACCAACGATCACCATTTGGGCACCAACCGTCACCAATGATCAGCATCTGGGCACCAGTCACCAACGATCAGCATCTGGGCACCAAGAGTCACCAACGATCAGCATCTGGGCACCAGCCACCAACAATCAGCATCTGGGCACCAGTCACCAACGATCACCATCTGGGCACCAGTCACCAACAATCAGCATCTGGGCACCAGTCACCAACGATCACCATCTGGGCACCAGTCACCAACGATCACCATCTGGGCACCAGTCACCAATGATCAGCATCTGGGCACCAACAGTCACCAACGATCAGCATCTGGGCACCAACAGTCACCAACGATCAGCATCTGGGCACCAACAGTCACCAACTATCAGCATCTGGGCACCAACAGTCACCAACGATCACCATCTGGCCACCAACAGTCACCAACGATAAGCATCTGGTCACCAACGATCAGCATCTGGACACCGGTCACCAACGATCACCATCTGGGCACCATCAGTCACCAACGATCACCATCTGGGCACCAGTCACCAATGATCACCATCTGGGCACCAGTCACCAATGATCACCATCTGGGCACCAACAGTCACCAACGATCACCATCTGGGCACCAGTCACCAACGATCACCATCTGGGCACCAGTCACCAATGATCACCATCTGGGCACCAACAGTCACCAACGATCAGCACCCCTCACCATCGCAGGGATCACTACAAAGGTGTTTTCAGAAAGAAAACAAGGCCCGGCCGGTGTTGCTCAGTGGTTGAGCGCTGACCTATGAACCAAGAGGTTACGGTTCCATTCCCGGTCAGGGCACATGCGCGGGTGTGGGCTCCATCCCCAGTGCGGGGCGTGCAGGAGGCAGCCGTCCATGATTCTCTCATCATTGATGTTTCTATCTCTCCCTCTCCCTTCCTCTCTGAAATCAATAAACATATTTTTTAAAGAAAACAAGGATCGAACCCCGGGTAAGAGGAATCCTCCAGCAGCCGCGAGGGGTGGAGGTGGAAGGAAGGGGCTTGACCTGAGCAACCTCCCAGACTCACTGAGCGGACGCCCAGGCCTCGGGGCCCCCGTCCAGGGCCTCCCCGGGTCAGCGGCACCCCCAGGCCCAGGAGCCAGCTGTCCCGCAGAGTTCCCACCTGAACCGCCCTTCCCACCAGCAACGCGAACCCCTCCAACTCAGGCCCCATCTCCTGTGACCCTGAAGGACCCGCCAGGCTCCCGGCAGGCTCAGCCCCCGAGACTGACCCGACCGCCCTGACCTCGGCCCCGCCCCCCACTCCCTCTTCCCAGAAGGGCCGGGGGGACACCCGCGGCCGAGGCTGTTCCCACGCTGCCCGCGCCCGACACGCAAGGAGCCCCCTCCCGCTCGGAGGGAGCCACGGGAGGCGCCGGCGCCGCGCAGGTCCTGCCGCCCCCGCACCCGCTGCCTGCGCGGTGGGGGCGGGGACCGCGAAACCCACGCAGGACGGGCCCCCCTGCCCTGCTCCCAGGCGCCGCCACGAGCCCCTTCCCTCCGACCTCCCGCCACCAAATGCGTCACGTCTGCCCGCGCTCCGAGGACACCTGCTGCCGCCCCCGCTGTGCCCGGAGCCGAGCTCCCGGCCGGGCGGCTGCGCGGGGCAGGGCCACGGAGGGCCGCGCGCTGAGGTCCGGCCGGGCCGGGGCCGGGGCCGGGGCCGCGCGGGGCCGTGCGCTTGGCCCGGGCGGGGGAGCCGGAGGGTCGGGGGCGCGCGGGGCTGCAGGCGCCCGGGCCGGCGGGGTTCGGCTCTGCCGCCGGAGCCCTGCCGCCCGCGCGCGGCTCTTACTTGCCAATGTCCTCGTAGAGCTGGTACTCGTCGGTGAAGCGGGTGCAGGGCACCGTGGTGGCCATGGCGGCGGCGGCGGCGGCCTCCGTGCGCTCCGCTGCGCTCGGGCGGCGGCGACTCCGGCTCCCGCTCGCGGGCACGGCGGCTACAGGGCGCGGGCGCGGCGACACCTCGGCTCGGCGCCGGGCGGGGGCCGGGCTGGGCTGCGAGCGCCCGCGAGAGCTGCGCGCTCCGAGCTCCCAGGAACGCGCCGCACACCTACGCGCAGCCGGGAAGCGGGAGCCGCCGCTCCGCCCCGTCCGCCGCCCCCCGCGCGAGGCCCGCACCCGAGCCCGCGCCCTGCACACGCACACGCGCTGCACACGCGCCCACAGCCTGTACCACCTGCACGCGCCCGCGCCCTCACCTGCACCCGCTCCCTACTCACGGCCCTGCACACAGCCCCGCGCCCCGCACACGCGCGCACGTGCCTCACTCCTCACACGCCTGGGGATCAGGGCCTCGCACACGGGCTCCCTGCTGGTGACCCCCCGCGCGCACACAGACACACACACACACACACACACACACACACAGGGATTGTACACGAACCAGCCCCCTCTCCCCTGAAGGCCCGCTTGCCCTGGGCTCCAAGAGGGACTGGGAGCGCGTGGGCGGCCAGGACGCCTGCGTCCGCCTCCCCAGGATTCATTCCTCAACCCCAGGAGGAGATGCTCTCCACCCCTCCACACGCTGCACACCAGTCCCCATCCGTCCACGGAGCTGTTCTGAGGCCTCCGGACCAGGTCCCACTGGGGACATGGGGCTGGGGGTGGGGGAGAGATGGAAGGGCGGAGGCTGTCCTCCTCTAGGGTCCCAGCCCCCCCCCTCCTCCCAGCACTGGTGTCTGCACGAGGGGTCCCAGAGAGGAATGGGGGGGGGGGCGCAGTGAGGCGGAGAGTCAGGGGAACAGGGCTGCTCCCTGAGGAACTCAGGCTCCTGAGCGCTCACAGCCCCCTGCCTGGGGACACGCGCCCCTCTCCCGGGCCTAGTCCACCTGCCTGGCCCCTGCTCTGGCCTCATCCAACAGGGTCCATCTTGAAAGTAGCCCCGGAGCGGAGGGGGGGCAGGAGGAGGCCAGGCAGAGGCTGGCTGACCCGTTTTCCACAGAAGAGCCTCCCCTGGGCCCGCCCAGGCTGCCATCTAGAACAGGGACTTCGGATCCAACGGGAGCCCCCTGGGCTCTGCTGCCCCCACATGCAAGGGGCTGGGGCTGGGCCGGGGCAGGCTCGGGCCAGGCCAGGCCCCGAGGAAGGAAGTTCCCAGCAGCCAGCTCCAGATTTGGGTCGCCCAGCTGCCCGATGTGAGCCCTGGCGGCACCACCGGCTTCCAGCTGTGGGTTCCGGGCCTGTGCGCTCAGCGCTCGCCTTGGTGGCCAGCACAGGGCCTGCCTTGGCCACAATAAATGCTTCCTGGGTCAAAGTTCACACAGAAGGGGTTCTGGGGTGGGGGCAGTCGGGCCTCCCCGCAAGATGCCTTTGGAGCGTGTCTGTCCCACAGATTAGCAGACCAGGGGTGGCCAGTCTGGGTCTTGGGTGGTTCTACAGATCTGATTTACACCCAGGAGACAGCTAGGGGCAGAGGACACTGGGTAACGGTAAGTCCTGGTTTGGGGGGGGGCGGGGGGGACATGGAGGGCCTGTGGGGGCCTGGCCTTGCTCTCAGCAGGGAGGTGGGAGGGGAGACCACCTCCACCTCCACACCTGGCAGAGCCACTGGCCTGTCCCGGCAGCTGACACCCACCTCTCCGTGAGGCCCACACAAGCACGGAGGCTGGCTCTGGGGAAGTGCTCAGACCCCCAGGAATCGTCCCCACACGCTGGGCCCTGGGCATGACCCCGAGCTCAGCAGAGAGGAGGAGGCAGACCAACACATAGAGCGCAATTAACAAACAAAACAACATCCTCCCCTGGACAAACCAGGCTCTTAGGCCACAAGCCGTCAGGCACTGCCAAGGCCACGCACACTCCTACCGGCACCAGCCATGCCAGGTCTACACGTATTCTACACGTATTCCACACGTCTTACCTCATTTCACTCACCGGCAGTCCGAGGCAGGTACTTCGTTACCCCCACCTTACTAGGTGGACAGCAGAAACAGAGGTGAGGTAACCTGCCCAGTGTCACACAGCCCAGCACTGCCTGGTCCTGACACCCCACTGCTCCAGAGAACCCCTGTCTTTTATTCTCACACACACACTCACACACACTTGCATGCTCACATACAGTCATGCACTTATACACACTCGCAGTCACGTACTCTTACAATCACATAAACTTACACTTACACTGCCTCGCATTCACACACAATCACATAAACTCACACCCTCACACACACACATTCACACTCACATGTGCATGGCTCCCGCGGCCCCAGGTGAGGACACAGCAGCATTCTGGGGTTTGCTTTGAGGTTCCTTCCCCTGGGTGGGGAGGCTACCCAGGACCAAGGTTACACAAGAAGTCAGGGTCACTAAGGGGAGCAGCTTGAGGCCCTCCTTCTACTGTTAGCACCTGGGGTTCCCCAGGCAGCCCCTCCCCAGGCTGAAATATTAAAGGTGTTATGCAGGCAGGAAGGTGGGGTGATCAGGGCACCCCCGGGGGAATGGTGGTTACCAAGACCCAGACTGCCCCTGCCTCCACAGCCCCTCCCCTCACCCCCTCACAGAACAGCCCACTCTCCCCTCCAGGCAGTGGGGTCGAAGAGCTGGAAGGGGGAAGGGCTGTCAGCCATGACTCTTCCTGGGCCCCGGGAGGCCTCTCACCTGGTTCTGGCCTCCCACTCTCCTTCAGGAAGGGCCCTCTCCCACTCGCACCTGTGTCATCTCCACCCCCCTCCTCATCCTTTCTAGCTGGCTTCCATCCATAAGGAGGGCTCTTCCTCCCAAGTAGCAGCTGGGGCGGGTGTGGGAATCTCAGTTCTGGGAGGTTATTGTTAGGACAGTCCCCATGGCAACGAGCATCACATCTGCAGAGCCCAAAGTGCTGCTCATGGCCTCCTCTACCCCTCGCCTCCAGGTCGCCTCTCCCAGGCGCAGCCATCTGCCTGGAGGGGCAGGCTGGTCCCAGAACAGGAAGACCCCAATCCATCCTCTCCAACCGCCTGGCCCTTGAGGTGGCAGCCTGTGCTGGGCGCTGTGGCAGGCATGGGGGATGGTGATGATGATGGTGGTGATGGTGATGATGCTGATAATGGTGGTAATGAATACTGTGATGATGATGGTGATGATGATGGTGGTGATGGTGATGATGGTGATGATGGTGATGGTGGTGATGGTGATGATGATGGTGATGATGGTGGTGGTGATGGTGATGATGGTGATGATGATGATGGTGGTGATGGTGATGATGATGGTGATGATGGTGGTGATGGTGATGGTGATGATGATGATGATGGTGGTAATGAATACTGTGATGATGATGGTGGTGATGGTGATGATGGTGGCGATAATGCTGATGGTGATGATGATGATGGTGATAATGCTGCTGATGGTGGTGGTGATAGTGATGATGATGGTGATGATGATGGCGATAATGCTGCTGCTGATGGTGGTGATGGTGGTGATGGTGATGATGGTGATGGTGATGATGATGGTGGTGATAGTGATGATGATGATGGTTACGATGGTGATGCTGGTGATGGTGATGGTGATGGTGGTGGTGATGGTGGTGGTGATGGTGGTGGTGATGGTGATGAAGGCCAAGCTACGAGTTACTCACGACCTACTGGGAACTCTTCTGAAGGTCTGCCAACACCTTATTAAACTTCACAGCAACCTCGAAAGGTGGCGGCTATTGTTAGCGTCCTTGTACAAATGAGGAAGCAGAGGCACAGAAGGTGCTGTCACTGGGCTCAGTCCTGGCATCAGATCCACCTGACTCTGCAGCTGGTGCCTTCACCCACTGCACTGTGCCCGGGACCGCAGGCCTGTTCACGTGGTGATGTCACCGGGAAGGAGGAGGGCTCTGCTGGAGACCAACCAGAGGCAAACAAGAAAACGCTGGGCAGCGATTCCTCTACATCAGTTCAAAACAGTCCCTGGAAGTGAGCCAGGGGTGGGGCATGTGAACTCGGGAGAGTAGGGATGTGAACAAGAGGGAGTGGGGAGGGGCATGTGAACACCTGGAAGTGGTCATGTGAATAAGGGGGTAGAGCCATTTGATCACATGAGAATAGGCACGTGAACAAGGGGGTGGGGCCACATGATCACACGAGAATAGGCACATGAACAAGGGGGAAAATAAAATAAAATCCTATATCCTATATACTAAAAGTCTAATATGCTAAGTGTCCAGTCGTCCATTCAACCAATCAAAGCATAATATGCGGGGGGGGACGACCAAGATGGCGGCATAGGGCGGACGCCTGATTGTTGCCTACCACAACAATTGTGAAAATACAACTAGAAAACAGAACGGACACCATCCAGAACTACCGGAGGGCTGGCTGAGCAGATGCTCTACAACTAGAATAAAAGAGAGGGGGACGCGGGATGAAGCTGATGCCGGTGAGCCAAAGATCTCACTTTAAAATCTACGGCTCTGGAAGATGGCGGCAGAGTTGAACGGCTGATCTGTTGCCTCGCATGGCAGTTTCGGAAATACAACTAAAAGATGGACTGGTGAGCGCGGCGACTCCTGCTCGCGTCTCCCCAGGCCGGGCGGATGCTCCTCTCTGTCAGCACCTCAGCCGGGGCCATGAGCTCGTGGGCGGCCGCGGCAGCTGCTATGGCGGCGGCGGCGGCCGCGGACTCGGCGCAGTGGCTCTCGGTGAAGGAAGAGACCATCTTTCTGCAGGACGGGCCCATCCGTGTCACCGACCTGGCCGAGCTGCCCAGTGAGATCCTCGGGGCCCCGGAGGCTGCCGACACCGACTTGGAAGATTTTTAGGATTTCCCGTCTTACATTCAAGTCCTTTAGCCATTTTGAGAGAGGAGAACCAAGAAGGCGGCAAAGTTAAACAAATGAACTGCGCCGCGCACAGCAATTTCAAAAATACAACTGGAGGACAGAGCGTCTGCCACCCAGAACCACAGGAGAGCTGGCTGAAGGGTGGATTTACAGCTAAGAGGGAAGAGGAAAGAGCGAACTCGGAAGGGATAAGGTGCGGAGGCGCGTGGGTCGGACTGGTGGTGGGGGAAGGGTTGAGCGGCTTTTTTTCCAACCCTAGGGGAGGTTAGCTCCCCATCACCCTGAAATCCAGCTTCTGGGGACGCGCGGGAGACCCAGACGCCTGCGGGGAGAGGCTGGACTCTCGGCCTTCGTGTCGGAGAGTGGGAGTAACTTCCTTGCGGAGGTGCGCCAAGCAATCAGTGTTTGCTGCGCTGGAGTGCGGAACGAGGGGGCTTAGAAACGTAGAGAGCAGAAAAAGCAGACTTGCAGCCATTGCGGTTCGCCACACCATGGCCTGGTGGCGCTCTGAGACCCCGCCCAGCCCTGAGACCCGCCCCGCCCTGGGACCCGCCCCGCACGTTTTGCAGGCCCACCTGGGCTCCAAGCAGCGGCTTTTGCATATGGGTGGCCTGCCTTGTGGCAGCTTGACCAGATGAACTGCGGTTCTAGTCGGATTGCTCCAGGGCCACTTAGACAGGAGGAGGAAACTGCAGTTTTTACTGTAACTCCTGCTGAGTGGCCTCAGACAGTAGCTGACCTGCACCCCATTGGAGACCCAGAAACGAGGGCATCTAGTGGTCAGTGTGAGATGACACCAGATTTCAACCACTCGCATAAGGGACACATTCAAGAGGCAGACTCAGTGAGCGCCAAAGCCTTGCTGCGACAAGATCCGGCCCATAAACGTGTCTCCTGCACAGCAACTCTTTCCTTTATAGAAACAGAGGGTCCTCATGGACAATTGGCCAGGAGGACAATTCCTCCCAGTGACACCAACAACAATCAAGACTTAACTATACAAAGGAGGACCAAGATGGAGGCATAGGGCGGAAGCCTGATTGTTGCCTACCACAACATTTTGAGACTACGACGGGAGAGCAGAGCAGACACCATCCAGAACCACCGGAGGGCTGGCTGAGCAGATGCTCTACAACTAGAATAAAAGAGAGGGGTACGCAGGATGATGCTGATGCTGGTGACCCAAAGATCACACTTTAAGAACTACAGCTCAGGTGACACAATGGCAGCCTGGAATGTGCTCGGCGCAGTTCCCCCGGCGGTCTCCGGCTGAGGGGATGGCTCCACTCGCTGCCGAGCACGGACAGACGAGCCCCTGAGAGACATGGGGTGGGAGACTCTGCGCTTGCTGACCTCCGAGTCCTTCAAGAATCTCAACGCCCCGGAAGCGGCCAGGTGCGCACGCTCGGCGACTGGCCACCGCTGCAGACACAAGGGCCGACGCAGCGACCCCGGACCAGCCCGCCACCGCGTACCGGGCACACCGGAGCTTCGCCGAGCCCGCAGCCCAACGAGTTCTGCGGCAGCCGCCCTGGAGCTCTGAGAAAATGGCCGAAAGAATTGCTGAGAGGGAATTGACCAACAGGAATTGGGATCAAGAAGACGAAACCCCGCTGGGTCCCGGGTCCGGGTGAGGCCGCGCGCCCCTGGGTCCGGGTGAGGTCACACGACCCTGGGTCTGGGAGAGGCCACGTGCCCCTGGGTCCGGGTGAGGCCACGCGCCCCTGGGTCCGGGTGAAGCTGTATCCCGGGCCCGGGTGAGGCCGTGTGCCCCTGGATCCGGGAGAGGCTGGGTCCCGGGTCCGGGTGAGGCCACACGCCCCTGGGTCCGGGTGAAGCTGTATCCCGGGCCCGGGTGAGGCCGTGTGCCCCTGGATCCGGGAGAGGCTGGGTCCCGGGTCCGGGTGAGGCCTCGCGCACCTGGATCTGGGTGAGGCCACACGCCCCTGGGTCCGGGTGAGGCCACATGCCCCTGGATCCGGGTGAGGCCACACGCCCCTGGGTCCGGGTGAGGCCACACGCCCCTGGGTCCGGGTGAAGCTGGATCCCAGGTCCAGGTGAGGCCATACGCCCCTGGGTCTGGGAGAGGCTGGGTCCCGGGTCCAGGCAAGGCTGCGTGCCCCTGGGCTTGGGTGTGGTCACACACCCCTGGGTCTAGGTGAGGCCTCACGCCCCTGGGTCCGGGTGAGGCCGTGCGCCCCTGGATCCGGGTGAGGCCACGCGACCATGGGTCTGGGAGAGGCCACGCACCCCTGGGTCCGGGTGAGGCTACACGCCCCTGGGTCTGGGAGAGGCCATGCGCCCCTGGGTCCGGGTGAGGCCATGCGCCCCTGGGTCCGGGTGAAGCTGGATCCCAGGTCCGGGTGAGGCCATATGCCCCTGGGTCCGGGAGAGGCTGGGTCCCGGGTCTGGGCGAGGCTGCATGCCCCTGGGCTCGGTTGTGGTCACACACCCCTGGGTCTAGGTGAGGCCTCACGCCCCTGGGTCCGGGTGAGGCTGTGCGCCCCTGGATCCGGGTGAGGCCACGCGACCATGGGTCTGGGAGAGGCCACGCACCCCTGGGTCTGGGTGAGGCCACGCGCCCCTGGGTCTGGGAGAGGCCACGCGACCCTGGGTCCGGGTGAGGCCATGCACCCCTGGATCCGGGTGAAGCTGGATCCCGGGTCCAGGTGAGGCCGTGTGCCCCTGGATCCGGGTGAGGTCGCGCGCCCCTGGATCTGGGTGAAGCTGGATCCCGGGTCCAGGTGAGGCCGTGTGCCCCTAGATCCGGGTGAGGCTGGGTCCCGGGTCCGGGTGAGGCCACGCACACCTGGGTCCGGGTGAGGCCACGTGCCCCTGGGTCCGGGTGAAGCTGGATCCCGGGTCCGGGTAAGGCCGTGCGCCCCTGGGCCCGGGTGAGACCGCGTGCCCCTGGGTCCGGGTAAGGCCATGCGCCCCTGGGTCCGGGTGAAGCTGGATCCCGGGTCTGGGTGAGGCCGTGTGCCCCTGGGTCCGGGTGAGGCCATGCGCCCCTGGGTCCGGGTGAAGCTGGATCCTGGGTCCGGGTGAGGCCGTGCGCCCCTGGGTCCGGGTGAGGCCGCGCGCCCCTGGGTCTGGGAGAGGCCTCGTGCCCCTGGGTCCGGGTGGAGCCACACGCCCCTGGGTCCGGGAGTGGCCGCGCGCCTCTGGGTCCGGGTGGGGCCACGTGCCCCTGGGTCTGGGTGAGGCCACGCGCCCCTGGGTCCGGGTGAAGCTGGAGCATCCCGGGTCCGGGTAAGGCCGCGTGCACCCGGGTCCAGGTGAGGCCACGCGCCCCCTGGGTCTGGGTGAGGCCACATGCCCCTGGGTCCGGGTGAGGCCACGCGCCCCTGGGTCCGGGTGAAGCTGGATCATCCTGGGTCTGGGTGAGGCCGTGTGCCCCTGGATCCAGGTGAGGCTGGGTCCTGGGTCCAGGTGAGGCCGCACGCACCCGGGTCCAGGTGAGGCCGCACGCACCCGGGTCCAGGTGAGGCCACGCGCCCCCTGGGCCCGGGTGAGGCCCCGTGCCCCTGAGTCCGGGTGAAGCCATGCCCCTGGGTCCGGCCAAGACCAAAACAGAGGGTGTCGGACCTGCATTACCACCATTTGTCCACCATCCAGAGCTGAGGGGTCAGTGCCAACATGTACACATAAGGAACTGGTGGACATTGATATTGGGTCTCAAAAGAACTGTTGGTCCAGAAAGAAACTCACTACAGACTGATTCATTTGCCTGTCAGCATAACTATTATTGCTCGTCTCACATTCAGTTCTTATAAGTATATCTCTAGTGACACATGATCTCGCTCATCTAGGGGAAATGATGAACAACATAGACTGATGAACAAGAACAGAACCAGAAACAAGGAGGCATCGATCGGACTATCGGGCCTCAGAGGGAGGGTAGGGAGGGTGGGGGTAGGGGGGAGAGATCAACCAAAGGACTTGTGTGCATGCATATGAGCCTAACCAATGGTTAAGGACAACAGGGGGTTGGGGCATCCGTGGGAAGGGGTGTGGGATGGGAATGGGGGGATGAGGACAAATATGTGACACCTTAATCAATAAAGAAATTTAAAAAATAAAAAATAAATAAATAAATAAATAAAAAAAAAAAAAAAAAAAAAAAAAAAAAAAAAAAAAAAAAAAAAAAAAAAAGCATAATATGCTAATGATATGCTAAGGCCCCTCAACCGCTCACTATGATGTGCACTGACCACCAGGGCGCAGACTGCTCCGACCAGTAGGTTAGCTGCTGCCGGGGTCCGGCCTATCAGGACTGATCAAAATGGGCTGGACATGCCCTGGAGCCCTCCTGCAGTCCCTCCCTGGCCCCTGATTGTGCACTGGTGGGGTCCCTCGGCCTGGCCTGCACCCTCTCACAATCCAGGACCCCTCGGGGGATGTCGGAAAGCCAGTTTCGGCCCAATCCCACAGGCCAGGCTGAGGGACCCTACTGGTGCATGAATTCGTGCACCGGGCCTCTAGAAATAAAATTAAAATAAAATAAAATAATAAAGTGACCACTGGAGAGCAACAGGGCGGCAGCTTCGACGTGTGCCCAGGGCAGCCCCTCTGAGGGCGACGTCCATGCTGAGGTCTGAGTGATGGGGATGCTGGGACGGGGAAGTGCCCGCAGGCAGAGGTGGCAGCTGTGATGGGCCGTGTGCTGGAACTGGCTGGCATGTCAGGATGGCGAAGGCAGGAAAGGGAGGGCACGCAAGACATCGCCACCATCTGTCGTCTGTTCACCTGCATGTTCTGCTTGGCACCCGAGTTTCCCGCAGGAGTCGGAGCCACCTAAGTGACTAACAAGCAAAGCAATGAAGCCACCGGTAAGCGGGGACCTGGCCCAGGTCCTGTGCACAGGCTGAGCCGAGGACAAGAGGGGTTGGCCCTCCAGGCATCCAGGATGAGGTGGGCAGCCCCAACTGTGCAAGGCCACACCTCGGGGTGCAGGGACCCCTGCTGAGCCCACCGCTCAGCCCTGCTCCTGCCACCTCTCCTGAACCCTCCCTGGCCTCGGGCTGCTGGGGCTCCTGCCCGGCCCCGCAGTGGCCCCTTGCTGTCCAGCTGCACCGCGTCTCTCCCGGGAGTGTCACTGCCGTGCTCCTGGAGATGCCCAACCCTGGGCCCCAGAAGGCAGACTTGTCCCAACCCGGTCCCCCGACCCCGTGCTGGTCACACAGGCATGTCTATCAAGGAGGGCAGTCCGGGAGCAGGACTTGTGTCCCAAATGACCAGCAGGAGGGGCTGTGGAGTCATCCCAGCTGGACTTCCCTCCCACAGATACGGGGCTTGTGGTGGGAACTGCCTCCTGGTGTCAGGAGGCCCTGCTCTCAGGCCTCTCCTGTGCTCACCTGCAAGCCGCAGGGCACGCTGACATGGCCACCAGCCCGGGGCTCCCAGGGCAACCTCAGCAGACCTGCGTGCATCAGCTCCAATTTCCCTGCACCCCAGCACCCAGAGGTGGCACCCCTACTGGTCACAACACTGGGCTCCACAGAGCCCGCGGGGATGCACTGCCGCGCTCGGCTGCGTCCGGCCCTCTGCTCAGCCATCAGGGTTGGCCAACCTGCTGCTCCCACCCGGAGGCCCGGCCATCACACCCCAGTTCCTGTGTCAGGCGGCGGAGGTCAGGCTGCACAGTGGGCACGCACTGCTTTGGCCACACGACATGAACCGCAGTTCACAGCCGAAGGAGCTGGAAAAGAACAAAATAACCCGAGAAGGGGGAAGGGTGAGTCTGAGAAGGCCAGACGGGAGGAATGAGATGAAAGCCACCAGCAGCACCGCTGGTCAGCAACACCAAAAGCTAGATGTGTTTTCTAAAAACTTTTAACAGTAAATCAAAGTCTGGTCGATAACAGAAGTCAAAAAAAGTAGGTACAAAATGGGGGACAAAAATGAAGTAAGAGGCAAAGGTTATTAAAGAGCACCACGCACAGCGTTTCACCGAGAAACAGAGGCCGTGGCTTGGGTGCCATCCCTTCCACCAAAAGGCCGCCCGCTCCCTTCTGGTCCGGGCGGACTCAACCCCGCAGGCCGTGCAGGAGACAGCGCTGGGTGTTTCACTCTCACATTGATGCTTCTCTCTCTCCCTCTTGCTTTCTGTCTAAAAAATCAATCTTAAAAAATCTAAAAAAAAGAAATGGAAGAATGTTATTTGAAATGCAAATTTTTCATTTGGCTCAAAAAAAGTAAAATGACAGAAGAAATGTAAAAACTGTGCTGAACTTCACACAATAAGAATGTTTTCGCTCATTATATTTGTACTAATAAAGAAATGACAATGAGCCCTGGCGGGTTTGGCTCAGTGGATAGAGCGTCGGCCTGCAGACTGAGGGGTCCCAGGTTCCATTCCGGCCAAGGGCACATGCCTCCTGTGGCTGGATCCTCAGAGGCAGCCAATCGGCAGGAGGCAGCCGATCAATGATTCTCTCTCATCATTGAAGCTTCTATCTCTCTCTCTCTGGAATCAATAAAATACATATATTAAAAAAAAAAAAAAAAAGACATGACAATGAGAATTAGGGGAAAACAAACCCATTGTCCCGAGGAGGGAATGAGGCTCCTCCCTCCTGGCCAGGGCCCAGGTGCCTAACGCCTGTTCCTAAATTGAAGACCATAAAATACCGGAACTGGGCGCTCCGCTCCTTGGTGCTGGTTTAGCCTGGAGCCTGTGGGCCTCAGTCCCTGCAGCAGCCCTGAGGGCTTTGCAGGATGCGCTCGCTGGGCCTGGGCGCCTGGGGCGCGGCTATTCGGGTTCGGAGGAAGGATTTGTAATGAAGACGTGCTCAGCGGTGCTATTTATAACCGAGAAAACTGGAAACAACCCAAGTGGCCGCCCGCTGGGACCCGCCGGCAGCTACGCGGAGGGGACGGAGATGCCAGGCTGTGACGAGCTACGAGCTCCGTGGAGACAGAGCGCGTGCGTGGGGGGAGCCAAATATAACGCGGTTTGCACACAGCGGGTAATTACGGGACAGCGCGGGTCGGGTGTCTGCCGCCACCCTACCCTCCTGCACCCACAAAGGAGGGGGGCTGGGAGAGGTGGGAGCCCCAGCAGGGAGGGGGCGGAGCCAGCCCCCCAGACCTCCCCAGCCAGCAAGCGGGCTGTGCAGCCCCCTGCAAAGGGTCCAAAGGAGGGAGACAGAACTTTGAGGTCCTGGGCCTTTGTCCCAGGGATACACCGCCTGCCTCTGGACGTGGGCAAGCGCCATGCTCCTCGTCCTGCCTCCGCCCCCTCAGAGTGCCCTGGGTCCCAGGTATCCCAGTGTCTGGGCTCCCCTCCAGCCAGGAGCCGAGAGCAGTGGGTGGAGGAGGGTGTGGGTGGACCCTGAGGCGGCAGAGTGGGGTGGCCCTGCCGCACGACCTGCCCAGGCCAGGCCGAGCCGCCCCGGCTGCTGCGGCTGCTGCCTTCCCAGTGGGGGCAGAAGCAGCTCCACACCGTGGACAGGGCCCCGTTCCCAGCGCACAAGCCCACCTGGCACCCCAGGCCCTGGGGCTCAGACACAGGACAGCCCAGGCGCAGGGCAGGCCTCCACTGGGGATTGGCAGACTGGTGTCCTGAGCAACCATCGCCCTGGACACGGGGGAGACAGCTGCTTTCCGGCCGCGGTGGGCAGTGGGAGGATCCCAACAGGACAACTCAGTGATGGCTCAGCTCTCACCTGACTGAGGCCCAAGGTCACAGGGCCAGACAGGCTGTGATGAGAGCCAGGACAGCAGGGCAGAGGGCAGGGGGTACTGAGCAGGGTCCCCAGACAGCACAGGGACCCGTGGGTCCTTGCAGACCCCCAAGCTGTGGGTGCACGGGTGGGACTGGGTGGTGGGTAAACAGAGGGCCCTGGGGCGCATCAGGGGTTCCAGGATGAGCCACGAAGTCAGGTCCCCGGGCAGTGACCGAACTGCCTGCAGAAACAGAGTCCACTCCCTTGCAAGGAAGTTAGGGACTATTGGGGTTCACAGCACCCCGCCAGTGTCCAGTAACACTAGGTTTACAAAGAAACAAATAAGTGTGATCCCAGCAAAAAATCAACGGACACACTGAACCCAAAATGACCCAGATGTTGGACTAGCAGGCTGTGAGGGCAATACCATAGACATGTTCAAAGAATTAAGGAAGTGTGGCTTTCATACGTGAACGGATCCAAAGCCTCAGCCCCAATGGCAGGTAGAGCAGTAGGAATGATCCGAGTAAGAGGCTGAGGAAGCACGGAGCCCGAGACCTGGGAACAGTAACAAACCGTCTCCCACACATGCAGCGAGTCTCAGAAGAAGGGGCGTGAGGCTGAGCAGAATAAATATTTGAAGATATAATGGCCAAGAACGTCCCAAATCTGATGGAAAACATCAATTTACATCTCCAATAATTTCAACAAACAGCAATCAGTGTAAGTATAAAAAGAACCGCACTCAGACACCCACAGCCCTGAAACCAAACCCTGCCGGCAGGCAGAGAGAAAGACACACTTTGTACCAGGAACAATGGTGAGACCGTAACTGACTTCTCACCAGAAACAGCGCACGTCGGTGCTAATGCAGTGGCATCAGCCAAGTTCTGAAGGCAAAGACATTGTCAACCCCCCAATTCGTACCCAGGAAAAACGTCCTTAAAAAACAGGGTGGATGTGCCCAGCCGGTGTGGCTCAGTGGCTGAGCATTGACCTATGAACCAGGAGGTCACATTTTGATTCCCAGTCAGGGCACGTGCCCGGATTGCAGACTAGATCCCCAGTGTGGGGTGTGCAAGAGGCAGCCAATCAGTGCTTCTCTCTCATCAATGATGTTTCTCTCTCCTTCTCCCTCTGCCTTCTCTGAAATCAATAAAATACATATATTTTTAAAGTAATTCTTTAACTTTTTGCACTTGGATGTCGAGTGTGACTCAACACGGTTAGCATCGGTAGCAGGAATCGAGAAAAAAGCGAGTGCAAAGGGTTAAAAAAAACAAAAACAAGGCTGACGTGCGGACATGCACACAAACGAAGCCGAGAATCCATGTAGAAGACACGCAGCCGTCCGCCAGGTCAAGCGGGTGGTGCAGACGGAAGCCGGGTCTACAGGGGCCAACCACACGGTGCGGACCTGGCAGGTGTGAGCCTGGGGCAGGAGGAATGTGCTGGGAGCGGGGCAGTGGGCATCACAGCACCACCTCTGTGTCACCGTCAGCAAACACAGGACGTGAGACACTCGCAGAGGCTGACCCGGACGCTTCAGAAACGTCAAGTCCTGGAAGGCACATGAGACTGAGAGCTGGTCTAGGCAGCAAGAACCTGATCGCACGCGGCCAAACTCCACCCGGCAGATGGAGGCTGCGCCCAGGACGTGTGGGGAAGCAGCCGACCTGGCCCCCATCTGGGGTTTGACGAGGGCACGGCAGCCAGGCGGACGTCCTCATGTGACAGTTACACCGTTTGTGTGGGAGATAATGATCTTCCCACAACTCATTACCCAGTGAGCCAGATCAGCGCAGAGACCTGGAAGGCAATGTCCTCGTGTTAATCGGCTGTGGTTGAAGGACAGACTCCTTGGGATGCTTTTGTGACTTCTCAGAAGCTTGTTCCTCCTCCTGCACTTTGCAACCTTCAGTGAATTTTAGAGGTAGCCTGTAATCACACACACGCTCTCTCTTACACACACACACTCACACACACACACACACTTCTGCCGTGTTACTTCGGGGCGTGATGTGTGTTACGTATGTAGCTCAGAGTGCAGAGAACTGAAATAATTTCCATACTGAGTCTAACAATCCACAGCACAACACCCATCTGTGAACCTAAGGAACCGCCACTGACACTGGAGAAGGAAAGGCCTGTAGGGGGAGCCCTCGCACTCCCACCACTGCTGTCCACTCGGCCAACAGGAAGCCCTCTGTCACAGCTGTCAATCACAGCCCCTTAGGTTACAGACCCCAACAGGAGACCACCCCCCACTCCACAGTGTACCACGTCACTACCCCAGCGGGAAGAAGATTCTCTTCTCGCCCAGCAACACGCCCTGAAGCCGTAGCTCAGCCAATGAGAAACCGTCCTGTCTGAACTCTTTACTCCAATGAACATTCTTATTTCCTTGCGGGTGGTGCCTGCCCGGCCTCTTTCCTATAAAAGCCTTTCACCCTGTACACCTCCTCCCAGGGCCTCTGCTTTGCCAGGGGAGATGCTGTCCAGCCCATGAATCCTTTAACAAAGCCAACAGACCTCCACGTCTCTTCAGTTAAATTCTATTAACACAGCCTTCATTTCCGTGTCTTTTCTCTCAGTCAAGTTTATAATTTCCTGCATCCAGGTTTTCTATGTCTTTCATTAGATTTATGGCTAGTTTTTGGATGTTTTGAACATCCTATTGTGAATAATTCTTAAGATATTTTGAATTGTTGCTGGCACATATAAACACATTACAGCCAGCAACCTTGCTAATCTCACATTAATTTTTATAAGGTGCCCAAAATGCTTTTGGATCTTTTCATCTGTAAGTTACTATTTTATTTCTCCCTTTCCGACCTTTTCCTGCTTGCCTTTTGCACTCGCTAAGCTCTCTGATACCATGGCAAGTTTTCAATATTTCATCATCAGTGAAGGTATCTGTAGAGACTCTTGAACAGAATAAGGAAGTTCCCTTCTACTCCTAGGATATAATTTGAATAACTTTAAACCTTTTAAAATGCATTAAAACTCATGGCTCAAACATACATTTTTGTAACGTTCCGTATACATAGGGAAAGTGTGCCCTTTCATTAGTGGGTATGGTATTCTATTCTGTCAGATACGTCGTTTGTTAGTCATGCTATTCTGATCTTTACTGAGTTTTTTGGTGTGTTTTTTTGTGTTTGTGTTTTTTTAGTCTACTTGCACTCTAACATATTAAAGGTGAGTTAAAGGCTTCCACTATTATTGCCAATTTTTTTCTCTGTATATTTTGAAATTATTAGGCTTATACAAAACCTTAAATCGTGTACTTTTGGTGCGTACACTCTTGGTCATGACATCCATCTTTACCCCTAGTTACCCTATTTCCGTAGCGTGGACGTTATTGAGTGACAGCCCAGCGGCACGAGCTTGCGTTCGGCACAGCGTGCAGTCCGGGCTGACGCGTTGCACTTGGTTGGTCCAAACCCTAGAGATCCCAAGCAACGACTAGCCCTGCTGGCTCCTGGGCAGACAGCCTCCGGGCCCTCAGCACCTCCTGCCCGAGTGTCCCTGTGCGCCCGAGGCCTTGGCCACACGGCATCTACGGGACCAGGGTTTAACTAAATGTGTCCTCCCAATCCACGTGGTGAAGCCGTCACCCCAGCCTCTCAGAAGTGGGTGGGGCTCTGAAGGTGATTACGTTAGTGGGATGGCCCTAATCCAATTTCACCAACGTCCTTATGAGGCGTTATTAGGACACACCTAGGAGGCACTGGGACCCTCAGGCGCAGGGAAAGGCCTTGTGAGGACACAGGAGAAGGCAGTGTCTGCGAGCCGAGCCGTGGGGAGGCCTCGGGGAAAACCAGCCTGCTGGCACAGGATCCCCAGCCTCCAGGCGCGAGCAAGGATTTCTGTCGTGTCAGCGACCCTCCGGGCGCTTTGTGAGGCGGCCCTCACCGACTAATACAACCTGACGTGCCCCTGGGCTGTGTGCCGGCTCTGTCTGTCCCAGGCCGGCTCTGCCGCATCCGTGACCTCTGGGGGCTGCAGACCGAGTGGCCAAGGCCCGGTGTGCAGGCAGCATGACGATCCGGGAGAACACCCTGACCCAGTGATGGCGGGGCCGGCCAAGCCTGGCAGATGCCTCACACAGGTGTTGCAGTTCGGCTGCGGCTGTGGTTAAGATGGGCCCGGCCGGCGTGGCTCAGAGGTTGTGCATCAACCTGTGAACCAGGAGGTCACAACAGGCCCGAGTTGCGGGCTCCATCCCCAGTGTGGGGTGGGCAGGAGGCCGCCGGGCAATGATTCTCATTATTGTTTCTCTCTCCCACTTCCTCTCTGATTTAAATTAAAAATAAGGATGGTTAAGACGATAGTCGGTGGTGCTTCAGCGCCAGAAACGACTTTAAAGAGTGTGAACTTCCGAGTGCCCTAGAGGGCTGGGGGAGGGGCAGGCCCAGGAGGCCCTCCCAGGGGTGGGTTCTGGCAGCTGTGTCAACAGAGGGTGCCAGGATGCAGGTGGGGGTCAGGGACCAAGGCTGATGCCCCTGAGCTTGGTCTGGCTCCTGCAGGGAGGGGTCTGCAGGCTGTCACTGTGGGTGTGGGGAACCCCCACACATGGAGGACGGGGTGGCCCCAGTTACTCTTAGGGACAGAAAGGGGACCGTTTACCTGAGTTCACAGGACGGGGCGGGGGGTCCAGCAGGGCTGCAGGAGCAGTGGTGGCTCCTCTCGCCTCCTTCCGGTCCTGCCTCTGCTCCCTCCCCGGCCCTGAGGGGGCCCAGGGCTGCTGGCACCTCCCAGCCTGTCACCCCAGAACCTCTGTGACCCCCCGAGGGTGGGCTCCTGGCAGGTGCTCTGCAACTGTGTCCTCCTGAGCCCAGGACAACAGGGACACTGCCGGGTCCCAGTGACCTGCCCCAACCCCTGGAAGGTCCTGACCTGGGCAGCTTCCCGAGGACCCCGTCCCGTAAGGCACAGGGCCCCTCCCCCAGCCCTTGGCACGAGGAAGACCAAGTCAGGGGGGCCGTCTCCCCCAGGGCCCTGTCCCCCCTACGCCCCCCAGCAGGCACCAGCTGCTGAACCTCCCCACGCAGGGTGAGACTGAAGGACAGGCTGGCTGGCTCCCTCCCAAGGGGTGCCCGCGTCCACGTGGTTCTGGTGCTGGAGTGCAGCAGCCGGGGGCTCCGGGACCACTGCCCAGCCCACCAGCCCCCCCCGCCTGGGGCCCCACAGCCCCTCCTCATGCACCAGCCTCTGTCACGTGGGGGTGGGCTGCCGGCCCTCAGGGCTCCTAGGGCTGCAGCGCCAGGACACATCCCCTCAGGACTGACTGCGCCCCCCCCTCCCCCGAACACTGTGGGACCCATCCCTCCTCCTCACTTCCTGCCCCAGAAGCGCCTCCATTCATTAAAAAGAAGCTGGCCAACGCCCACGGGGCTGTGCAGGGGGCTGGGTCAGACCACGGCTGGCACGCGGGGACGGGCACACAGAACAACGCGGCAGCAACCACGCAGAGGCCGAGTGCTTAAACACATTTATTGCAAACCCACGTGGTGGACGGCGGTCCTGTCCTCGGGCCTCGCCGGGCTCCATGGCCCATCTGCTGCCGCCGCGTCTGCAGAGAGAAAACAGGCAGGAGCAGCGGCTGCAGGGCAGCCAGGGGCAGAGGCGCCGCCGATGGGAGGGCACCGCCTTCGGCCGCTGTGACCAGCACCCCTCCCAGACGCTGACAGCGGCGCGGTGGACAGACACGGCACGGAAAACAAAAGCAGGCCCCAGGACAGCCACCAGTCCTGGTCCCGTCCCCAGGTCACCGAGACGCAGACACACACCTGGCCTCTGGGGAGACCCCGGGGGCACATTTGTCACACGGACAACAGAGACCTGGGGCCTGAGGAGGGGTCCCAGCAGGTGCAGGACCAGCCGGTGACGCGTGTGGTCAGGGCTCAGGCCACCAGGCACCGTGCGCCCCCTGCCAACGGCATCACAGGGACCCAGGGAAGCCGCCTTTCGAGCAGAAACGCCGCAAGGAACCAGCTCCGCCCACGCACACAGCGTGGAAGCCTCTGGAAGGGCTGTCTGCCACAGGTTCCTCGTCCCCAGGCTCCTGTGGGGGAGGTCCTGGTGACGGGCACGTGGCCTGCGGGACGGGGCGCAGCTCGGGTCCGAGGCGGTGGGAGCAGAGCTGTAGTCGGGGTTGCTGAGAGGGACGGGCAGCCGCTCAGCTCCGACAGGAACCAGGTCCCACAAAGGAAGGTGCAGGGTGGTGGGACAGGGCAGCGGTCAGAGGTCAGAGGACCCACTGTGTGGGCGGCCACAGGACTTTCTCCAACATCCAGAGCATCACCCAGAACTGGGTGTGGGTGCCCGTCTGAGGACGTCTCGCCCAGCAAGGGAGACTGAGTCCCCAAATGTCCGGGAGTCACCCACCCCGCCTCCCGCCTCCCGCCTCCCGCCTCCCACGGCACAAGAACAGCAAGCAGAGCTAGACAGCAGCGAGGGGGACGCCTGCGGGGCCTCTCCACCAGCACCCTCGGGCGGCCCCACCCTGCTCTGAGCTCTGGAGCAGCAGGCAGGGCAGAGGCCACAGGCCCTTGAAGAAGGGACAGGGAGGGCATCAGACAGCGGGTCCCCCAGGAGGGCACGCCAGGCCCGCCTCCCGCCGTGAGGGCGAGGGTCCTGTCCCTAAAACTGCACGGCCCCCGGGGAGATGTTGAACATGGCCGGGTCGAAGCGCTGGCCGCGGAAGGGAGAGCCTTCAGCGTCCCACCCCTTCTTCAGCATCTCATGGACTTTCTACAACAGAAAACAGACAGGAGGTTAACCCCTCCATCAGCCCCCGGGCCTCCCAGGCATGTCTTCACAGTCGTCCCGATTGGCTGCCGTCCCTGGCCAGTCATCAGGGACCCTGCCTCTCCCCACGTGCACCAGGGCGGGGACACCAGTGTCCGCCCCGGCTGCGCGAGGCCCTCCCCGTGGGGCCAGAGCCCAGACTGCTTGTCTGGTGGCACAGCCAATGCTGCTCAAGCACGAGAGCCAGCTCAGCGATGACGGCCAGAGGCCACTGCCCAGACACGAGCAGCAGATGCTGTGACCTTCAGTCAGCCCCAAGTCAGCCCCAGCCCTGCCCCAGCCATCGACCCAGCGGGTCCGGTTCAGCGATGCAGGAGGAAGGACAGGGCCAGTCCAGCTCAGGGGACCAGCCCTCCTCGGGCTCTTCAGGGCCCTGGTGAGTCTGACCCGCCAACCCAACCCCACTGCGCACAGTAAGGACATGGCGGGTGGGTGGACGGACAGACCTACAGGCCCCCGGCGGCGGGACCAGGGCACTCACAGAGCCAGTCAGGCCCCAGGAGACACACGGGACCCTGAGCACCTGGCAGTGTTGGGGGAGGGTCCCATGTTCGCCCAGCGGTTCATCCGTCACTTCAGGGCGACCACCTCCCACGCGGGACCTGCATGCTGACCTAACCTGAGGAAGCACCGTCCTCGCCTAACTCCTCCTGGGATTGTGAGACGAGGGGGGCTGTGCGGGCCCTGCGGACCCCGGATGCCACCACGGTCAGCGTGGTCGGAAGTACGTTAAGTGGAAAAGTCTAGAAATAGACAACCCGAGTCCAAATCGTGCGCTGCTCTGAGCGGGCGACGAGGTGCCGCCCTGTCCCTCCCGCCGCCCGGCTGGGACGCGTCCATTTGTCCAGCGTCTCCACGCCTTGGGGGTCAGATCGACCGTCAGGCATCACAGGCTGTGCCAGTCACCTGGTCCCCCCTCGATGCCCAGGGAGGGCGGTGACGCTGGCATGCGGACCCCGTGAGGAGCGGGAAGTGCGCCTGAAGGGAAGGTGAGCCACGTGGGGAAACGGCCCCTAGGGCTCCGTGCGTCCGCGGTCACAGGCCCCCCCAGGGGCATAAGGGACCTGCACCCATCAACCCCTCCTCCCGGCCACCGGCTCCACCGGCTCCACTGGCTCCGTGTGACCTCCCATCGCCATGTCCTCTTGCCGCGCCACAGCCTCGGGCCACGCGACCCTCGCCTCTGACCCGACAGTGCGTCGGGAGGACCTGCGGCCGGGCTGGGCCTGCCCCCACTCAGGCTCCTGCGGAGCTGGGGACGCAGGCCAAATGGCTGGGTCTGTGCACGGCGCGTCGCGGCCCTGCCGCCTGAGCTCTGACCGGGTGTGAACTGCGTGCCCTGACCAGCTGGCCAGCTGGCCAGCCGGAGCCGCCGGAGTCAGGACGCAGGGGACGGCCCTGCCCTGCAGCAAAGGCACTGCCCCGCCCCGTCCACACCGCCCCGCAACCTGGCCAGCCGCCCGAGCCCGGAGGCGGGACGAGGCACGCACCAGCTCGTGGCTCTGGGGCTTCCCCTGCAGCTTCTGGTGGTAGTCGAAGGTGAGCCGGTCCAGCACGGCGTGCTCCTCCTCGCCCACCGTGGCCATGGAGCGTTCCTTGTTGATCTGGTCGATGTCGATGGGCTCCTCGCCCTCCAGGACGGCGCTCCACCAGTACTCACCCGCCTTGTTCAGGCTCACCTGGGGCGGGCGGGCGGGCGGTCAGTGTGGGGACTACAGTCTGGGGAGCTGGGGGGGGGGGTCCGGCCCTTGCCCCAGGTCCTCGGACCGAGCTTCTGTGTCACCACCCACACCCGCTGGCCGCCAGGGCCCAGCCCACTCTCACCCGATGGGACATGCCCAGGAGTCCCAAGCTGCCAGCCGCCCACACCTGTCCCCGCCAACCATGCCTCCCTGAGCCGCCACGAAGGCTCAACCCCAATAGCTCCTTCCAACAGACCCACCGCCTCCTGGCCACCCGCCCCGCTGCCTGCTCCTGCTCCCAAGCCCAGAACTGTGTCCCCCCATGGCCCTAACTATGGCGTCCCCCCTGGGCGGGGCGGGGCGGGGTGGGGCATTGGCTGTGACCTGGCGATGCGCCCTCCTTCCTCGCCTCCCTCAGGCTCCTTTCATCAAGGGGCCGACCTCGGTTTCTCGGGGACCCCCGGCTGCTGGCTGGTTTTCCCAGAACCTTCTCACAGACACTGAACCGGACATGGCACCCCCACCCCGTCTGTGCTGGGGACTCGCCGAGTCCACTCCTCCCCTCCTCAGTCACACACCTCGCTCCTAGTCAGGGAGCAGCCTGCCCGGCGGAGGTCGCTCCCCACAGCTGCCCCTCAGTCAAGTCTGGGTCAAGGAGACACGTGAGAGTCGGGGTGTGTGTGTGTGTGTTGGGGGGGGGGGGGCGGGTGAGGATGAGGATGATGGGCAGGAGCCTGCTCAGCTCAGGCCACTCCTGTCGAAGACGTGCGCCAAGTCCAGCACCAGCCCCTCAGGGCAGTGACGGGGCTGAAGCCACTGGAGCAGGGCCGGGCCGGGCTGGAAGGCAGACGAGGAGACGCTCCATCCACTACGAGGGCTGCCCGCCTGCCAGCCTGAGTCCCCAGGAGGCTTCTCTATGACACCACCCCACCCTGGAACTCCAACCCGCTCTCCCGGCGGGCCGGGGCCTGGGACGATGCCTCAGACCAGGCCACTAAGAGGCGGGAGGGGCCGAGGCCTGAGCACCGAGGGCCACCGGCCCCACCCCATTCCAGGCCTAGCTTCCACCACAGCCTCGCACTCACCAACATGCTGACATATCCAACCTGCATTTGTTGTTTTTGAATCCTCACCCCAGGATGTTTTCCATGGAATTTTATTACTTTTTAAAATATATTTTTATTGATTTCAGAGAGGAAGGGACAGGGAGACAAACAGAAACATCAATGATGACAGAGAATCATTAATGGGCTGCCTCCTGTACGCCCCCTACTGGGGATCGAACCCACAACCTGGGCACGTGCCCTGACCGGGAATCGAACCCGAGACCCTTCAGTCCACAGGCCGACGCTCCATTCACTAAGCCACACCGGCTGGGGCTTTCCCTTGAATTTCAGAGCGAGTGGAGGGAAGGAGGCAAGAGGAACATCGACGTGAGAGAGACAATGACTGGTTGTCTCCCGTACGTCCCCGAGCAGAAGTGAATCTGCGAGCCTTCAGCCCGTGGCTGTCGCTCTAACCACTGCGCACCTGCTCGGCCGGGAACCTCGTCCTCACCAGAAAGCCGACAGGGACGTGGGAGTGCGGGGGGTCAGCAAAGTCGGGGAATGACCAGGCCCAGTGTTGGGGGGACAGGGTGGCACCTGGGGCGGGGGAGCCCGCAACCAGAGGCCAAGGACTAGCCAGCCTGTCACCCCTTTCGAGCGCTGTGACAAAGGGGAGGATGCGCCTGCGCAAACCCTGTCCTGGGTCGGACAGCCCCCGAGCGAGACGCACGGACCCGGTCAGCAAACACGGTGCGGCTGCCCAGGCCTGAGCGACCTGTGAGGGCATCTCGTCGCGGGGACGGCCTTGCCTCGGCAGCTCCATGGCAATGAGGCCGGCACCCTGCGAGGAGGGGGAGGAGGCCGAGGAGCCGGGGAGGCTCGGTAACCAAGGAGGAGCCGGGAGTCGGGAATCACGAAGCCTCGCTCACACTGCGTGGGAGGAGGGAGGCGAGAACTGGCACCAGGATTAGCTGCCGCCCCCGCCTGGCGGGCTGCCATGGGCCTGGGCTCTGGAGGGCGGCTGGGAGGTGAGCGCATGGAGGCTGGGGGCAGGCTCCCGGGAGGCCCCACCCTGTCCCAGGGTTCCGACGTTCCTTCCCTCAGCCTGGAGGTCGCACACCCGAGGCCACACGCCCCCAGCCCTGCCCGCCACCACTCTCTCCTGTCTGGGTCCCCTCTGCTGTCTCCAATCCCCTCTCCTCTCTAAGGACACATGTCATGGACAACCAGGGGACCTCCCATCTCGGCCTCTGCACCCGCAAACACCCGCTCCCCAAGTCCCACCACAGCCAGGGCGGCGAGGACAGCGGGGCCGTCCACCCTAGTCCCCCGGGGCCTGAGGAGACGCCTGGGGCCAAGTGACAGGACAAGGAGCGGCGGTCCCGGAGGTCCCCGTGATGACCCGAACCCGGCGGCCAGTGAGTGGGGCTGGCCACAGCCAGACCTGGCGATCGCCAGACCTGGCGACCGCGGGGCCTGCCCCACCCGAGCGCAGAGCACGGCGCTCCCGGAGCCAGAGCCGGGCTGAGTCGGGCCCAAGTGTCCCCAGCAAGTCAGTCACACGGACCTCGGGCGCACACCGTCCAAGGGCGCACTCGTGGGCGCACAGCACCGCACTCACCAGGACGCACTTCCCGGGCTCCAGGCTCCACAGAGAGCTCTCCGTGTTGACCTTGTGTGTGAACTTCCCCTCCACGAGGACGCGCTCCCTGCTCTCCTCCAGCACGGCCACGCGGATGGAGCTGCTGCTGAGGGCCACGGAGACCTGAGGGGGCAGAGCCGAGCTGTGGGAAGGGAAGTGGGACAGCGGGAGGGGGGGAGAGGAGGAGGGGGGAGGAGAGGAGAGGGGAGGGGAGGGGAAGGGAGGGGAGGGGAGGGGAGGGGAGGGGAGGGGAGGGGAAGGGAGAGGGAAAACAAGGCGCGTCCTGGGGTCACCAGGTGTCCTGAGAGACAATCTGGCACTGACTGACTCAGCAGGTTGTGGGTTATCACCTCTAGAAGAGCCAGAGCTGGGGCGGGGGCAGGGGGCGTGGGGAAGGACTGCTTTCCCTCCACAAGCCTCTGGCACTGACTCTGTACCCACGGGGCTGTGAACAACGGGGGAGGCGGGGAGGCCTGGGGGCAAAGGGCCATCCGAATGCAAGCGGGGGCGGGGGGGGGGGGGGGCCACCCAACCTCCGGGAGGAAGAACTCCACTCAATGGGCTTTGCACAGCCTCGGTTCAGCCAGCTCGCTCAGGCCTCCCCACAGCACCCGCCCCCCCACACCCCCGTGGGATGCTACCACCACGACTGGACAGCACTGCAGCCAACATTGGAGGCCGGTCGGGGCTCAGTCCTAGCCGCGCAGGAGCCCAGTGCCCAGAAAGCCCAGCAGCCGGCGGAGGGCCTGCGTGGCACGAGGGCGCGTCCCCACTGGCCCCGACTCAGCGCCAGCTGTCACCCGGCCTGCACCCTCAGTGGGGAATAAACACACTTTTCAACCAAAACCCCCCAGGGAGGAAGGACTGCATCCTGGGAGGAAACCGGCAACATGGAGACAGGCGGGCACAGAAACGAAGTAAGCCCTGCAGAGCTGGTCGGAAAAAGGGCTTTCTAACATGCTTCCTATCGATGCCTGCAGTGAGATCTGGGAAGACGCTGTATCTACAGAACCAGAATGAAATATAAAAACAGAGCTGGGCAAAAAGAGCACTCAG
This sequence comes from Ia io, assembly GCA_025583905.1. Lineage (NCBI taxonomy): Eukaryota > Metazoa > Chordata > Mammalia > Chiroptera > Vespertilionidae > Ia > Ia io. Next base: position 83,866,884 of record JAJQQW010000016.1, on the reverse strand, counting down.
AGCGAAAACGCAGCGGAACAGGCCTCAGCAGAGACCCTGGAAGATCAGGTCAGACGGATGAAGGCAGAGGCCAGGCCAGGCCGAGCCTGCACTGCGGACGCTGTGGTGGCCACTGGACATTTCCAGAGCTGAAGGAAAGCGTGCCTCCAGGCCAGGGGCCCACGGCAGCTGCTGGCGGGAGGGCCCAGGGGGCCGACAGGCTGAAATTTCCCGACACTGATTTTAAAAAGGTCCTAAAAGCTCCAAAGAGGAGAAAACCAAGTCCACGCACAGCGCTGACCGCCACATCTCTGGACATGGTGGCCTGGGTGAGAGGACAGGAGCAAGCCTCCCCCTTCCAGGGCCGAGCCAGACTCTGCACCCAATTACGCAGCAGGTGGGTTCCACAACCACACCCGCCCCCACACACCTGGTCCTCATCACCGTGAGAAAGTGACGAGGATGAAAACTAAGACCGAGGACCCGAGTGCCGAGCACAAGGCACAGACTGGCGGGCATGAGACGGGCATGAGACGGGCAGCCCTGGACGTGGCGCCTGCAGGCTGGCAGCTCTGCTATGGGGCTGAGAGAGATCTCAAAGGTCTCCTCACAGGAAGACTACGGTCATTAACTGTGCCATCATCTCTCCATAGAAAAGGCTAACATGCAGTGTGCCCTTGGGAGTTCGACCAGGAGTTCAACCACTCGCTATGACGTGTGCTGACCACCAAGGGGCAGTGCAGAATGAAGGAAGGCCCCCACAGGCAACAGGAAGCCCCCGATCAGCCCTGATCGCCGGCCAGGCCTAGGGACCCTACCCGTGCACAAATTTCGTGCACCAGACCTCTAGTTTCTCAATACAAAGCAGGCCCGGTCACACTCACCCCCTGTCCTGACCATGTTCCTGTCAGTTCCATCTCCGGACGCTGGAAACCCGAAGACCAGGAAGGCTGAACGGCAACCTGAATCGAGAGGCGCAGGCAGCGGAGAGGGGAGCTCCCCGCAGTGATCTCAGGAGGAAAGCCCTGTGGACAGCAAGTGCTTGGGGTCTAGCACTTCTGAAGCTGCCATGAAAGCTCACTATTTTTGACAAGAGGAAAGAAGGCAGTGAGAAACCAAAAACCTAGACGAAGGGCACTAGTGCACTTGGCAGGTGAGGACAGGAAGCAGCAAGAGCCCTGCGCATGGCGGGCTCCCGGCGGCTCCTCGGATTGGGGGACTCGCTGAAGGCCGGCAGAGCCCAGGGAGCACCGGGCAGGAAGCCTCGGCCAGAACGGCGGGCGCTGCCACATCTCTCCTGCCTGGACCGCCTGGCCCTCTGCCCCGTAGCCCATCCGGATGAGCCTGGCAGCCCTGAGGGAGCGTGGGGACAGAGCTCCGCCAGGCTGCTTCTGACCAGACTCAGGAAGCTCCCCCCGCCCCAGCCTGTACCGGGAACAGGTCTGTGCCGAAGGCAGGAGGGACCACACAGGTTCATGCTGATGGCGACGCACGAAACACCCGCCAGAGGCCCCAGGGAACCTGCCGTGATGGTGAGCGGGCGGGCCGGTCCAGACAGGACAGAGGCCCTATGGTTGGACCCATGCTAGACCCCGAACAGCCGCCTTATACATAGGAAAGTGCAGCCTGCGGCCGCTCCAACAGGAACTTCCCCAGAAGGGCCTTCCCATGCTTCTAACGCAGCCTCAGAGGGGAACTCCACACAACGCCACGAGCTTTCGGCACAAACTCCAGCAGCACTTCAAGCGGGGGCTGAGCCTCACCAGGCAGAGCATGCCCAGAGGCCGGATGCTATTCTGGAAGGTTCCCAGGGCATGGAGGGCGGCAGCACGCGTGAGCCCAGGGCCACAGGGCCTCACCGGTCAGCAGGACCGCCCTCAGGAGGAAGGAGAGCGCTAGGAGAGGGACCCGCTGCCAGTCAGTGTGGCCCAGGCTGATGGGGGGGCTGGGCAAGGCCTGGCCTGCACCTCAGGAGTTTTCTCACCTGCAAATGAGACTTTACACTAAAATGCTCTGGAGGTCAGCTTTCCAGCATCACACCCTACGATTCACAAAATGCCAGGTTGGTAACCAGCCGGCCGACGTCACGGTCGCCATGGCTACCCTGAGGAAGGCAAGCAGAGTGGACGAAGCAAAGACCTGCCCACGTCTCTAAGGCCTGAGATGCGAGCTTCGTCTAGAAGTTTCCCTCAGACTCACCAGGACGGACGAGGAAGGGCTGCCTGTGAACCAGGACACTGGCCCCCGCCAGCCTCCGCCCTCGGGCAGGCCCCTGCCACAGAGACCAGCCTCCGCCCTCGGGCAGGCCCCTGCCACAGAGACCAGCGGGCGGAGGAGGCAAGCTTCTCGCCTGTGGCTCCCGCAGCTGCTGGAGAAGGGGACCAGGACCCACACTCGGGGCCCCCCGCCCCCTGCACCCTGTGCAGCCTCCCCCAACCCCCCCACGCTGCTGTAGTCACGCCGCCATCAGCATGGCACCTGGGAGGTGCCAGGTACAAAGACCAAAAATACACACTGCTGACAGGGTTGCTGCGGAGGCCCTGGGGAACGGCGGCGCGGCCCGAAGGAAGTGGCAGCCCCGAGAAACCCTGAGGTCAGCAAACCAGAGTGGCACTAAGCTCACCGGGCTCTCAGCGACCAACACTCGGGTCACCAAGAAACGAGAGGAGAACTGTTAAAAGGAGGTCACAGCATAATGAGAATGCCGCGGAAAAACACCGCGGGGGGAGGAAATCCAAGAGGTAGAGACGAAGGGAGTGAGTGCAAATTAAGTCCGTGGTGTCACAGAAACGCCTCCACTGCATAAATCCCGGTGCCGCCCACCAGGCCGGCCACACACCGAGCCGAGCAGCGCCCTCCTGCGCCCACAACGGCCAGAGCGGCTGGGACAGGGCCTGAGCAGCGCCAGCAGAGCAAACCGCTGCCGCCTGTCCCCGCACAGCCCCGGGGCCGCCTGTCCCTCCAGAGCGCGACTGCTCCGCCCCAGCCGCGCTCTCCCCGTGAAGCGGCCTTGCCCACCTTCTCTCTGTGGAGTCTAAGCCACAGGACACGAGATACAGCAGCTTAAAGCGAAGCTCAGATGCTCCACCAGCACGGGAGGCTGGGCAAGGCCGTCGCACACCTGGCTGGCGTGGCTGAGGGAGGGGGTGGGGTGCTGGGGACACCTGTGCCCGAGCGGAGCGGCTGGGAGAGCGGTTACCTGCCTGCCCTTCACAACGTGCTTGGGCACCGGCACCTTGAGCTCCAGGTCGGTATAGTCCTGGGACCAGGTGTAGTTCTCCCGCACGGCTCCGTTGTAGCTGTCAGGGTTTCTCTGGAACTGCTCCTGTCTCCTGGAAAGAACCACACGTCAGGTGCCAGCCCAGCCACGGCCCCTCACACCTCAACACGCTTGGCTCCAGCCTCCTGGGAAATGCTCACTTTACCCATGAGTTTCTTTTTAAAATCCAGCATCAGTCATTTCACCTACACCTGGCACGCATTTCAGCGCCGCCGCCGCCGCCAGCCCTCCCCGGGCGAGGTCCTCACCACAGGACCAGGCCCGGCAGCTGGAGCCGTCCTGACGCCAGAGCAAGAACCGCATTCAGACGAGGAGGGTCCCTTACAGGCTCCTGCTGGCCAACACGGACAATGCGAGCACCCAGAGCAGTGTCCACAGGGACCGGAGCACAGGCGTGTTCACACCCTGAGGTCAAAACAAATACATGGTTCACTGCCGGCCGGGGTGGCTCAGGGGTTGAGCATCGACCTATGACCCTGGAGGTCAGGGTTTGTTCCTGCCAAGGGCACATGCCCAGGTTTTGCACTCAATCCCTAGCTGGGGGCATGCAGGCGGCAGCCCATCAATGATTCTTTCTCATCGTTGATGTTTCTCTCTCTCCCTCTCTGAAAGCAACAAAAAAATATTTTAAAAAATAGGGATAAAAGATGTTAGACTTATCACTAAAATCAAATGTCCCCAGTCCTGCCCTGGTCCGTTGCTCATTGATTAGAGCGTCTGCCCTCGGACTGAAGGGTCACTGGTTCAATTCTGGTCAAGGACACGTGTGGGAGGCAAGCAATCGACGTGTCTCTCACATTGATGGTTCTTTCTCTCTCCCCCTCCCTTCCACTCTCTCTAAAAATCAATGGAAAAAATATCCTCTGGTGAGGATTAACAAAAACAAAAACAAGAAAAAACTAAACGATTCTACACCTGAAATCAAGGAGGCAGGGTAGCTGGGATCTCGCATAACGTGCCCGAGTGCTCACTACTCTGACCACCGATCAGACGCTCAGCCACCGTGAACACACGGTGTTCACTATGAACTCCCAAACTGACAAAAGAATGGGACTCCGTTACAGCGAAGCTTTTCCTTACTCACGTTAACTATTTTAACAGGGAAAGAGGCGCGCCACTTCTTACAAGTATGTGAAAGTGATCTATATGTATTAAAACAAGAAGTAGGTCATCTGTTCCATAAATACCACCATTGAAAGATGCGGAATTCTTAGTCTTTTAACTCTATTTTCTACTAGTCATCCAAGAGGAGGAAGCTGCTCCAATCACCAGGAGACTTCCCCAGTGAGCAGTGCCGAGACGCAGAACCACACTCCCACCTCCAGGGGACGGCCCGGCGGAAAGAGCCTGGAGACAGCTGATGGGCGGTCATGTCGAGATGCGACACGCACCACCCACTCAGCAGGCGCAGACCGGACGTCCAGCCACGGCCCGGCTCTCATCCCGGCCCCGCCGCAGCCAGCAACTGCCCCAAGGGGCGCCCGATGTGCCCAAAGAGGTGACTCACCCCAGTTTACACCTGGCCTCCGAGTGAACCTCAAAGTCACAGCCCTGAGTTTCTACCAATCCTGACAGCCCCACCCAGTCCTGTCAGGACCCCCACTGTCACTCTGAAACCCCCACCTTACATCCAACTTCCAACTCACAAGTCTGGCCTCACACCCCCCTGGGAGGCTGCCAGCTTTGGGGTGACGCTGTCTCTCGAGAGGTGAGCGACACTCTGCTGTCCTATCAGCAGGTCCCACGGTGGTTTTGGGGAGGCTGACACTGGGGGACATAGGCCACAGCAGGGTGGCTCGAACCCCCCCTGCCTGTGCTGCTGACACTGGCATCAGATACCCAAATGCCCCTGATTCGTGAAGTCCACGTCCTGCTTCGGGGTTTGATGAATAGAAGTTCAGCGTCCGAGGAGAACACAGAAATGGGAAGAGTAGGAGAGGAGGAGGTCTGGGAGGTGGAGGCCCCGGTAGAGAAGGGGGTGGAGGGTTAGGGCTGACGGGCGAGCCTGGGACACCTCTGTCCTGGCCACAAATCACCGGCGCTGACCCAGCTGCTGATCGTCCCCAGCCGACCGGGGACGGGTGTGCTCAGGCCTGGGAGGAGGCGCCGGCACTGCCAGCACCAGGTGCCCAGCCAGGGAGTGAGGCAGCGTCAGAACGGAGGTACCTGTCAGGATTGCAGCCAGGAGCGAGGCCAGCTCTGCAGGAGGTGTGTGGCGAGGGGCCCGGGGAGTCGGGGAGCCCAGAGGCAGGGCCGAGGGGAAAAGGTGAGTCTACCAGCAGGTCTGGCCCAGGAGGAATGGCCTGGTCCTAAGCGCTGAGAAGCTGACCTTCTCAAAGGGGCGGGTGCTACCATGACGCCTGCCCCGTTCCGCGTGGAGGAGGCGTGAGCGAGCCCTTCCTCACGGCAATCCCAGCCCAGAGAGGGCGGGAACAGCGTCCCCAGCAGCCCCTGGGCGCGTGCTAGCAGTGGCACCCTGAGGAGAAACAGAATGTTTCCTAAGTCTCTCCCCACTAGACACTTAGTTGCAATCAAAGGAGAAACACTAACTTGTTGCTACAAAGGAGAAACAGTAACTTGTCAGCCACAGGAAACACCACAGAAGACCACCCTGGCCAGGAACAGCCTGCAAAGAGAAGGCCGACTGAGGATGAGGTGGCCCCCGTGCAGAGAGGAGGTGGCCCCCATGCAGGGAGGAGGTGGCCCCAGGCAGGGAGGAGGTAGCCCCGTGCAGAGTGAGGCCACACCTGGCCCAGGAGAAAGGACACACTGGATTGAGGCCCTCGAGCGGCTGCAGCAGGACCTGACACGGGGACGCCAGAAGTGGGTGCACAGCAAGTCTTTGTATGATTTCTGCAGTGTTCTTTGTGCACCTGATTATCAGCAAGTGGAAAGTGTTTTAAGGGCCACAGCAAACAGGCCTGGGGGCTCACCACGCGGCTCCCAGCCTCTGACGCCTGCCGCCCACGATAAGCTGCCGCTACTGGACCAAGAGACGTGCTGTGGTTCAGGTTCTGAAGGTTTAAACATGCAAGTTTGCCTCTAAATGCTGTTGTCACCAAAACGCTACGATAGGCACCCAACAGCCTGCATTCTTACAGAACTGCTGGAAAGCCCAGATGAATCACTGGTAAACAGGACCCCGAACCCACCCCACAACACACAGACGGAGTAAAAGCACAATCCGACGGGGCCACACAGAGAGAATAAAGAAGGCACACCTGCCCTTAGAAAGAAAAGCTCCAAGCAGACATGTCAATTCTCTCTGATTTGAAATGTGAATTTCATGTATTCCCAAAGAAACTTTCAACAGAATTTTCTCATAGAAAATTTAATTTAAAAAAAAAAAGCCCGGGGGAGAGGAGATGCAGGCCTCATCCTCCAGGGTAAATGCATTTCAGTAAAGAATGGCCAACACAGAGACAGATACGAACAGAAAGAGGAAAAGAAAAAGCACAGAATCATCTGCACAGCCAGCCATCACCCAGCATACACACAGGGAGTGGCGTTTCCCACAAAACCAACGAGGTGAAAGCTAACGGCGAGAAAGGGGCCCAGCCCCCCACCAGATGGCCCAGCCTGGCCCGTGACGCAGGAGCCCGTCCGGGAACCTGTCCCAAGCAGCACAGCAGAGCCCTCACGGAGCTCCATGGTGACGGCCAGGCCAGGAGCAACCTAATCACACTCCCCAGGGGGCTGGGGTGGCGTACGGCCAAGGCGGATGCTCTGAGGCAGGTCCTGCTTCAGTCAGCGCCCTTGGACAGGGGCTCCTCCTGCCCGCTCACTCAGACCTCCCGGGAGGCCAGGAGCAGCCCCGGGATTATTGGGCGGGTTCCCAACTGTGACAGGGGCAGGCCCAGCGACGCGGGGAAGGGCCAGCCACGCCCACCACACGCGGGCAGCCAGAGACAGGTCTCTGCTGCTGCTTGTCCCCCACGGACGTGACAGAGTCCACACACAGCAATCACACGTGACAGGAAAACATGGCCAACGTGAGAAATGTTATAGAACACCAACGTGTACAAAAGAAACCACGGCCCATGGATGCCTTTAGGGAGAACTCGCTTTCATCACACACTCTGTAAGTTCTTCTCTTTTATGGCTGTTAATCCTCACCCAAGGCTATTTTCCTATTGATTTTTAAAGAGGGGGAGATGCCCTAGCTGGCTTGGCTCAGTGGATAGAGCGTCAGCCTTCGGACTGAGGGGTCCCAGGTTCAATTCCGGCCAAGGGCACATGCCTGGGTTGCGGGCTCGGTCCCCAGTGTGGGACGTGCAGGAGGCAGCTGATCAATGATTCTCTCTCATCATTGATGTTTCTATCTCTCTCTCCTTCTCCCTTCCTCTCTGAAATCAATAAAGAAATATATTTTAAAAATAAATTAAAAAAATAAAGAGGGGGAGAGAGGAAGAGAAACGTGTATGTGGCAGAGACATCAATTGGTTGTCTCCCATTATGCATCATGGCTGGGGCCGGGGATCAGACCTGCAACCCAGGTATGTGCCCGACCAGGAATCGAACCCATGAGGCCTCGGTGCGTGGGTGACGCTCTAACCACTGAGCACACTGGCCAGGGCACACCTGTAACTTTCAAAAACATTTACCCTAAGTCCCCAGCCAGCTTACCACACCACAGGCCAGCAAAACGCAGACTGCAGAAACTCTATGGGCCAACACTTGATGTTTTAAACAAACGAATTTTGAGGGAATAAAAGAGAATAGAGAGGATTTCCAGCCGTGTTTCAGGCGGTTTCTTAAGATTCTCTAAGAATGTAGCCGGGTGAGGCCGTGCGCCCCTGGGTCCGGGTGAGGCCGTGCGCCCCTGGATCTGGGAGAGGCCACGCGCCCCTGGGTCCGGGTGGGGCCACGCGCTACTGGGTCCGGGTGAAGCCACGCGCCCCTGGGTCCGGGTGAGGCCACGCGCCCCTGGGTCCGGGTGAAGCTGGAGCATCCCGGGTCCGGGTGAGGCCGTGTGCCCCTGGATCCAGGTGAGGCTGGGTCCCGGGTCCAGGTGAGGCCGCGCGCACCCGGGTCCAGGTGAGGCCACGCACCCCCTGGGTCCGGGTGAGGCCACGTGCCCCTGAGTCCAGGTGAAGCCGTACCCCTGGGTCCGGCCAAGACCAAAACAGAGGGTGTCGGACCTGCATTACCACCATTTGTCCACCATCCAGAGCTGAGGGGTCAGTACCGACATGTACACATAAGGAACTGGTGGACATTGATATTGGGTCTCAAAAGAACTGTTGGTCCAGAAAGAAACTCACTACAGACTGATTCATTTGCCTGACAGCATAACTATTATTGCTCGTCTCATATTCAGTTCTTGTAAGTATATCTCTAGTGACACATGATCTTGCTCATCTAGGGGAAATGATGAACAACATAGACTGATGAACAAGAACAGACCCAGAAAAAAGGAGGCATCGATCGGACTGTCGGGCCTCAGAGGGAAGATAGGGGAGGGTCGGGGGAGGGGGGAGAGATCAACCAAAGGACTTGTGTGCATGCATATGAGCCTAACCAATGGTTAAGTTCAACAGGGGGTTGGGGCATCCGTGGGGAGGGGTGTGGGATGGGGATGGGGGGATGAGGACAAATATGTGACACCTTAATCAATAAAGAAATTAAAAAAAAAAATTAAATAAGCTGGAAAAAAAAAAGATTATCTAAGAACGTAGGCTATTTGGTGCCTATGGTAGCATTTTAGTGACAACAGAAAAGCGATGTGTAGGTGGCACCTTATTTGCAGATTTACACAAACCATCATCACTGTTATTTAAATTGGGAGCTACCAGAAAACCGGACACTAAACACGGGCGGTGACGGACGGGCAGGGCGGGCATGGGCTGGCGGTGGGTGTGCAGGGCGGGTGCGTTCTTCAGTCCCTCCGGTCCGTGATCAGATTCTATGAAAACATCCTCGGTGGGGTGCACGTTGTTTTCCCACGGGAGAAAGCAAGCTGGCCTAGGAAGGCCTTCTGGGTGTTACAGGAAAGCACGCAGGGGAGCTGGCTGTCTAGTGCTGAGCAGGCTCTCTGCGCTGAGAGCTGTTCTCTCCTAACACAGTGCGCACCCACCGTCCCGCCCGCGCCCAAGACCCTGCCCCGCGCCCATAACACTGGCCCTACCCTCACATGGTGACGCCACACAAGGACGTCACCCTTGTACACATCAACTTCTCCACCTGCAAGAAGCAGGCAGTTCAGGTTCTCACACCTTGAAACACACACTTCTCGGGGGAAGAACTGCCATTGATCCTCACACTGTCCTCCTCCCACGGGCGGCTCGGGCAGCAGCTCACCTTGCCAGCACAGCTTCAGTCTCCAAGCAGCTCCGTGGACATCAGTGTTGTCAGATACCCAGGCTAACCCCTGCTAGGATGAAGTAACAGCTATATGCTATAGGGAATTGCAAAATAAAAACAAAAACGCAGCCTGGTAGGTGTGGCTCAGTGGTTGAGCATCAACCTATGAACCAGGAGGTCAGTTTGATTCCTGGTCAAGGCACACACCCCAGGCTACAGGCTGGATCCCCAGTAGGGGACGAGCAGGAGGCAGCCGATCAGTGATTCTGTCTCATCATTGATGTTTCTCTCTCCCTCTCCCTTCCTCTCTGAAAGCGATAATGATGTTAAAAATGTTAAGCTCCTAAACCAATCATAAAAGGCACTTCACACACGGCTCAGCATTACCTCCACAGCGGAGAACAGATGGCAAGGAGACACCTGCCCCAAGGGGCAAGGCTTCCTGCAGGGCGCAGCCGGACGAGGAGCTGGGGGGCTCTGCTGAAAGCTGGGCCTGGGCGCCTGCGGGCCGTGAGCAGTGCACGCACGGGGGGCGGGGGAGGAGGGGGGAGGCGGCGTGAGGAAACCTGAGATCTTCTTGCACACTGTGCATCCCCAGGGGCACCTGGACCCGCCACGCGGATGCGAAGACACGGAGCAGCCTCCTGACCAGCCTGTCAGCCAGGCTGCAGCCGGCAGCCGTGTGTGCAGCAGTCCACGGCCCTCACACGCGCTGTGGCCTGTTCCCGGGCAGACGGAGGGACAGCCTGGGAGTGTGCACGCCATGCACATCGCAGTGTGGAGCACCCCTCCGGCAGCCCAGCTCCCAGGCAGGAATCTACTTTCCTTCATCTTCTTTTCTAGAGAATTCTGTTTCTGATCTATAAAGGCAAAGCCAGAGGTGGCCCAGCCTGTCTAGATTTCCATCACATCCCAGCACCAACTGCAGCGACACCTGCCAGCCAAGCGGTGAACGGCAGGACGGTGGCAGCCGTGGACCAGCGCAGGGCAGCCTGCACTGGCAGCTCTGAGAGGCGCCTGGCTGTCCCTCTCCTGCCCTCAGCACAAAACCCAGTCCTCTGAGCGCAGGCACGGGTCAGGGCAGTCCCACCAGGACCCTGAGCATCCCCACCAGTGTCCTCACCACGACAACGTGGAGCTGGGAGCCGGGCGGAGCCCAGCACTTCCTCAGGGGCCCTCCCCCCCGCCGCCCTCCCACCCCCGTGTGTCCAGGACACGTGTGCCCAGACTCCCCTCCAAGGAATAAAGCTGGGCCCTGTAAGCCCTGGGCAGGGTGGGGTGTAGCTTCAATTAAAATTCCCTCCAACCTCTCCTAAACCGCCCCAAAATGCCCCACGCGTGGCTTACATGTACCAGAGAACTGCGGTCAGCGGGCCTGGAGGGGACGGGCAGAGAGGCCAGAGCGGGTGGGCAGAGTGCCCTGTCTGTCGATGGCCCTTACGGAACCACACTTGTCAGTCATGAACATTCCAACAGTGAACTCCTGTGCAAAGTGTACACCGTGAATATGGCTTATAATAAAAACATACGTAACACACAGATGCACACGCTATTATTATCTTACTGCATTTCCCCGCAGGGCCTCTGCTGAATTGTTTAAATTAAACAAGCACGTGACGGGACAGTAGGACGAGAGGAGTGGCCGCTGCCCACGACTAGCACTGGAGAGCCTCCGGCAGTGGGCAGCCGACAGGAGCCAGTGGAAGCCAGCGTCTCAGACCTGGTCCCAGGGAACTGGCTTTTGGACCGGGTGCTGGACAGACAGAGCTTGTGTGTGGTCGTCGGAAGAGTACCTGCCTTAATTTCCCGCTGACAGAGCCCGACCCACAGTTTACAGGGTGCAGACCCTGGGCACCGATGGGGCATGGGACCACCTGGGAGAGCAGGACAGGCTGCTTCCACGCCCACGTTCAGACCCGCCGCAGCTGCTGCTCTGGCGGCTCTCGGGTGGGACTCCGAGACATGGCCGCCACGTCCTGCTTTGTTCATGGAAAACCAGTGAGCTCCTGAGGGCTGAGGCCCTGCCAGGGTGCTGGCCGTGCCCGGCTGAGGTTTCCGCCCAACAAGGTGGGGCCTCAGAAACAGCTCAGGCTGCCCAGGACACAGCCGCTGACCCAGGAACAGAACAGCGGTCTCTACAAAACCACCACAGCCAGGCATGGATCTCACGGCTACTCAGAATCAAAATCAAACCCCCTTTTAATAAAGTTTTTAGAAGTTACAAAAATAGTACAAAGAACAGTAAAATAAAATGTATGCTCATTGCAAAAAAATTAGAAAACATAAGGGACAAAGATGACAATGAAATACACTCAGTTCCACAACTATTCATATTTCCTTCCAGGCCTTCTCTCTGTACAAAATTAAACGTTTCCAAAATTTGTTATCAGTTTGAAGCCTGCTTTTCTCATGACATTCTACCATGAGAAAATCTGTAAGTCAGGGTTCAACCAAAGAACCAGAAGAAATATATTAAGAGATTTACTGTAAGAAACGGGCTTTGGTGCCTGTGGGGCGGCGAGTCCAGTCCAAACCCCAAGAGGCCACTATGGAGGCCCGAGACAGGCTGAGCTGCTGTCCCAGGCGACCCTCCCGACCTGTCCAGGGCTGACCGCCCAGGACAGTCTCCCTCACTGAGGCCACAGCACCGCCCTGTGACCCCCGGTGGCGCTCGCTGAGGGACATAAACGGCCATCCCCACACCACGTCAGCGCTCCGCTGAGACGTCGTGCAGGGGTGCTTAGCGTCCAGCACTCTCCCGGTCTGGCTGATACAAGTGATGCTGGAATAAACGAACGGGACAGAAGTAACTGCATGTTCCATCTTCACTCTCTTGTCTAACTCTTTCAGGGACCGCTCCTGGAACAGGGGAGCCCGAGGGAGCCAGCAAGGTCCCCGGGGCCACCAAGGGCAGGACACAGCCATGTTCCACCAGCCGGAGGGAGGGCTGCTGCCCACCTGAAGGTTGGGGAGAGCCCCCGAGGCCACGTCTCAGAAGAGGGAGAACCAGCCCAGAACATCGGGGACTCCAGGTGCCCAGCCAGGCTTACCTAGAGGCGCCGTGCACTGCCTGCAGGAACAACCCTACACAGCCCTTGAAGGAAATGCAGACGCAACAAGGCATTCACAACGCCCAGCATCCAACATAAAGCTACCAGGTGTGTGAAGAACAGGAAAACGGGCCAAATCAGGAGACCATTCAGTCAACAGAAACAGCCAAGAAATGAAAGAGACAATGGAGACTTTCAACAGCTGCTGCAAACACATTAAACAATTTAGAGCAAAGCCATGAGAGAAGTCAAACCCTCAAAGAGGATCCGAGGGGGTCTGCAGAAAGCACGTCTCCTGCCGTCGACAGTGTGTGGGTGAGTTGAGGTCGGACCCACAGCAGGGGAAGGAAGTCTGAGGACAGGACCTCGGAGAAGAGACCACGAAGAAAGCCTGGGGTTCAGGGCTCAGAAATCTCCCCCTCCCCCCGCCCCGCAGCATAAACACAGGGAACCCCCCGCATGCAGAGCTAGGACTGCGGCGAATGAGGAAGGGAACCGCCGGAGCAGGGGGCACGGGTCTGGCCAGGGGCCATTGGCACTCCCCCGCTCAGAGACCCAGCGAGCACGAGGAAGACAGACCGGCACGCCTTTTTCCAATGTGCTCTCATTGACTTTAGAGAGAGGAAGGGACAGGGAGAGGGAGAGGGAGAGGGAGACATCGATGAATATCCCCAGCAATGAGGACCCCACAAGGCGGCTCTGGGACCAACACAGGGGGAGGCTCCTCCCCAGCCACCTGCACGGGAGCTGCGCCTGAGACTAGCATCCTCAGCCGAGGGCCAGCAGATCCCGTCCTGCGCCAGCCCCGCCAGGCCCAGGCCCTTTCTCTACTGGAGTCCCATGTGCACCCAGCCCCTCCTGCGCCACCGGCCTCCCCGGCCAACACCCGCTGTCTGAGCCTCCTCCATGGTGCTGCTCGTCCACCTTCAGTGTCACACACCGAGCCTCCGCATGCTGCCTCACGAGGAGCTGCGCTCAGAACAGACTGAGGGGGTGCAGCAGCAGGAGAGCGGGAGGGACGCTGTGGCAGAGAGGACGGGGCTCCCCTGGTCAGAACAGGGCAGGGCGGATTTCCCAGACACGGCACAGGAGCACAGGCAGGCATCCCAGCAGGGCAGAGGCGCGTGACCAGTGCACAGACCGGGACTCAACCCCGAGGAGCAGCGAGGGCACAGCCTCCACTCACTGACACGCCAAGGGGACTCTGGTGCACGGCCCCCTGAACTGACAGCCCCTTCAGGTGCCGTGAGGCCGAGCACCGTGGCGCACATACCGCCATGTCCGGCAGCAAGAAGCACCACCGGGACTGCTGGAGCCCACAGACCCTCGGCCTACACGCTGAGTGACACGCACTCGGCCTGACCTTACCAGGGACAAAGGGAGGAAGGCGGCAGCCACTGCCCCCATCTGTGGAAGCAAAGTACTGTCACTCGGCCTGCAAACATGAGGAGCTAAGCAAGTGCTGGCAGGGCGCTGTCACCCAGTGAGAACCACTCCCACAAACCCCCGCCCCCGTGTCCAGCGAGAAAGAAGGTCTTACCTGGGAAGAGGTGGGGGCTCCCTCGGGGTCTGAGAAGCACCCGCATCCGAGGCCGGCGGCTCTGCAGCCTCCCGGGAGCCGGGGGCCACCTCCTGCACATCGCACAGCTGGCCTTGAGGCTCCGCAGGCCTGGCCGAGGCCGAGGCCGAGGCCGAGGCCGCGTCCGTGGTGTTGACCTCCACCTCCAGCTCCGGGGCAGGGACGGGCGCCTGCTCCCCCGAGGCTGCAGCTGCTGCCTCCGCAGCCTCCGCCTCCTTCCTCCTCATCTTCTCCTCCAGCTCCTTCCTCCTCTTTTCATCGTCCTGGCGAGCCATGCGGTCAAAGGTCTGGAACACCTGGAAGCAAACGAGCAGCAATGAGCGGTGGCGACGTGGCAACGTCCAGGATGAGAGAAAGGCAGCACCCAAAGCAGTTCCCACTGGGGGACAGATGGCACTGGACTCCACCGAGCAGCTGTGAGCACCTCCATGTCCACAGACGTGCAGCCAACAAGCAAGGCCCGCAGGAGCCCAGCCCAGCCCTCGGCCCGCCTGCCATCACTCACACCGCTGCCGGCAACGCAGACAACACGCTGCCCAGGGACTGCGCGAGGTGTGGGCACCAACAACCCCACTGCAGAGCGAAGGGGGGTCCAGCTAGCCTTCGCTCCCCAGAACAGCGGGGACTTCCTGCACAGGCTCGGGAAAGCTTGGAAATTCACTCAACAAACCCCATGCCCTGCCTGCCACGGGCAAGAGCACCCCCCCTGACAGCTCCCCCAGAACTCAGCAGGTGGGCGAGCCAGCCGGTCTCCTCTGAAAGTCACAACCAGGGAGCGCAACCAGCACAGACCACACCTACAGCGGGCAGGACAGGCTGGGCTGCACACGCGTGCGTCAGACTGAGGGCGAACCCCCTTCTGCTGAGAGAAACCTGAATACTTTTCCAGGGAGGAGGGGCCTGAATCAGACCTTCAACCAAAGGCACACCTTCCAGGGGAACCACACGTCCAGGGCGGGCCGCCACTCAGATCCTGCCTCCCTGGGGCAGCAAGGAGGGACATCCACCCTGGAAAGTGGGGGCAGCCTCACCACCCCCAGCAGCCATGCTCCCAGTCTTTACCCAGAGGAGCTGAACACTCATGCCCACACAGAAATGTGCACATGGCAACTTCACTCATACGTGTCCAAACTCGAGCCAACCTTCATAGGTGGCGGGCACACGTGGACGATGACTACTCAGCACAAGGAAACAATCGCACCAGGAAAAGACATGGAGGACCCTTACGTGCACAGTGAGTGAGACGGCAGCCTGAAAGGCTGCATCCTGTACCATTTCAACTCTATCACCTCTGGAAAAGGCAAAACCAGACAGGACAAGTCCCATGGCGGCCAGCGGCTCGGGAAGAGGGAGGAGCAGGTGGCACAGGGATTTTCAGGGCAGGATACGACTCTGTGATGGCCGTGGGGGAGGAGGGGTACGTGTCATGGCATCTGTCCCACCCCGAGTGAGCCCTAATGCACACTGCGGGCTCTGGGTAATGGTGCCGTGTGTGCAGGTTTATCGACGATAACAGATGCTGTGACTCCGGGGGTGATGGCAATGGGGAGGCTGGGCATGTGGGCACAGGGGGTTATGTGGGACTTCTACTCAACTATGCTGTGAACCTAAAAATTCTCTAAAAAATGTCTCACTAAAATAAAAAATAAATATTTTAAAAAGTGGGTAGCAGTCAGCCTCCAAAGGGCTAGAATGCAGACAGAACTAAAGAAGGCACTAAACAGCCCTAACTGGTTTGGCTCAGTGGATAGAGCGCTGGCCTGCGGACTCAAGGGTCCCAGGTTCGATTCCGGTCAAGGGCATGTACGTTGGTTGTGGGCACATCCCCAGTAGCGGGTGTGCAGGAGGCAGCTGATGGATGTTTCTCTATCATTGATGTTTCTAACTCTCTCTCCCTTCCTCTCTGTAAAAAGTCAATAAAATATATATATTTTTAATAAAGGTGCTAAACAATACCAATTTGTGCAAACATTCTCTCAAGACCCCGGAGAACGCTGAGGAGGGAAGGTGGGCTGAGGTGAGTAACGCCCCCAGGCCTGCCAGGGAAAGGAGGAATGAGAATTATCTGGTAGCACCGAGCACTGAAAGACGTGGCAGCGGAAAACCAAGGCCTAGAACCTGGAGACAACGCCAGACCCGTTTCTACTTCTCGCTGCACCCACAGCCTCCCACTCATTCTAGAACCACAGGACTGGGGGGCTGAAGGGTCCCCTGTGACCTCCAACCACCTTCTCCCAGACAGGCGGGAGGCTAGTCAGACTCTGGGCAGGCTAGTCAGACTCTGGGCTGAGATGAATGGAATGGCATGCCGACCTAGTTTTCCTTAACCTGTTAACTGCCATGCGTCATGTCCAAAATGGAAACCATCCCACACACCACGATATTTTGAATTTAAAAAATCAATTTGCAAAACAAAAATAAAATAAAGTAAAAAATCAATTTGCAATGAATATTATAAAAATAAGTATATTACTCATAATTCGTGTGTTCTTGAATATTTTCAGCTGAAAATTCTCACGGAAAATGATGTTAAAGTTGGTCAGGGCTGCCACTTAGGGAAAACTTTCTTTTTACAGATGCGCGTGGCGTGTGGGGAGGGTCCGCTGCTTGCGTCTAGACGCTCATGGTGGACAAAGGGCTAAAAACCACGCAGGCTGTGCACCAGGCTTGCAGGTCCTCAGAATTTGGGGGGAAGTCTGAGAAGCTCGACACCAGCCTCAAAGCATGAGGGAGAGCTCTCGAGTTCCAGTCCTCCACCCACACCCGCTGGGCTGTGCTGAAGAGACCCCAGCACCCCACCTGCAGGGCAGCACCCACAGGAGGGCCTTCTGCCTCACCGCAGACGGGAGGGTCAGGAGCCACCTGACCCACTGGAGGTGACACTGCAGCACCTTTTATTGGTTATAAAGTGCAGTGACAGACAAGACGGACTTCAGGGGCACCACAGTGACTCGACCCCTGTACAGCTCAGTGATCACCATGGCTCTGAGTGAACCCCGTCACCATATCCTAGTGAAGTCATCATGATGCCGGTGACTGTGTTCCGATGCCGGCAGCCCACCCCCCACCTGCCTGTCCTATCACTGGAATCTGCGCTGACCCAGTCTCTCCACGCCGTGCCCCCATGCTGACCTCGACTAACGCCTCTGCGGTTAAAGGACGGCTCCCAGGATTCGCCGGGTCTTCCCAGACAACAGTGGCGGGGAGTGCTGGCGGTTAAGGCTCCTGGCAACGCTGACAGGAGGAAGCACTTCCAGAAAACACCAGCCCTCCAACCACCTGCTGGAAACTGCCCTTGGTGTTGGTGAGACTCCCCCGTCCACCCCCACTCCTCCCGCTCTACAGCCTCTGCTTCTCCCCTCCCTCCCCTGCTCATGCCCCAAGGGCTGCCCTCCACCTTCAGCTCTTCTGTCCTTCAAACTGCCCAGCTTCTGTCTCCTGCAAGATCCAATCCTTCGATCCCATCAGCCTGTAGGCAGGGGCTTCTGTATGCATCTCAAATCCCACTGATCTAACACTTTCCCTTTCCCCTAAATTCAAATGACAGTACAGTTAACGCGTTGTCATTATACCAGGCGCCCAAGTCTGAAACCTCAAGTCATCGGATTCATCTGTCCCCTCCCTCTGCCCTGGAAGGGTACATGGAACATAGTAGGTTCTTTATACACTGACACCAGACAAATGAGTTACCTATCAGTTCATCGGCAAAACAAGGGCAAAGGCCGACCTTTCAGGCTTCGTTAGAATTAAGTCAGGGGGCGCCTGCAATGTGAAGCTCCTCCCATAATAACCAGCACATACCAGCGCTCAGCAGCTGCTCCTTTCTCCTCTCTGCACGCTACCTTCACCCTAGATAACAGGGTGCCCACCCTACTGTGGAATGGGTAAAAAGGAAAGAGCTGGAATCACAAAAAGGATGGGTCTGTGGAATCACATAACCTTGCTGAATTGGCACCCTCACCTGCCACATAAAACTCAACCATGTCCATTTCCCAGGGACGTCCATGGGGTTTAAACTGCCAGACACCCTCACTCAGCCGGCACTCAGACGCTGAGAGGGCGAGGAACAGCCGCAAGTTCTGGATGAGCCCTTGCTAGACCCTGTCATCTCCGGTAATCGCTCACTCTGCACGCTTTGTCTCTTCCGCAGGCACAACTGTAAAGGAGGGGACAGGTGTGTGCACCAGAGGACCTGGGAGACCCCACCAGCGTTTCTGGCTTCTTCGGTTCCTACAAACAGGCTCAGGGCTTGGCTGAGCACCTGCTTTCAGTCCCAGCGAAGTCCCACCTCCCCGTGAAACCTATGATTTCCAAGCCTACCCCTTCCTCCCAGCGGGCTGTCACATACTGGCCTGGCACAGTTCTCTGCTCTGATGTGTCTTATCTTCTCAAATGTCACAAGCGTCACAAGGAAGCCAACAGGAACACCCTCATTAAACACCCACACCGCAGTGCCTCCCAAATGCCTCTGGCAGCTGAGTGCGACTACTTGTTACATTCCAAGGAGCACTTGGGCCAATGAATATTAACAGGACCTCAAACACACAATGCATTTAGCCTGGAACACACAGACATATGCTCAAACGCACTGCTTCAGACCTAGGAAGTCGCATTTCAAACAAGGGGACCACACCCACAGAAGCCACAGGTCCCCAGTCCCCCCGCTGCCTCCAGCCCGTGGCCCCGGGCGCCCAGGTCCGCGCTTCCAGCCCCGACTGGCAGCCCCGGCGCCTCCGCGGGCCCAGCGCTGCGGGCGCTAAGCCACTCTGACACCCAAGTGCGCCCGCTGTCACCCGGGCTGCCGAGCGCCAGGCCCGCTCCCGCGAACAGCAACTCGATCCGCGACCAGCGGCTCTGCTTACGCGCAGCCGCGGGCCCGGGAGGTGAACCCAGGCCAGCGCCGGAGGGAGAAACTGCGGCCCGGCGCGCAGGGAGGGCGGGGGGCGAAGTCGCGCGGGTCGGGGCCTCCGGGGAGGGGGCTGCGGGGAGGGGCTCCCGCGTCCGCCCCGGCTCGCCCGGCCGCCCGGTCACCTGCAGCACCAGCGCCTGCGCGGCCCCGGGCGGGAAGCCCATACGGTCCGTCGGGTGGCGCAGCAGGCGGTAGAAGTCCGTCTTGCGGTAGAGGAAGCCGAAGAGCACGCGCAGGAAGTCCTGGACGTTGCCCACATGCTGCAGGATGCCCAGCAGGGCCTGGTCATACAGCTCGGCCGCCCCGGGCTCCATGGCGTCGCTGACCGCAGGGAACTCTCGCTCGGCGGGCCCGGACGCCGGCCTCGGCTTCTTCCGGTGCGTCGCGGTAACGGCTCCGCCGCCCGCGGGCCCGCGAAGCTTCGGTCCGCGCTCGCTCGGCCCCGCCGCGGGCCCCGCCGCGCCGCGCCGCCGGCCTGCCCGGGCGGCCTCGCCGAGGAGGGGACTTGGGCCCCCGGTGGCTCCCAGGCGCGCGAGAGCCCGGGGCTCCGCGGCTGAGGGCCGAGGGGCCACCTCGGAAACGGGCGGAAGGAAGTGCGCGGCGGCGTCACGCGACGCGGCCTTATCACGTGGCGCCCCCGCCCCAGAGCGGCGGGTAAGCGGAGTGCGGGCCGTCCGGGGCGCGAGTGCCGTCGGTAGAGGCGTGCGCTCAAGCCCGAAACGACGTGCTTTGCCCTTCGGCGCCTGCTGCTAGGCGAAGCCCGTCTGAGGGCGGCCGCGCAGCCTCGCCGCCTGGCGAAGGGGCTGCAGGAACAGCCGGGCACGCGGCTGCCGCGGGGGCGTGGGCGTGGGCGTGGGCAAAGGCTGACCGGCTCAGGCACGGGCCCCGGGCCTTTCCTGTGTGGAGACCGTGAGGGACACCTGTGGGCACGCGAGTGCCAGGACACGGAGAAACTCGGTGCGATGCACTTTTTAAAAACATATCATTTAAGAGATTGGGGCCCCGGCCGGTGTTGCTCAGGGGATAGAGCGTCGGCCTGCGGACTGAAGGGTCCCGGGTTCGATTCCGGTCAAGGGCATGTCCCCAGGTTGTGGGCACATCCCCAGTGGGGGGCGTGCAGGAGGCAGCGGGTCAATGATTCTCATCATTGATGTTTCTACCTCTCTCTCCCTCTTCCTTCTTCTCTGAAATCAATAAAAATATATTTTTAAAACACAGAGATCGGGGACCCCAGAATGGAATGCAGAGTGTGACAAAACGATCTATTACAAATGGACAGCACAGCCTCGCTGAGGGAGATGCTGACCCAGTAACCTTGGAAATGAGTAGAGTCCTAGGACCAAAGGGAAAAGGAGGAACAGGACACAGTCCTAAGTTGTTCCCAGGGCAAGGGGCGTGGATTACCACTCGGAAAGTCCTACCTGCATCCAGTGGAAATGGGTAATCAAGTCCGTGGCATGGCGGGTGGGGGAGCCAGGCTTCCTGCTGTTGGGTGGGTGTTTGCAGATAAGAAGGAAGGAGGAGCCTGGGATAATCCATGGTGGGTCAGAGCAGGCGTCTCAATGCACGGTTTGGCTCAGTATCCACACGGGTGGCTATATAGGAAAGTGTTTACATGCGTAGCCACATGGATTGACACACACGTTTCCTTCCTCTCCCAGCTGAGGGGGCCCAGAAGCAATGTGCACATTGAGCACCCAGATCCTGGTTTCTAATCCCATGTGCAGAGAAGGGTCCAGGGCTCCTTGGAGAAATGGCTGATTCTAGGCTCTTATAGTGCCAGAAAGTAAGGAAGTGCTAAAAAAACCCAAAAACCCAAGGCTCACCATGGTGGGCATATGACAGAGGGACCCAGGAGTCAGCTGAAAGGGCTTCCAATGGCCACAGCTGGAACCATGTGACCAGCAAATTAACAAAACAAGTAAGGTAGCATTGTTCTATAACCGAAGTACAACCTGACTATGTGTGGGTCCATACTGATACGTGTATACACAGTGCCTTCAGAATGCAGGAGCTGGGATATGCCTCCCATCCCTAAGTGTGGGTAGTGCACAGGGACTGCCCCCCAAGGAACACAGCCTGGAAAGGGGGGAAAGCACCTGTAGGGAGGAGACGCCTGACAGACACACCTCAGCCAGGTGACCAACATCACCACAGTGATCAGCCATGGCAACAGTACCTGCCTTGATATGGTGTGCTGAGACGGTCACCCTACCTTTGCGGTCTTCCTCCCCCAAACCCATCACCCCGGTTTCATCGGGAGAGAAACACCAGGTAAACCCCATTTAAAGGGAATTCTACAACACACCTGACCAGTCCTCCAAATTGTCAGGTCATCAAAATCAAAGTCTGGCCCTGCCAGTGTGGCTCAGTGGTTGAGTATCAACCTATGAACCAGGAGGTCACGGTTTGATTCCTGGTCAAGGAACACACCCAAGTTTCAGGTTTGATCCCTGATCGAGGCTCGTCTGAGAGGCAACTGATTGATACCTCTCTCTCTCTCCCCCTCTCTCTCTCTCTCATCAATGGATACATATCCTCGGGTGAGGAGTAGTAAATAATAATAATAATAATAATAATAATAAGGAACACTCCGGTTGCCTGCCAGCAGTGGGTGCCTCCCTCCCCCAAAGCACTTGCTTCCCCAGCAGGTTCTCTGGGTATTGCCTCCCTCACAGGCTTTCGCAGAAAGTGAGCATCTGTGGGTCCCTGCACTGGCCAACACCACAAGGCCAGGGTCTCCATGTCTCCTGGTTTGGGAGAAGTTGCTCACTGCTCCTGAAAGGGCACCCAGTGACATGGCCACCTTCTAGAAAGGGGAAGGGAAAACACAAACTGAAATCTCCCTAAGTCACCCTCCCACACATGTGCTGTGTCCGTTACAAAAGTTATCTTCCTTTTAATATATTTTTATTGATTTTAGAGAGGACAGGAGAGGGAGTGAGGAATAGAGACAACAGTGGTGAGGAAGAATCATCCATCAGCTGCCTCCCGCACACCCCCTACTGGGGATGGAGCTGGAAACCACCACCTCCTGGTTCATGTGTTGACACTCAACCAGTGAGCCGCACTGGCTGGGTTACAAAAATTACCTTCAATCCAAAGGCAACCAGAATAGGACATGAGACATAAAATGAGACATAAAATGGAGAAATGGCTGGTTCTAGGCCTGGGGACCCTCTTATAGTGCCAGAAAGTAAGGAAGTGCTAAAAAAATGAGACATTTTTTGCTCAACGACACATTCTTCCTCCTGTGCATGGCACTGAGCAGGTGCATTCTTCGGCTTGTGCTTCTCCAGGGAGGCTGAGATTGGGCTGTGTTACTGCACACCAGCGCTCCAGGCCTATTCCCAGGAGCTCACAGCCTTGAAGACTCTCAGCAGCCTTGACTGGCAGAAGCCACCTTAATAATCGGTGCAGCTGGAGGCCGAACTGAACGGCGTTTTCCAGTGGGGCCGATCCATGACCAGCATCTTTTCCAGGACACTCTCCCGGATAAGGGGCAGCGACCTCCTCTCCCCTCCCTGGCTGCCTGCAGGGTGGGCACTGCTCTTGGCTCTCAGGGATACTGAACAGAGCTGAAGACTCTCCAACACCAAGTGGGGCTTTGTTTCACTGAAGGGGAGGTGGGTGGAAAGGGGCAGCTGTGGGCGAGTCTGAGTCTGGAACCAAGTCAGCCTTTCTGTGTCTGAACCCCAAGACCCAGGTCCTGGGAAGAAGGAGGCAAGTGTGTGCTGACCAAGGCTTGAACGACTTGGAACCAGGGACCTGCGGCCGGGGTGGAGGGTGCCTGGGCACCTGTGGTCAGAGGGAGTCCCAGTGTGAGCACCCCACAGGCACAGCACACCCTCCAGGACCTGGGGGGAGACAGGTCATGGTCCCCATGGGAACCCTCTCGGCCTCTGGAGTCTGCGCAGAGCTCTGCTCACTGGCGGGGAGGGCCACCGAGGCCGTCCCCACTCTCGGCAGGATGCTGGAAGCCGTGGTTGACGTAGGTGCCGTTGGCCCAGCTCACGGGGAGGGAGTGCTTTGAACAGGAGGCCGTCCTGGCCGCGGCCGCCTCCTCCGCCCGCCTCTGCTCCAACACCAGAGCCATGTTGATGTCAGGCCCTGCAGAGGGACAGACAGAGGAGTGGTCATGCGCCTTCCCGCATGGGTGCTCCCGCACTGCCTGGGGCTTCTCCCTCGGTGGGGCGGGCCTGCGGGAGGGGCCTCACGCACCCAGGTAGCTTAGCACGACCGGCAGGAAGACCAGGCCATGCAGCAGGCCCAGCAGAGTGATGAGGAGGTTGAGACGGAAGAAGAAGATCTGGATGAGCTGGGCCTTCGCCAGGCCCAGGATGAGGATGCCCGGCAGGTTGGTCATGGCCACACCGGCGAACACCTAGGGTCACACACAGGTGTCAGGGTGGGCACGCAGCAGCAGGCGCCGGTCCCCGCGGCCGCCCGGCCACTCACCGCACTGCCCATGGAGATGGTGGCCTCCTTGGCCCGCTCCAGCCGCGTAGGCTTGGTGCTGACCGCGAAGGAGCGGGTGATGTGGGACACGAACTCCACAGAGATGCCCACTGCCTGCGGGCAGAGAGGGGCATCAGCTCCAAAGGGCCTGGGTGGGGTCTCGGCCAGGCCAGCGGGCACGCTCCAGGAGGCCCCAAGTCTGTGGTTACCGTGACCAGGTTGATGAGGGACACGGCGTTGTAGCTGATGCCCCACAGGGCCATGAAGCCCACGGTGTCCACCAGAATCATGATGATGGAGAAGAGGTTGATGAGGCCGGAGCGGAGGTCCATGCCCAGCAGCAGGCAGCAGACGGCAAAGGTGGGCACCAGGCAGAGGCTGAGCATGAAAAGCCCCTCGGGCACCACCGTCAGGTACTGCTCGTAGAACACGTTGGTGATCCTGGGGGTGCAGGTGCTGTCACGCCCCACCCCGCCCCGCCCCCCCATCAGGAGGAGGGCGCAGCTCAGCAGGGGTGCGGCGCGGCCTTCCCCAGGTCCCGCCCTGCTGCCCACCACCCGCCTGGGCCTCACGTGTAGGGGAAGACCTCGAAGGCCGGGTCGGTGCCCGGCACCTTCCGCAGGTCGGCGGTGATGTTGGCGGCCAGTGCCCGAGCTGCCCGCAGAGCCTCCGTGAAGTCCTGCGAGTTCTTCAGGGGCTTGTGGTAGGCCATGAAGCGCGAGGCTGGTGCCAGCCCGGGAGCAAGAGGCAGAGGTCAGAGCCGGCTCCCGGCGCCCTCAGGGCCCGGGGGCTGGCTCAGGGCTCTGCTGCCACCGTATTGGGATTTGGAATAAACTGGGCAAAGGGCCTGCGGTTGGGTGCGGACCGGCCCTGCCTCTGATGAATGCAGCCACAAGGTCTCCCGTGGACCCAGTGCTGTCTGAGGGTTGGGGTGGGGAGGCAGGAGGTGAAGTGTGAGGTCGAGGATCTGAGTGAGGACCTCCAGGGGGAGGCTAGAAGCCCCCGTGCAGGAGGAGGAGCGGGATGTGGGTGGAGGGGGTCCCTGAGGCTCATGGCCCTGGAGCCGTTGACTCACCTCCCACCACGCAAGGCCACGCTTACCCACAACCTGGCCGTCGCGGTCCAACTTCACGGAGGTGCTGTATGCTGCCAGGCCACTGGGGGTGGGCAGAGTAAAGGCTTGGTTGGGGTCAAGACACCCTCCACCAGCTCCCCACCTCCCCACCACCCACTCCACGCCCCTGCGGACACCCCACACGGGCCTACCCTTTGGGACACTTGATGTTGGGCGGGTCGCTGAGGAACCAGGGAAGGTACTTGTGGAACTGGTCCACCGATGGCCGCACAGGCCCAAGGGTGAGACTCACGCAGCTCTTCAAGCAGGCCAGCGAGTCTGCAGAGAGAGTGCGCAGGTGGGGAGCGGCACCCTCCTGCCGCTCTGCCCTCACGCCCTGGCACCTGCCCCCTGCAGGCAGCAGCAGCCTATGTGCCCAAGAGCACACTCTGTTTCTCTATAACCGTGGGGGGCGGGGGCTCTCTCCATCATGGAAACTGCCGACCCCTATGAACAGATGAGGAAGGGAAGTTTGGGGCAGAGAAACAGCCCATGGCCTACGGGGCCTCCCCACCCCACCTACAAATATAGCTGCTCCGGGTCCAGGGCCATGGGCCACCTGGGCTCGCTCCCCACTCCCGCCACGTGAGAACCAGCGTGCCCCAGAGTGTGGGCACAACTCAGGAGAGTGTGAGGGCCCAGTGTCCAGCCCCCATGGGCTCGGGCACCCACACGTGTGTTCTGCGCCTGTGTCCCGTCCCAACTGACCCTTTAGGGGGTATGAGGGGCTATAGGAGCCTCTCCCTTCTCTCCTTTATCTCGTCTCAGTTTCCCCAAGTTGTGGGGCCATGAGCCCCCAGAGACCTCTCACTCACTGACAGTCGAGGAGCAGAACTGGTCCTTGTTGGGGCCAAAGGCATAAAGGCGGCAGCAGGAGGATGGAGTCAGCCAGTCAATGAAGTCGTCCACCCAGGAGGAGGCGGGGATGGCCAGGTAAGACCTGGGGGTTGGGGAGGAACTCAGGGGGCAGGACCCTAGGGCAAGTGGTGGGTCCTTCCCATGGCCCCACCCCCACACTGGCCTCTGCAGGCACAGCAGCAGGTGGGCAGCTGGATGGGACCAGGAAGGCAGGAAGGGGGGCCAGAGGGAGTGGGGGACACAGGGGCACGGGGGGGACACGGACAAGGGCAGGGGCGGACACTCACTGCTCGGGGAACTCGGTGGCATACTGGATCTTCTGGGTTAGGGAGAAGCTCTCGCAGCCGGCGCTGGAGCAGATGTTGTCCATGCCTGCCTTACTGGAGAAGTTGTAGCCCCCGGTGGTGACAAAGTAGACCGGGGCCCCCACCTCAAAGTAGCGGTTCAGAAAGAGGAAATAGTCGAGCAGGTAGGAGTCCTGGAAGGGAGACAGTCCATGAGGCCTGACCAGATGCATCACAAGGGGCTCGCTCCCACTCCCACTCTCAGGACACTCACAGGGTCCTCACAGAGGTGCCTGCGGGACAGATAAGGGAGCTGTGGGACACCATCAAAGACCAACACACACATCATAGGAGTCCCAGAAGGAGGACAGAGAGAAAAAAGAGGCAGAAGGATTATGTGCAGAAATAATGGCTAAAATTTCCCAAATTTGATGGAAGATATAAATATAAACACCCAAGAAGCATAGCAAACTCCAAGAGCCCTGTCCAGTGTGGTTCAGTCGTTGGAGCATCATTCCATACACCAAAGATGGTGGGTTCAATGGTCATAGCATATACCCAGGTTTTGGTTTTCGATGCCCAGGGTGCATTTGGGACCTCTCTCTCTCTCTCTCTCTCTCTCTCTCTCTCTCGCCCTCTCCCTCCCTTAACCCCTCCCTCCCTCTCTCTCTCAAAAATAAAAATTAAAATTAATAAAATAAAATAACTCCAGCAACCCACACCAAGGCACATTATAATCCAGCTGTTGAAAGACAAAGATAAAGGGGGATTTTGCAGGCAACAAGATAGAAGAGACTTGTGACATACAAAGATCCCCAATATTATTATAAATGTATTGCTCATTGGAAACCTTGGAGGCCAGAGGCAGAAGGTGTGTATATTCAAAGTGCTGAAGGAAAAAGGACTGTCCATCAAGAATCTTCTTTCTCCCTTTTGCCTCGTTGCCACAGAGAGAGCAAGATGGGTCCCAGCAACTCTCCTGGAGCATTGAGGAAATTTGGCCTGGGTTCCCGTTCTTGCCACGTCTGCTCAACACGCCAGGGTCTGACCCGGAAGTAAGGCCTCAACATGTGCCCCAGTGTTTCCGTCAGTACCAGGGGCCAGGGATTCATCAAGTTGGACTAAGTGACCTTCATGAATGGGTCGTTCAAGACATCCACCTTATGACAGAATGCTATTTCTTTGTACATAAAATAATTCTTAAAAACCCTTCAAATAAAACATAAAAAAAGAATCCTCTTTCTAGCAAAACTGTTCTTCAAGAACGAGGGACCAACTGAGACACTCCCAGATAAACTAAAGCTGGAGGAGACATCACCACAGGACCTGCACCGTGAGAATGCTAACGGGAGCCCTTCGTGTTGAAGCAAAAGGCCGTTAGAGTATAACTCAAAGCCACAGAAGAAAATAAGAACCCCTGGTAAGGTAGATACAGCTGACCCTTGAACATGCAGGGGTTAGAGGTGCCAACCTCCCACCTAGCTGAAAATCCCCAAAAACGAACTGCTAATTGACCAGAAGCCTTATCAATAACATAACAGTGAATTAACACATATCCTGTATGGTGCATGTATTACATACTATATTCTTACACTAAAGTAAGCTGGAGAAAAAGTGCTATTAAGAAAATCATAAGGGCCCGGCCAGTGTGGCTCAGTGGTTGAGCGTCGACCTATGAACCAGGAGGTCACAATTCAATTCCCTGTCAGGGCACATGCCAGGGATGTGGGCTTGATCCCCAGTTGTGGGGCGTGCAGGAGGCAGCCGATCAATGATTCTCTCTCATCATTGATGTTTCCATCTCTCTCCCTCTCCCTTCCTCTCTGAAGTCAATAAAAAATATATTTTTAAAAAAGAAAGAATTGTGCATGTACTTAATGCTGCTGAAATGTACATTCAAAAAATAAAATAAAATAAAAGAACTTTAAGACAGTCCCTCACCGGCCAGGCACTTCCTGACCTCAGAGACTGCGCGCCGATGGAGCCAACCCGGAAAGGGCTCTCGCTGTCCAGACCGTCTCTGGGGCTGCCAAGGGCTGCCAGCTGGTGTGTCCCTTCCCCTCTGGCTCGGGATTGGCAGCTTTCCCGGTAAGGGCCGTTCTGAACCAAACCGGCTGTGTCTGCACAAAACAGTGGGTCGGCTCATCCCGGCCTCTTAAGTCCGGGCGTGCTTCCTTCCTCACTAGTAAGGCATTGGTGACATTTCCTCCCAGACACCGTTCGGACAGACTTCCTGTCCCCTCGGCGGTTCCCTGTATGGTCTGGGAACTGTCTGAGGCAGAAACGGCTTCTCCTGCTATCTTGACATTTTTTTAGACCACACCTCTTACTACCAGGATCCGTCCATCCCCTGCTGGCAGCAAACTCTCCAGCTTTCGACCCTTCGCCTTCTTTTCGAGCTGTGGCATGATGACTTGCTCTCCAGGACCAGTTGGAGTCCACAGGCCTTTCTCACAACCCTGCACTGCGGAAAAGCCCTCTTTTCAGCCTGGGATGAGGGTTTTCACAAGGAGCGCGAGGTTTCCCGCCACTGGTGCAGCTGCAGCGGCAGCCCCACAGACGTCCTTCTCTTCCCTCACCGTGGTCCCAACCCTGGACTCTTCCATCTACTGAAATAGTGGGCAACGGCGCTGCAGACCCTGGGACAGAGCTTCTGTGGAACCGTCCATGAACGGCTCTCCTTGTCCATCGATGGCACATATCAAGCACTTCAGCTTTTCCTTCCGGCGCCGTGACTTCCCTCTGCTTCTTGGGAGCATGTCACACATCACGAGTGGCACTTTAATACACCTGACCTGCTGACCATGTGGCTCAGCCTTCTGCCTTATATGTGCTCAAGCACAAGATCCAAAACAAGTGCTGGTGACCCCATGCACAGCGGAGTGCTGGCTGTTTACCCTCACGACCACTTGTCTGACAGGCACACATCACTGGCCCGGGACAAGATCAGAATTCAAAACTTGAAGTGCAGTTTCTACTGAATGCATGTCACCTCCCCACCACTGTAAGCTGAGTGATCTTAAGTCAGGGACTGTCCGTCTATTAAGAGGAAGATACACCGTGATCAAGTGGGATATATTCCCAGAATGCAAGGATGGTTCCATGCACGAAAATCAATCAATGTAATGCACCACATCAATAGAATGAAAATAAAAACAGATGATCCTCTCAATTGACATAGAAAAAGCTTTTCACAAAATCCCAAATCCTTTCATGATTACGAAAACAAACAAGCAAACAAAACTTGGGGCCCCGGCCGGTAGCTCAGTTAGTTGGAGCATCTTCCTGATACACCAAGGTTATGGGCTTAATCCCTGGTCAGGACACATAGGGAGTCAACCAATGAATGCATCAGTGAGTGGAAGGACAAACTGATGTTTCTGTCTGTCTGTCTCTCGCTCTTCCTTTCTCTCTCTAACATTAATCAATTAAAAAAAAACTCAGCAACATAGAAATACAGGAAAATTTCTCAACATGATAAAAGACCATATATGAAAACCCCACAGCTAACATCATACTCAACGGTGACAAACTGACAGTGTTTCCTCTAAGATGAGGAACAAGACAAGGGTGCCCACTGTCACCACAGTCATTCAACAGAGTACTTGAAGCCGCAGAGCAAATAGGCAAGAAAAAGGAATAAAAGGCACCCAAACTGGAAAGGAAGAAGCAACAAATCTCGGTTCATCAATTATAAATTCTAAAATACCACTAAAAACCTGTTGGAATTCATAAGCAAATCTAGCAAAGTTGCAGGATAGAAAATCAACAGGCACTTACTTCATGAACAATGAATAATTTTAAAAAGGAACCCAACCTGATTCAGAAATGGGCAAAAGACTTGAATAGACAATTCTCCAAAAAAGATACATAAAGAGAAAGTCGACCTCATTAGTCACTGGTGAAGGACAAATAAAAACGACAATGAGATACCACCTCACACCCATTAGGACAGCTACCATCAAAAGAGGGGCTGGGCGGAGGGGGGGGCGGGCGGACAGGAAACAATAAGTGTTGGCCAGAATGTGGAAAAACTGGAATGCTTGTGCCCTGTTGGTGGGATGTAAATTGGTGCAACCGCTACGGAAGGAGTATGGGAGAATCCTCAAAAACTTAGAACCACCGTATGACCCAACAAGCCCACTTCTGGGTGTTTATCCAAAGAATGGAAAGCAGGGACTCAAATGGACATTTGTGTTCATAGCAGCATTATTCACAACAGCTAAGACAAGGAGACAGCCCACGTACGCATCAATAGATGCATGTCTAAACAAAATGTGAGATATATTTATGAATATGTGTGTGTGTGTGTGTGTGTGTGTGTGTGTGTACATATATATTATTCGCCTTAAAAGGCAGGAAGTGCTGACACCTGTTACAACGTGGGTGCATCTTGAGGCCATTACGCTGAGTGAAATAAGCCCGTGACAAAAGGGGAAATATTGTATGGTTCCCTAGCTCAGAGACGGAAGATAGAATGGCGGTGCCATGGCTGGGGAAGGAGTGGGGAGTGAGTGGTTCATGAGGACCCAGGGTCTGTTTTGCCAGACGGGGTCTCTCCCCATCCACTCTAGAAGGGTCCTGCACCCCGACTATACGGCTGCCCCCCCGCCCCCGCTGTGTCCGGATCCCCCCGCCCTGAGGCCCGAGGCCACGTGCGCAGCTCACCTTGGGCAGGGCCAGCTCCTGGTCCAGCCCCACACTGATGTGGCCCATGAAGTAGAGGCCCAGCCCGAACAGGGCCAGGAACAGCAGCACCTGCGGAGGGAGCCGCTGAGTCACGGCCACAGGCTCCCACGCTCCGACCTGGCTGGCTGGCTGTTCTCAGACGCATTCTAGCTGAACCTGAGTCCCGCTGCCACCCCCACCCCGGCTTCTGCCCCGGACCCGGGTGAGCTCTCCACGGTCCACGACCACGAGGTGAGGGTCGGGCTGAGCAGCCCCCCCCCCCACCCGGGGTGAGGACCCAGCTGCCCGCCCGCCCACTCACCACGACCACGCGGGTGACCCGGTGCAGCAGGAAAGGGGCGTAGACCTTGTGGAAGAACCGGAGCAGGTGCCCCTCGCGTTGGCTGGGCAGGGGCAGCTCCTGGGCACGCAGGCAGCAGCAGACGTCCAGCCGCGAGGCCTGTGGAGGCAGCCGCTCAGGGTGGCCCACAGCAGCCCAGGTCCACCACCCTCCCTCCCGGCCCGGCACATGCCAGCGAGGGGCACGTGCCAGCGGGCACTTCCCACCTGCCTCGCCTCCTGTGTGGATTGTAGGTTTATTTTGAGACCCTGACCCTCATGCACTCTGGGAAGCTTGATCAAAGTTCCCAAAATGACCAAAACAAAATTGCTTTTCTGTGGGACATGGGGACAACGAGGCCCAAACGTTCCTGCACAGCGTCCCTGCCCCAAGCCCACTCCGAGCCTCTCTACAAAGTGAAGGCTCCCCTCCCTCCCCCGCCCCCCCCCCCCACCATCCAGAATGGGGCTAGCGGGTCCCCTACCTCCTGCCTCCTGCTGTCGAGGGACACCAGGGCCACAAACGCTGACATCTGCAGCAGGAAGTCCAGGATCAGGGCGAGGCCAGAGGTCAGCGCAAAGGTCCGCACAGCGGGCATTGGGGTCAGGGCCCCTGGGGGACAGAGAAGACTCTCAGGACACGGTGTCTGCTCACGGGACAGAGGGGCTGCCCGCACCCCGCTCTCCAGGCCGGGCAGTGGGGGGCAGGGCGTCTCACCCAGGAAGAAGCAGACGGCCTCAGAGACGCTGCAGAGCAGCATGCTGGGCCCCACGCTGCCCAGCGCCCGGCCGATGTGCGCCTCCCGCCGCTCCCCAGGCCTCCGGGGCAGCCTCTGGTGAGGGGGGGACAGCAAGGACGGGGTTGAGGGCCGGCCAATGGGTGGGCAAGTGCCCTCCCTCCTGCACAGCGTCGCCCAGAGTCCTGGCTGAGCCTGAGGGCTGGCCGGCCGACCTTCCCAGCCCCAGCTGACCCCACCATCCCAGCCCCCCTTCTCAGCCTGGCCCAGAGGGATGCAGGGTGTGTTTTGGGGTGTCTGTGGCATCCTTGCCCCAGTGGCCACTGGGACCTCAACATCCACCAACAGTGGAGGCTACATCAACTGGCTCCCTTCCCTGGACGCCACCTGGCGCCCCAGCGTGTGGCCTGACACCTGGGCAAGGGCAGGTGAGTGGGTGATGAGCCCACAGCAGGGCCTCTACAGGAATGAGGACGGGCTCAGGGAGGGGAGCCCTGGGAACCACATGGGCGTCTGGCGGGGGGGAGCACCCAGGGACCCACGGGGTGTCTGGGGGGGTCGGGCAGGCACCCACTCACCTGATACTCCAGGACGAAGATGAAGATGTTGTCTGCCCCCACGGCCAGCACCAGGAAAGGCACCACTTGCAGGACCACCAGGGAGGAAGGGACGCTCAGGTAGGCGAAGAGGCCCATGGCGGCCATGACAGCGCCCAGCACCACAGCCACCCCACCCAGGCCCAGCGTGACCTTGGCGTCCACCTGCAAGGGGATGGGGTCAGCCTCCTGTGCGGCTGGCAATGGGCCCGTGGGTGCTGGGGGAGCGCGCCACCCCGGAGAGCCTCGGTGGGGTGTCCCCTGAGATAGACGTCTGGTTGGAAGGTACGGATGCCCCCCCGTGCCCCCTCCCGCGCCCCCCTCACCGGGATGCGGCGCCAGCTAGTGTAGCTGCCCAGGGCCAGGGAGATGTATAGGAAGATGACCAGGTAGCTGATGGCAAAGATGGGCAGGTCCTGGGCTGTGGTCCGGCTGATCTCGTCCTCCAGGGAGCGCTGTGGACACACCCACCAGCCCGCTGACCCTGGGTCCACTGTGGGCCACTCAGGAAGCACCGGGTGGGGCCACGGGAAGCCACCCCAGCCACCTGGGTGTCCCCGAGCCGTGGACCGCGGCCCTACCTCCGCCATGAAGGTGACCTGGAGCGTGCCGGCCATCTGCTGCTGGAAGGCTCGCACCTCCTCCAGGAAGGCCCCCTCCCAGAGCCGGGCCTGGGCCAGCCGGGGGTCCCCGGGAGGGTAGTTGTTGAGGGAGAAGGTGAGGATCAGGGCCTCCGCCTCCGAGTAGTCGTTCCCTGGGAGGAGATGTGCTCAGCCACCTCCAGCTCACCCTCCCCTCCACCTTCCCATCGGAGTCACTGTCGAACCCTGCACCCACTTCCCGCTCTGCCAGCAGCACCGAACCGAGCCTCTGAGCAGCGCCAGGAGAAGATGGAGGAGGTGGAGGGCGGCAGTCTGCCTCCCACCCAGCTCCCCGGCGGTCACCAGCCCCCATGCTAGCCCCCCCTCGCCTCGCCAGGTGCCCCGCTTACCTTTGTAGCCCCCCACGGCGAGAAAAGGGAAGACGGGGGCCCCGTAGTCAGCCATACAGCTCAAGGCCAGGGCCGTGCCGTCCTTGAAGGTGAGCGGGGCGCTGCGGGGAGAGAAAGGATCTCCCAGGACCCACTCCCGCCCCTGCCCGCCCCCGGCCCAGTGCCAGCCCCTGACCCCTGGTCAGAACCGTGTCTCTGGGCCAGCGCTGTGTGAGCTCACACCCTCCCCCTCCAGAGCTCCAGGCCCATCACCACCTCATCCTGGACGAGCTCACACCTGGTCCCCTGGGCCTCACACCTACTCCTCCGGGCCTCACACCTGGTCCCCTGGGCCTCACACCTGCTCCTCCAGGCCTCACACCTGCTCCCCTGGGCCTCACATCTGGTCCCCTGGGCCTCACACCTGCTCCCCTGGGCCTCACACCTGCTCCCCTGGGCCTCACACCTGCTCCTCCAGGACTCACACCTGGTCCCCTGGGCCTCACACCTGCTCCTCCAGGACTCACACCTGGTCCCCTGGGCCTCACACCTGCTCCTCCAGGACTCACACCTGGTCCCCTGGGCCTCACACCTGGTCCCCTGGGCCTCACACCTGCTCCTCCGGGCCTCACACCTGGTCCCCTAGGCCTCACACCTGGTCCCCTGGGCCTCACACCTGCTCCTCCAGGACTCACACCTGGTCCCCTGGGCCTCACACCTGGTCCCCTGGGATCACACCTGCTCCTCCAGGACTCACACCTGGTCCCCTGGGCCTCACACCTGCTCCTCCAGGACTCACACCTGGTCCCCTGGGCCTCACACCTGGTCCCCTGGGCCTCACACCTGCTCCTCCAGGACTCACACCTGCTCCCCTGGGCCTCACACCTGCTCCTCCAGGCCTCACACCTGCTCCTCCAGGCCTCACACCTGCTCCCCTGGGCCTCACATCTGGTCCCCTGGGCCTCACACCTGGTCCCCTGGGCCTCACACCTGGTCCCCTAGGCCTCACACCTGAGCCTCCAGGCCTCACACCTGGTCCCCTGGGCCTCACACCTACTCCTCCGGGCCTCACACCTGGTCCCCTAGGCCTCACACCTGGTCCCCTGGGCCTCACACCTGCTCCTCCAGGCCTCACACCTGGTCCCCTGGGCCTCACACCTGCTCCTCCAGGACTCACACCTGCTCCTCCAGGACTCACACCTGCTCCCCTGGGCCTCACACCTGCTCCTCCAGGCCTCACACCTGCTCCTCCAGGCCTCACACCTGCTCCCCTGGGCCTCACATCTGGTCCCCTGGGCCTCACACCTGGTCCCCTGGGCCTCACACCTGGTCCCCTAGGCCTCACACCTGAGCCTCCAGGCCTCACACCTGGTCCCCTGGGCCTCACACCTACTCCTCCGGGCCTCACACCTGGTCCCCTAGGCCTCACACCTGGTCCCCTGGGCCTCACACCTGCTCCTCCAGGCCTCACACCTGGTCCCCTGGGCCTCACACCTGCTCCTCCAGGACTCACACCTGCTCCCCTGGGCCTCACACCTGCTCCCCTGGGCCTCACACCTGCTCCTCCAGGCCTCACACCTGGTCCTCCGGGCCTCACACCTGCTCCCCTGGGCCTCACACCTGATCCTCCAGGCCTCACACCTGCTCCTCCAGGCCTCACACCTGGTCCTCCGGGCCTCACACCTGCTCCCCTGGGCCTCACACCTGGTCCTCCAGGCCTCACACCTGCTCCCCTGGGTGGGGCCCAGAGAATGCCCAATCCCGACCACCCACAGAGCCGCACAGGCTCACGGGCCCTCAGCCTCCTCCCCACTCCAGGCCCCAGCGTATCTTTCTTTCCTGTGAGAGTTTGCAGACCCGGCGACCTCGGGCGTCTCTACGCCTTCAACAGCCCTTTCGGCCAGTGTGTCAAGGTGCCGGAGCAGAGCGCTCTGGGAGAGGGAGCCTGTGGTCACCAGCTGTCCGGGAGGAGGGGTTGTGTGTGACCTTCAGCCACTCTCCACCCCTCAGAGCCTTAGTCTCCCTGTCTCTCAAATGAGGACAATCGGACCATCCACCAGTGGTAGTGAGCATCCAGAATCAAAACAACGCCAGCGTGAAGGTGGGGACCAGGCCTGGGCTGCCCCGGACCTGCAGCCATGAGGGCCCCCGAGGTCCAGGCACAGACCCTGGGGAGCAGCCCGAACATGGCGCGCCCTCAACGCAGGAGGCCGAGGGTCTGCAAGGTCAGAACTGCCTTCCCGAGACCACCATGCCCTTTGCTTTTCACCCTTTCACTCCTGAGTGTGTGAACAACAGGCACGACAATGGCAGCCAACAGTTAGAAAAGACCACAGGCCAGACCAGTGTGGCTCAGTGGATAGAGCGTCGGCCTGCGGACTGAAGGGTCCCGGGTTCGATTCTGGTCAAGGGCTCATGTCCAGGTTGCGGCTCGATCCCCAGTTGGGGGGCGTGCAGGAGGCGCCAAACAATGATTCTCTCTCATCATTGATGAGTCTCTCTCTCTCTCCCTTTCCCTTCCTCTCTGAAATCAATAAAAATATTTGTTTAATCAATGGAAACATCCTCAGGTGAGGGCCAACAACAAAAACAGAAGAAAAGACCACAGGCCGAAAAGTGAGTTACCCAGAAAGGCTACACCACACTCCTCCCTCTCCCTCACCGCGCAGGACCCTGCGCTGGGAGGCAGTCTCTGACACGCAAACAGGGCAAGGAGACCCCTGCTCCCAGGAGCCCACGAGGCCACCTGCACATCTGCCCCAGCGAGCAGGCGGGACCCCATCAGGGACACTCGGCCTGAGACCCAGACCGACGAGGACCCATGCAGGCCTCTCGGTGGTGGACAGACACGCCTGGCCTGGTCCCGGAGGCCGCGCCCCCCGCCCCGCCTGCAGCCGCCACGGGACTCACTTGGCGCAGTAGAGGAAGTGGTCCCGCCAGCCCACCTGGGCCGTCTGTCCCGTGAGCGTCTGGTTGGCGGTGAGCAGCAGGCGCGTGCGGTTGCTCTGGAAGTACTGCAGCAGGCTGTTGATGCAGCAGTCGGAGAGGCTGGCGTTGTTGGGGTTCAGGGGCGCGTAGCAGATGTCCCGCAGGGAGATGTTGCGCTGCTCCTGGGGCGACCACACCTGCAGGTGCCGCAGCCGCTCCTGCAGCCCCAGCAGCGCCAGCAGCAGGTCCGTGCCCAGCACCCCCCCGAAGGTCTTGGGCCCCAGCAGCAGGGAGTCGTACTGGTAGCTGGGCCGGTGGGGCGCCGTCAGGATCACCTGGTTGGTGCGGAAGAAGGGCCCAAAGTGCTGGTCGTGGAACGCCTTCTCCCTCCGGGCCTGGCTGTTGGGGGCCGACCACAGCTCCACGGGGTCTGTGGTCAGTTGCGTGAAGGCCAGCCCTCCGGCTAAGGCCACCACCACGGCCGTGGACACCAGCAGGACGGTCAACGGCCAGGAGGCCACCCAGGTGCCCCAGCCCTCGAAGCACGCGCTGAGGAAGGTGTGGGTGGAGAGGCTGAGCGTGTTGGAGACGCTGGGCCCAGCCTTGGGGTCCCGGGTCCCAGAGAGCAGACGGGTGCCCACGAGGAAGGCCGCGAGCACGGCCAGGACGGAGCACAGGATGAGGATGAGGGCCAGCCAGCCCTCCAGGCGGCCCAGGCGGAAGGTGGCGTCCAGAGCCTCGGGCCGGGCAATGGCCGGGCAGGACGCCGCGCAGTCCTGGCAGGAGCAGGCGGCCGCCCCGCCCTGGGACTGGTTGCAGGGGGTGAGCTCCCCATCCAGGGGCTGCATGGGGCTCCCTGCGGCCTGGCCAGGCTCCCACAGGTGGAAGGTGATGGCCAGCGGGGCCAGGCCATTACTCGTGTCGCCCTGGTAGTTGAGCCAGCGCTGGGCGTTGCAGAGGGCGGAGCCGTAGACCCCGCACATGGCGCCCACGGCCAGCGTGGCGGCCGCGGGGATGCGCACCCGGCTGCAGGAGTCGTAGGTCCGCTCGGCGAAGCTGCGCTGGTAGAAGGCCTCGTAGGCCACCACGGCCGGGGGCTGGCCTGTCCCCCGCGCAGCCACCCGCGTCACGTTGATGAAGGTGCTCTGGTCGGGGCTGCAGGTGTTGTGGCAGTGCAGGCTCACGAAGTTGTCCGCGCAGGCGGGGCAGCGGGTCAGCAGCGCCTTGGTGACCGCCAAGCTGGCCTCCAGCGACACCAGCTGCTTCTGGGAGCAGCAGGCGAAGGTGGCGTCGGGGCCGGCGTCGAGGCGAGGGCAGACGCGCCGCAGCAGGGCCAGGTGGTCACCCGTGACGCGGGGGGCGCGTGTGTTGTTCAGGCAGGACACGTTGGCCAGGGTCGCCAGGCCCCCCGACAGCTCGGGGTTCTTCCCGCACTCGTCATAGAAGGCGCAGTAGCCGGGCTGGTGGATGGGCGTGTACGGCTGGGCCTGGGCCTGGGGAGCAGGGTAGACTCACCAGGGGTCCCGCACCCTCAGCGGGGGGGGGGGGGGGGGGCGGGGGGGCTGGGGACGTGGGCTTAGGAGGGACGCAGGGCCCGGTGGGGAGGTGGCCATGGCAGCTACACACGGCTGGGAACTGGGGAGCCCTGGGGGGTACAGGTGGTGTCTGGGGGTGATGGGCTTTCATCAGGTCCCTGAAAAGAGGGAGGTGAGCCCTGGCCGGTGTGGCTCAGTGGTTGAGCATCGACCTATGAACTAGGAGGTCATAGTACAATTCCCTGTCAGGGCACATGCCTGGGTTGTGGGCTCGATCCCTAGTCGGGGGTGTACAGGAGGCAGCCGATCCGTGATTCTCTCTCATCATTAACGTTTCTCTCTCTCCCTCTCCCTTCCTCTCTGAAATAAATTAAAATATGTTTTTTAAAAAAAGGGGGGGGAGGCGGCCCAACAGACTTGCATGTGGCAAGGTCACAGGTCAGGGATGACTCGAAGGGGTCGAGCGGCACTGGGCGCTGAGCACATGGGCACCATCACCAGCGCCATTGGCCGCCACGGTGCCCACACTGCGGGCCACACCGAGACACCGGGGCCCTCTCGGGCCATCTGTGCCCGGCTTCCCCGCCTGGGGCCCGAGCCTGCACCCTCCCTCCCAGGCCTGCAGTGATCGAGAAACAGCAGAGGCAGGTGCTAAATCCACGGTGGGAGACTCAGAAGCCCCACCCCCCTCAGGCCAGGGCGTCCACAGCAGCCCAGGGAGGGAGGCCCCTGGTCCATCTGGGCCAGCAGCCCCCGCCGCAGCCCTGTGTCCAAACAACCCCGCGGCCTGGAGACGTGGGCAGCCCAGGACCTCGCCCACACCCCACCTCTGGGCCCTGGGATTCCCTGTCTGTCCAGAGAACGGATCCCCTGTCCCGGCCCTCCCTGTCACCAAGGACCCCTGTGCCCAGGACGCCAGAGGGGAGGCCCCAGGCAGGGCGCAGGCGCCAGACTCACCGCCTGCAGAAGCAGCACCCAGAGCAGCCAGCCCTGCGGGCGGGCCTCTGCCATCCCGGCGCCAGGAAGGGGTGAGAGGGAAGTGAGGCCACGGAAAGCCGGGCTCAGTGAAGGGCTGGGTCCAGGGGGCACCAGCAGGGCAGCCTCCTGCCAGGGACAGCCTGGCCTGATGGCGGGGGACCAATGGGACCGCCCCGCACCTGCTGGGGGTTAATGATCCACCACCCGCCCCGCCCAGCTTCGCCCACTCTCTCGGGGGAGCGAGGGGACGGAGGTACAGGGTCTCCAGTCACCCACTTCCGAAGGCCCCAGGCCAAGGGCTGAGGCAGCTGGGGACCCGCACAGCCCCACACTCGCTCCCGCCCCAACACGGCCTCGGACCCCCACTGGCCCCAGCCCCCTCTTGGCACCAGGAGGGCCCTGGCTGGACACACCTTGCACTGTCATCCTTAGCAACTGTTGTTATTAATATTAACAGCCCAATAACAGGGGACACTCGGGTGGCGTGATGCAGTCACACCGGTCTCCTCCTCTGGGCGGAGGGAAGTCCATTTGCTGAGGGCCGACCGTGCCCCAGAAGTGGGAGCCACGGCCCCCCTGCCCCCACCCCCTGCTCCCAGGCTCCTCGCCCTCCGATAGGGATCTGCCTATCGCCAGGATGGGCCGACCTTGGCCCCCGCGCCGGGCGGAGCTTATCAGGCTGCCGGGAAGATCCCTGTGGCCGCCTGCTGGAGGGAGCTGCAGTCTGTTTCCTGGACCCTGGCCCGACCGGAGGGAGGGCCACCAAGTGCAAGCACCTGTTGGGGAAGACAGGCAGGGGTGGGGGCCAGCATCAGGGGAGGGGCGGGACAGCCTGAGTCTGGAGAGGAGCTTCAACAGCTGGGCCGGTGCAGGCACCTCCATCTGCTCCTCAGGCCCGCCCGTCCCTGCTGTCTCCCCTCCTCCTGGCGTCTCCCCTAGCAGCACCTGAGCAGGGATTCCTGGGGGGCAGCAGGAAGCCAGCCAGGGTGCATTAAAGAGCGGGCTCACTGGGGACCTTTGGGGGTGTGGGGGCCTCCCGGGGGCCCCCTGGGCGGAGGATGGGGCGCTGGTGGAGGACATGGGCAGCTTCAGGCTCCTGTGGCCCTGCCACCCCATCGATCCAAGGGTAGCCCCTGGGAGCCCCTAGGGATGGAGCCCAGCATGGACTTTCGGCGTCCCCTCTGGAACACCCACAGTCTGCCACTTGGCTCCCTTTGCACGAGGCCTGTGAGGCGGTGGAGCAGATTCACGCTGACAGCAGCATCTGCGCCCCTCGTGCCCCACTTTCCCCGATTCTTACTCAGCCTCCCTCGGCGTCTTATCAGCCTGCTGATTGCTGGGCTGGGTCCCACAGGCCGCCGATCACTCACCTCGCTGTTTCCGTATCTCGTTATGTGAGTAAGCGTCTGGTTGACGTCTTGTTGACGTCTAATTGTAGTTCGTTTTGCATGTTTCCTTAAATGAGGAATAGATCATGGAGATGAGATTAGTGGTCAGAGTGGCACATTTGTGGCGCCAGTGGGTGCTCAGCTCCTCCGTGGGCGTCGAGGACGCACGGGATTGCGTACCGGATCCCCGCACTGCGCCTCAGGGGTTCAGTTCGTTCTCCTGCCACCGTCAGTGCCTGAGCTGCCGGGTCACCAGCTTCCCCTGCGTTGTGCTAGATCTGCTGCCAGACTCGACAAGTTTAATAACTGGAAACGGGTGCCTCCTCGAGAGGCCCCAGAGCGACCCAGTCCCCAAGTGCAGGAGGCGGTGGGGAGGGGCCAGCCACCAGCACAGGAGCCTCTGGGGTCAGGGGAGCCCTGTGTGGACAGGGCAGCCAGTGCGGCAGCCTCTGGGGTCAGGGGAGCCCTGTGTGGATGGGCAGCCAGTGCGGCAGCCTCTGGGGTCAGGGGAGCCCCGTGTGGACGGGAAGCCAGTGCGGGAGCCGAGGGCTGGCTGTGCGTCTCCGGGGCATCAGCCTGCAGCCTGGGCTGAGGTCGGGGTGGGGTGCTGCCTAGCCAGTCACTGGCCCGGGGTCTTGGCACTGGCTAGCTCCCGGCTCATTGGGCTGAGCAGCCTGCAAGCTGAGACGGTGGGCTCTGGTCACCTCCGTGGCACCTTCCCCCCGCTGTCGGAACCCAGACCACGGGTGGAGGATGCGTCCACAATCCAAGCAGCAGGGGCCAGGGCCACGCGGCTAGGAGTGAAGATAGGCAGGTGCTGCACTGAGAGCTGAAATTGACCAAATTACTCCAGTGTGCACCCAGGAAAGGGCCCCGCAGCCCGGCTGGGCGCAGGGAGGCTCTGGGGGAAGAAAGGGCCCACGCGCTCGGGTGCCAGCTTTAGCAAGTAAGCAGGCGCCAGCTGGTATGTTGTTTTTATTTTTTATTTTTTAAAATAAATCTTTGTTTTTCAGATTATTACAGGCGTTCCGCTTTTTTGTCCCCCATAGCTCCCCTCCACCTGATTCCCCACCCCACCCCATGCCCTTACCCCCGCCACTGTCTTCATCCACAGGTGTAAGATTTTTGTCCAATCTCTTCCCACACCCCCCACACCCCCTTCCCCCTGAGAATTGTCAGTCCACTCCCTTTCTATGCCCCTGATTCTATTATAGTCACCAGTTTATTCTGTTCATCAGATTTTTTATTCACTTGAGTTTTAGATTCACTTGTTGGTAGGTATGTATTTGTTGTCATTTTGTTGTTCATAATTTTTATCTCTACCTTTTTCTTCTTCCTCTTCTTAAAGAATACCCTTCAGCATTTCATATAATACTGGTTTGGCGGTGATGAACTCCTTTAGCTTTTTCTTATCTGTGAAGCTCTTTATCTGACCTTCAATTCTGAATGGTAGCTTTGCTGGGTAGAGTAATCTTGCTATTCATCACTTTGAATATTTCTTGCCACTCCCATCTGGCCTGCATAGTTTCTGTTGAGAAATCAGCTGACAGTCGTATGGGTACTCCCTTGTAGGTAACTGTTTTTCTCTTGATGCTTTTAATATTCTCTCTCTGTCTTTTGCTCTTGGCATTTTAATTATGATGTGTTTTGGTGTGGTCCTCTTTGGATTCCTCTTGTTTGGGGTTCTCTGCACTTCCTGGACTTGTAAGTCTATTTCTTTCACCAGGTAGGTAAAGTTTTCTGTCATTATTTCTTCTAATAGGTTTTCTTTTCTTTTTCTTTTTTTTTAATATATTTTATTGATTTTTTACAGAGAGGAAGAGAGAGGGATAGAGAGCTAGAAACATCGATGAGAGAGAAACATCGATCAGCTGCCTCTTGCACACCCCCTACTGGGGATGTGACCGCAACCAGGGTACATGCCCTTGACCGGAATCGAACCTGGGACCCTTGAGTCCGCAGGCCGACGCTCTATCCACTGAGCCAAACCGGTTTCGGCAATAGGTTTTCAATATTTTGCTCTCTCTCTTCTTCTGGCACCCCAATAATTCGGATGTTGGTACGCTTAAAGTTGTCCCAGAGGCTCCTTACACTATCTTCATATTTTTGGATTTTTTCTTTTTGTTTTTCTGGTTGGGTGTTTTTGTTTCCTCATATTTCAGATCTTTGGTTTGATTCTTGGGGTCCTTTGATCTACAGTTGAATTTCAGTATATTCTTTATTTCAGACAGTGTATGCTTAATTTCTGACTGGTCCTTTTTCATTTTTTTGGCATTCTCATTAAGGTCCTTGAAGGTCTTACTAAGCTCCTCAGAGGTCTCAAGTTTCTCAGCAGTTTTTAGAAGATTCTTGAGTAACCTTATAAAAGTGGTTTTGAGCTCTATGTCCAGTAGTTTGCTTTCCTCCATTTCTTTCATTCATGACATGTTTCTTTGTCTCCGCATTTAGCTGCTTCCCTGTGTTGATGGAGTGGCTTTGTGTGGTAGGTGACCTATAGGGTCCAGTAGCTCAGCCTCCCCAATCACCTGAGGTGGACACTCTTGGTGCACCCCTTTGTGGACTGAGTGCAAAGTCTTGGTGTAGTTAAGCCTTGATTGCTGTTGGTACACTGGGAGGAATTGACCTCCAGGCCAATTGGCTGTGAGGACCCACTGTGTCTATAATGGAAGAACTGCTGTGCTGGAGACACCCTTATAGGGCAGGACTTGCTTCAGTGGGGCTTTGGTGCTCACTGAGTCTGCCCCCTGAGTGTGTCCCTGAAGGAGTTGAAATCTGTGTCTCACACTGACCACTAGATACACTAGCTTGTGGATCTCCAATGGGGTGCAGGTCAGCTACTGTCTGAGGCCACCCAGCAGGAGCTACAGCGAGAACTACAGTTTTCTCTTCTTTGCTTGGGGTTTGGAGGTTTTGGAGCTGTCTGACCAGAGCTGCAGTTTGTTAGGTTAAGGTGCGATAGGGCAGGCCATTTATATGCAAAAGCTGCTGAGTGGAGCTTGGGTGGGATTGTAGCTTGTGTGGGGTGGGGTCTCAGGGAGTCACTAGGCTAGGGCGTGGCAAACAGCGATGGCTGCCAGTCAGCTGTCTCTGTGTCTCCGAGTTTCCCCGTCCCTGCGTCCCGCGCCCCAGCGCAGTAAACAATGATTGCTGCGCGCAGCTCTGCAAGCAAGCCACCCTCACTTTCCGACCCGATGGCAGACAGTCCAGCTTCTCCCCGTAGGAGTTTGGCTCCCCAGAAACTGGAGTTCAGAGTAATCGGGAGCTTGTCTCCCTTCGGGTTGAAAATAGCAGCGCACCCAGTCGCCCGCTGCCAGCCCGATTTGCGTGCCTCCGTACCTCAGCTTTTCAGCGCTTGTGCATGTCTCAATGCTCTTTTCTCTTTCCTTCTAGTTGTAGAACTTCCACTCAGCCAGCTTTCTCGTGGTTCTGGGTGACAGACGTTTTGTCTTTTAGTGTAGTTTTGAAATTGTTGTGTGAGGCAGCAGTTTAGGTG
Organism: Ia io; assembly: GCA_025583905.1. Taxonomy (NCBI): domain Eukaryota; kingdom Metazoa; phylum Chordata; class Mammalia; order Chiroptera; family Vespertilionidae; genus Ia; species Ia io. The sequence goes on along the minus strand of JAJQQW010000016.1, from coordinate 83,823,438 downwards.
TTTACTTATGCTGCCATCTTGGTTTCCCCTGTTGTTGTTTTTATAAGGAAGAGGAAGCGAGACGGATAGATAGAAACATGGATGGGAGAGGAGCATCATCGACTGGCTGCCTCCGGCACAGCCCCGCTGGGGATCAAGCCCACCACCCAGGGCACATGCTCAGGAATCGAAATGAGCCGGCAACCTTTGGTTCCGGGGTCAACACTCAACAGCCGAGCCACACCGGCCAGGAATACCAGCTAGTTCTGAGTTTCAGATGAACCACGTAAGTGTTTAGTGTATCCCAATATCGCTTGGGATATGTGTATGCTAAAAATGACGCCCCTCATCACAGCACCTCAGGGACGAATCTGAGGCTGAAGGGACGGGGCAGGACGGCACCCAGCTCTCACGTCCGGTCCCGGGTCAGGGCCACAGACCTGCGCACCCCCCCTCTGCCACTGAGTCGGCGGTGAGGCTGGCAGCGTACTCCCTCGGTAAGATGGGAGGGGGCGTGCTCCTCAAGGGGCCTGGGCCGGTCCTGCAAGGAGGCCTTAGGAGTGCAGACTCTCAGGCCCGGCCCCAGCCCTGCAGGCGATGCCTCAGAGAAGACACTTATTAGAAGGTGCACTGGTTTGAGGGGCCTGTGTGTGGAGCCGGTGTGGGGGTGCATCCCCCACTTACAGAGGAGTCCAGGGAGGCAGCACATCGTGGGCCCCACAAAGGCTGCTCCTGAGGACTGATCACCCCGAAGCACAGCTCTGAAGCACAGCTCTGCAGCTCAGCCAGCCACATTCCCACAGCTTCCTGCCGGGAGAGCTCTGTGAGGCCCCGGGCGCGCCTGCCCAGCAGGCCCCTTGCATATGGGAAGGCTGGGCTGACATCTGCCCTCCCAACCCCGTGGGTGGCGCTTTCTTTCCCACATAAAATGGCCGTGACCAGCACAGAGCAGGCTCCGCTCCCTGAGGCAAGACCCCAAAAGCTCTTCCTAGACACTGGCAGAGGCCTCCCCTGCCCGGTTTTGAGCTTGTCATTTCCTCCTGGGACAATGACCTAGAGACCAAAGTCCCAGGGCCAACCGATTCCCAAAGCTGAGTCATTGGTTCTGAGTCACGAATGCTCTGACGGCACTAGTGTGAAGGGGGTGCGTCTGACCTGCTCTGCTCATGGGTTGGTTCCCGGGAATATCTGCCCGTTATCACCGCTCCAGGCACCTTAGTAGGTGCTACCCTTAGAGACCGCCTGTGCCCTTGAATTGTGAACAGGAACTGTGCTTTTCAAAAGTAAATGAAATCGCTTTCCCAGCCTCTGCCCATTTTTGTGACCCCTTTGATTTTCGCTTCATCCTCAGATGTGGCTGGCCCTCCACCCAGTACAGGATGCTGCTCCCACCCTCCTTCCAGGCCCACCTGCACGGGCAGCCAGCACCCGGACTCCTCCAGCTGGGTGAGCCCTGTGTAACCTCCTGGTACCCTGGACACCCCAAAGGCTGGCTATTGAGCACCGCCCACGCTGCCTCTGGCCCCCAGCCCAGCACCTGGCCTACCCAGCAGGTGTTGTAGGGCAGATGGATGCTTTGCGAACTGTGGGAGGTGGGGCACATTGAAGGCCTGATTCGTTTTCATGTTTTTATTGATTTCAGAGAGGAAGGGAGAGAAGAACAGAAACATCAATGAGAGAATCATTGATCAGCTGCCTCCTGCACGGCCCCTACTGGGGATGGAGCCTGGAACCCGGGCAGGCATCCTGACTAGGAATCGGGCTGTGACCTCCTGGTGCTCCACAGCTGAGCCAGGCCGGCTGGGTGAAGGACTGATTCTTGATACCCCCCCACCCCTGCAAAGCTGCGCACTGCAAGGGCTGTGCCTGCCCAACTCCCTAGTCTCTGACACAGAACGCCCATCCAGGCGCGGGTGTGACTGTACCAGCAGAGTGCAGATCTCCCAACAGTCCCAGGGTGCCAGGGGCGCCTGGAAACACTGAGCTGCTCAGAGCTGCTCAGTGGCTGGCCCCATCCCCTGCCTTCCCGGCCCAGGGACCCTTCACGTGCTCCTTAAGGGCAGATACTTCAACACCAGACAGACACGTCCAACCCCTGAGGGCCTCAGTGTCCAGTGTGGGGCCTGAAGGAGATGCCCAGGCCCTGGACACCTTTCCTCTGCAAACTCAGGGCGCGGGGGCACTCTCCACAGCCTTGGCCGTTCACACCCGACCAGTGGCAGGGCTCGCTCCCCGCAGCAGCCTGGCCTTGTGAGGCCTGATGAGCAGATGGTGATCCGGGGATGAGGGCCACAATCAAGGGCAGCTGCAGAGCCCTCGTCTGGGCAGCAGGAGCTGGAAGGCCTGGCCTGGGGGACCCTCTCCTAGGGCCTCCTGGCCAAGTGGAGAGCAAAGAACAAGGTGTGTGAGCCATCACAGCACCTCCCATGCACTCGGCACACGCACAGCAGTGCTGATGGGAGCAGCAGTGCCAGGAGCTCAGGGCTGCATCCCCGGCGGCCCAAGGAAGGGGAGGGAGCAGGCCCGAGGTGAGCAGGGTCCCACTTCCTGGTGGGTGAGCTGTCGTTTCAGAGCTTCAGGGGATGGAGGCTGGTCAGTGTGACCCCAAGCAGGAAGGCACAGGAGCAGGTGTGGGCTGGAAAGAGACCTAGACAGGGCAGGCATCTCCCAGGCCCGAAGGCCCCGCTGCAGGGCGGCACAGTTACCCCTGCTGGCCACGGGGCCGCATGTAGCAGGCAGAGCGCCGGGCACTGCCTCCCAGGAGCGGTTTCAGAGGGCTGAAACCTGCAGGAGGCCCAGACGGAGGCAGCCAGAATCTTTATTGTCTTTAAGGCACAGAATGCGGCCTGGCAGGGCCACGCACGTATCTGGAGGCCAGTCTGCCTGCTCCAGAGCCTATGCATTCGTCCAGGGCGGGAATCAGTCCCTCCGTCGAGGGGGAACTCCACTTTCCTGCTGTGCTCAGCCCCACGAGGCCGGGAAGATAGCCGAGGCCGCCTGGACAACCTCAGGAGGGCACCGCCCTGGCTCTGCACTTCTCTCCTCTGTGCTTGAAGCTGCGCAGTGGGTTCTGGGCCTTCACCTTCTGTGGGGGAAGGTTGAAGGTCAGCTGGAGAATGCCCAGACTGAGACAGCCCAGGGCCAGGATAGACGCTGCTGTGGCCACCTGCAGCCTGGACGGCAGCGGGACAGCCAGCCTGTCCTCCTGGTCATGAAGGCACATGTGGGCGGCTGCAGGAGTCCCAGCCCCTGGCTCTGACCTGGCAGCCAGGAGTTTTGGCCAGATGTTGGGACCACTCTCCTCCAAGGTGTGTGCAGACCGAGTGACAATGAACCAGGCGGGGGGAGACCACAGCTGCCACCAAGGCGGGGACACACACACACACACACACACACACCTTGACCTTCTTGGAGGACGGCTTCTTCCGCTTCTTGTGTGGGTGAACACACACACACACACACACACACACACACACACACACCTTGACCTTCTTGGAGGACGGCTTCTTCCGCTTCTTGTGCGGGTGAACACACACACACACACACACACACACACACACACACACACACACACACACCTTGACCTTCACACACACACACACACACACACACACACCCCTTGACCTTCACACACACACACACACACACACACACACACACACACACACACACACACACCTTGACCTTCTTGGAGGACGGCTTCTTCCGCTTCTTGTGTGGGTGAACACACACACACACACACACACACACACACACACACACACACACACCTTGACCTTCTTGGAGGACGGCTTCTTCCGCTTCTTGTGCGGGTGAACACACACACACACACACACACACCTTGACCTTCACACACACACACACACACACACACACCTTGACCTTCTTGGAGGATGGCTTCTTCCGCTTCTTGTGCGGGTGAACACACACACACACACACACACACACCCTTGACCTTCACACACACACACACACACACACACACCTTGACCTTCACACACACACACACACACACACACACCTTGACCTTCACACACACACACACACACACACACACACACACACACACACACACACACCTTGACTTTCTTGGAGGATGGCTGGCTTCTTGTGCGGGTGAACACACACACACACACACACACACACACACACACCTTGACCTTCACACACACACACACACACACACACACACCTTCACACACACACACACACACACACACACCCCCCTGACCTTCACACACACACACACACACACACACACACACACACACACACCTTGACCTTCTTGGAGGATGTGGGTGAACACACACACACACACACACACACACACACACACACACACACACCCCTTGACCTTCACACACACACACACACACACACACACACACACACACACACACACCTTGACCTTCTTGGAGGATGGCTTCTTCCGCTTCTTGTGCGGGTGAACACACACACACACACACACACACACACACACACACACACACCTTGACCTTCACACACACACACACACACACACACACTTGACCTTCACACACACACACACACACACACACACACACACACACACACACACACACCTTGACCTTCTTGGAGGATGGCTTCTTCCGCTTCTTGTGCGGGTGAACCAGGCCGAGTGGCAATGAACCAGGCAGGGGGAGACCACAGCTGCCACCAAGGCGGGGACACACACACACACACACACCTTGACCTTCTTGGAGGACGGCTTCTTCCGCTTCTTGTGCGGGTGAACCAGGCCGCGAAGAGCAGGAGGAACTGGAAGAGACACGTGGCCTCAGCAGTTGCCACCGACCCTGCCTGACCCTCACCCACATGCCCTCCGGGCCCTGCTGCGACCTCTCCCCCGTCCCACGTTCACGTGCCTACAGTCACACAGCTATTTGACATCATAGAGTTTGTTGCAATAATCATGTAAGGAAAAAAATAAAGGCATGTTCTTAAAGAAATGCTACTAAAATAGGGAAAAGGTCTGTGTGTGGTTGCCCCACACGTGACCCGTCACTACACATTCACCCCAAACCGGTAGCCGCTCCCCACAGCCTCCCTTCACCTGTCAGACACATGCTTCCCAGTGTGCTGCAGGGTCCTGGCTTCTGCCCTCACTCCCGCCAGGCCATGGCAGAGGCCTCTGAGTAGCACCCGGCACCCAGCCGGCTGGCCACTCGCTGTTGGCAAACGCCTTTGCTCCTGCGTGACGAGGACAGCGCCCTCCCTGCCCCTCTGGGCCGCCATCTCCACCACAGAGCAGCGCCCCTGGGACCGTGTGGTGCGTGCACCTGCTTGTGTCTGAGTACACGCTGCTGCCCGGCTCCAGGGCCCCGTAGCCCAGCACACAGTAGCTGAGCACTGACCGTGTCCCCGCCCCCACCCCCACCCCCGGCCCCGCCAGGCCCACTCACCCAGGTAGTCAGGGACGTGGCCCAGGTGAGGCTTGACCACGGCAGGGTGCAGGGGCAGGTCATGGCGCAGCAGCTGGAGGTCCCTGGGGTTGTCTTCAAAGTACGTCTGACGAGAGAGAGACAGAGATGCAGGGGGTCTCCCTGTGACTTTTCGGGGATCCAAGTGGGTCACGTGTGTTTAGAATTTGAAGGCTGAGGTTCCCACCGCGTCCTGGCCACCCCGCCCTCTCCCAGAGGCAGAGCTGATGGGCTCTCGCTTCCCCGTCCCACGCGCTCCCCTTTCGGAGGCACACGGTGGCACACGGTAGTGAAGCGCAGCCGTCATTACGAGGCCTCCGCCCCGAGTGTGGCGCCTCCTCACCTTCAGCCTCTCCGAGTGCAGAAGCTCCTCCCTGACCTCCTTCAGCCTTGCTTCTCGGATGGCTTGTTTCGTCACCGAGCGCATGGCGTCCTGGGCGACACCGAGGTCAGAACACCGGGCTCCCGGGCCCCCGTCCCCCAGGAGCCCCTCTCTGCCCGGCACTCACCCTGCAGCGGTAGCGGAAGCCCTCAATCTCCTCCATGCGGAACTGGTAGGGAAGCAGGGCGGGAGCCCCGCTCTCTGTGGAGCAGCAGCAATGAGCGGCCCTGGCTGCAGACCCCCAGCCTCCCGTACTCCCCTCCCCAGGGGGAGGCAGCAGCCTCTCCGGCTCACTCCCTAAGAGGTGACCTGTCCACAGAGCAAGACACCTGGGTCTTGCTGACAGGACACCAGTTCCCCAGGATCCTACGGCCGGGCAGCCCACGTCCCAAGTCCTGGGTGTCATTACATCCTTCATCCTCAGGACCTGCCCAGCCACCTGCTTTCCACCCCAAGGTGCCTTTGGACCCTGCGCCCTTAACATCCTGGGGGTGGGCTGCCTGTCCACCCTCCACTGTCCTCTTTTGACAGCCTGGCTGCCCCACAGAGCTCCCTCTCCCAGGGTCGCCGCCTGAGACACCACCAGCCTCTTCCCTGTCTCCCAAAACGCCCTTGCCGCCCTCAGCCCTTTGCCCTGGGCAGGCAGTAAATGTGACCCAGGATCTGGGCCTGTTCGTCTGTGAAGGGGCAGTGCCCACTACCACGGGCAGGATGAGGATGCAGAGAGGAACGTGGGGCAAGCATGGTGAGCAGGAGGGTGGCAGCTGGTCACGCTACGGTCCCTGCTCCGTTGCCACCACTGGGTCCAAAGCATTCTGGGAGCAGCCGGGCCCTGCTCTTACCTCCACCGAGAAGCTCCTCAATCCTGCCCAGCTGGGACTGCTCCGTGGGCAACACAAAGGTCAAGACTACTCCTGGGTTGTTGGCACGCGCCGTCCTGCAAAGAGAGGGCCCAGCCCCTGTCTCTGGCCTGAGTCCTGGGGGTGCCCACAGTCCAGGTGCCCGGCCTGCCACCCAGCTCTCCTACCTGCCAGCTCGATGGATGTAGGCCTCAGGGGTGGGGGGGAGATCGAAGTTGAGCACAGCACACACATGGTGGAAGTCTATGCCACGGGCCACCCCCGCCTCCGGATCAGAGGCCCTGTAGGAAACACCCACAGCAGACTCGCCCCGCTCCCCCGCTGGCCTTGTACAGCTCCTTTAATCAGCGGGGTCTCGGAACTAAGCCCGTGTGGAGCCCCAGGACCCTAACAGTGTAAGACCCTTTACATCCAGAGCTGTTCCAGGGGCTGGGCGAGGGGCGGCCACACCCTGGCCCTGCCCCAGCTCGGAGGCAACGGGGAACTCACCACCTCACATGACCCAAGAACCCACTGGGCAGACAGACGGCAGGCTCCATTTCCCCCTCAGGTCACAGCTACACCCAATGCAGGCTGGGCCGTCTCCTCTGCCAGTGGACCAATCACCCAGGCAGCCAGGCCCCTTGTGCCACCAGCGACCAGGTGAGCCCTTCGCACCCTCCTCCAGGCCCAGCAGCCCAGCCTGGCTCCCACTCTGGTTTCGGTCTCCCTGGGGAGGGCTGGAAGGACAAAAATGTGGACGCACCTGTTCCCCTTGGGCCCTTTGCCCTGACGCCTGCCTTTGACCGGGGCGCCCAGGACTTCGGCATCAGTCGCTATGACGCAGTCGTAGAAGCCTTGGTTAAACTGTGAGATGATGTGGCACCTGTGGCCCGAAGGGGAGGGTCAGCCCAGGAGTAAGCTGGAGGGAGCGCTGCGCCCCCAGCACCACCGTGGCCGTCATCCTGGCATTTCCCTCTTACACCCTCCCCCTACTTCAATTCTGACCCACCCCCTCGCTCAAGACGGAGGAACAGTGGGTACCTTGGAATCTGTGGCAGAGTCGCTATCTGCCAGCCCAGACCCTGGCCTCTAAGCGCTTAAGAAACAGGAACACTCATCGAGTGTCTCCTTCCCAACCCCCATCTTCAACCACCGCCCACCTGGAGCGCAGGGGCAGCTCCCCATTGAGCACGCAGGCGGGGATGCTGAACTGCTCCAGGAACAGGCGCAGCCGGTAGCTGCGCTCCAGAGTGTTGACGAAGAGCAGGGACTTGCCCCGAATCAGCGACAGCTTGAGCAGGGCGTACAGCAGCAGGAACTTGTCTTCCTCTGTGCTGCAGACCACGTGGAACTGCTGTAGCTGCTCTGGCCCTGGCAGCTGGGACTCTTGCAACTTGAGGGTAACCTGGGGGGACAGGCCTGTGGTCAGGAAAGAAGGCAGAAACACTCCCACAAGCTGCTGCCTGGCATCACGGTCCCCTCCCACTGGCACAAGGTTTCAGAGGGCACTGGCTATTATGGGATACAAAAGACAGGACACTATCGCTTCTCGGCCTTTTGGCTAAGATCAAGTGTAAAAGACATGACACTACATGCAAAGTACCTGGGGCACAGAACAAAGAGAAACACAAGCACATGGCTGTAGTGAGCGGGACGCCCTACAGTAGCCCCCTTTCTCAGGAATAGAAGTCACATAACTAGAGAACTTTGGCCCTGCCGCTAAAGGCAGCCTTTCGGCCCTTGGGGGGGTCCCTGCTCAGCCCTTTAGATGACCCCTAGGGGACATATGGAGGGTACAATGATTTCAGGTGTGGAGAGGGTGTTGATGGACTATTGGCTGCTAGTGATTTAGAACCAGGGAGGCTAAACCAGTGACTACTGTCCTCCCCAAAACACCAAAAGGCTTCTGTGAGCAGGAGGATCAAACCCTCTGAGTGCACCCGTCAGCGACGGCGGATGCCTGCAGGGAACTCACTGGATTATGCAAGACCAGCTCCTTGAGCGTTTGCACGTCCTCGTTAAAAGTAGCCGACATCAGAAAAGCCTGATAAATCCGGGGCAAGTGACTGAAATAAAACAAGACTTCCATTAGCCTCCAGCTCCCAGGGCCTCTCCCTGTGGCAGCTAGACTTCGGGCCACCTGTCCCAGGCCCAGGTCGACTCTCACCCCCCACCCCCTCTTCCATACCAGAGAAGACTCTTGAGCTCCTCCTCGAAGCCAAAGGAGAAGAGGAGATCGGCTTCGTCCATCACCAGCAGCTCCAGGGAGTCCCGCAGCTTCAAGCTGTCTTGCTGCAAGTGGTTCAATATGCGCGATGGGGTCCCCACCACGACGTCAGGCTTCTCCGTCAGCACAGCTCTGCAGGCGGCAACACGTCAGGGTCAGGGAGAAGGCACCGCTGGGATCTCGCCCCTTCCTTGCTGTGCACAAACCCAACCTCCGTCTCCGTGCAGCTTCTTCCCCTATAGCCCCGGTGCTTTCGCCCACCTCTGAGAGGCTGAGTCTTCGGCGGCGGAGACATTGGCCACCCGGATGTCTCGGGCACAGTAGGCGGCCAGCTGCTGAATCATGGACTGGGCCTGCCGCGCCAGTTCCTTGGTGGGCACAAGGACAAGACCGCGCACAGCCTGCTCCACCACGGGGCCGGTCTGCAAGAGCAGGAATCAGACTTCAGGCAGCCAGTCCCTGTCATCTGGCCCAGCTGCTGTGACTCCGACACCACTCGGCGCTTGCTTCTCCCACCTCGGAAAGTGGGGCAGAGGGTTCTTTCCCCAGGTGCTGACCCTCAAAAGGAGTAGCTGACTTTATGGTCATCAAGTTACTTTAAAGTCGTGGGCTGGAGGTTCACAACAGACTACAAGTAGGAGCGGGGGAGGGGGGACATGCCCAGTTTTTACAGCAGAAAGAGATTTACTCAAGAAGGCCTAGACTACTGAACTCCAGCCCAGAACGTTTGCCACCACAGTACGAGGCTCTGCGGGCCATCCCTCACAGGTAAGAAGCCAAAAGACAGCCTGGTTCTTGAGAAAGGCTCATGACAAGCACAACGACCACTGAGACGCCTGCCTCTCCCTCCCCGCCTTAGGGCGCCTCCCGCGACCCACCGCCTTCCTGTGGAGCAGCAGCTGCAGCATGGGAATGGCATAGGCGGCCGTCTTCCCCGAGCCGGTGCGGGCCCGAGCCAGGAGGTCCTTCCCCTCCAGGGCCAGCGGGATGGCCTTCTCCTGAATCAGCGTGGGCCGCGACCAGCCCAGGTCCGTGACGGCCTAGGAGAGTCGCGGGGCGGCTCAGGCGCGAGCAGCCCTCCACCCCGCGCCACCCCGACCAGGCCGGCCCTCAGCCCTCCACCCCGCCACCCCGACCAGACCCCTCAGCCCTCCACCCCGCCACCCCGACCAGACCCCTCAGCCCTCCACCCCGCCACCCCGACCAGACCCCTCAGCCCTCCACCCCCGCCACCCTGACCAGGCCGGCCCCTCAGCCCTCCACCCCGCCACCCCGACCAGACCCCTCAGCCCTCCACCCCCGCCACCCCGACCAGACCCCTCAGCCCTCCACCCCCGCCACCCCGACCAGACCCCTCAGCCCTCCACCCCGCCACCCCGACCAGACCCCTCAGCCCTCCACCCCCGCCACCCCCCCGACCAGACCCCTCAGCCCTCCACCCCCGCCACCCCGACCAGGCCCCTCAGCCCTCCACCCCGCCACCCCCCGACCAGACCCCTCAGCCCTCCACCCCCACCCCCCCCACCCCCCGACCAGACCCCTCAGCCCTCCACCCCCGCCACCCCGACCAGACCCCTCAGCCCTCCACCCCGCCACCCCCGACCAGACCCCTCAGCCCTCCACCCCCGCCACCCCGACCAGACCCCTCAGCCTCCACCCCCGCCACCCCGACCAGACCCCTCAGCCCTCCACCCCGCCACCCCGACCAGACCCCTCAGCCCTCCACCCCGCGCCACCCCGACCAGGCCGGCCCTCAGCCCTCTACCCCGCCACCCCGACCAGACCCCTCAGCCCTCCACCCCGACCCCGACCAGACCCCTCAGCCCTCCACCCCCGCCACCCCGACCAGACCCCTCAGCCCTCCACCCCCGCCACCCCGACCAGACCCCTCAGCCCTCCACCCCGCCACCCCGACCAGACCCCTCAGCCCTCCACCCCGCGCCACCCCGACCAGGCCGGCCCTCAGCCCTCTACCCCGCCCCCGACCAGACCCCTCAGCCCTCCACCCCGCCACCCCGACCAGACCCCTCAGCCCTCCACCCCCGCCACCCCGACCAGACCCCTCAGCCCCGCCGCTCCCCGCCACCCCGCCCACGTCGGCCCCTCAGCCCCGCCGGGTACCTGCAAGAGCCGGGGGTCCAGGCCCATGTGTTCGAATCCCAAAGCCTCGTCGTCCGCCATTCTGGGTTTCCGTAATGACAGCGCGCATGCGCGACAGGAGGAGCGTGCGGCGTGTGGGCGGGTCAAAGCAACAACCAATCAGCGTCGGAGGAGGCGTCACTACCTGAAGAGCTGGAGCCTCCGTTTCCGGTGTTGGGGCGGAGCTCTGGGGCTGAGGCGGCGCGCGCGGCCCGGGGTTCCGGCCAGAGGCGGCGGGCGGCTGGGGGTCGGGGTCGCGTGGGGCCCCCGGGCACCGTCACCCTCGCGTCCTGGACGCTGCCTCCGCGCGCTGGGCCTTTGCTGCTCCGGGGACGGGCTGATGGATGCAGGTCCCAAGTGCCCGCGTCCGCCGCCCACCGGACACACGGCTCGCAAGTGCACAGTTGAGGCTCTGGCTGTACGCTCGTCGGCGCGCCTTTGGCCAGCCTCGCCCTACTCCTGAGGCCCCACTGCCCGGGACTCCCTGGCGGCTTCCTGGCGCGCCCTCGCCTCCCCCGCTGCCCGGGTCGCTGCCCGGTCTGGGGGCACTGCCTGCCCCACCTGCGCTCAGGCAGTGCCCGCAGACGTGTTCCAGGGCCGGACCGCCCGGGGTGGGCGGGCGGGGCAACAGCTGTCCAGAACGCCAGTGGCCGCGGGGGTAGCGGCGTGGGGGGGGCCAGAGGCTGGCAAAGGTGCAGGGCTCGGACAGTCCAAGGACAGGCCACCGCGATGGGTCAGTGCCAGGACGAGGGTTGGGAGAATGAGCGCAGGAGACAAAGGAAGGTAGGTCTGTCCGGGGCCCCCAGACCAGACCGCCCTTCAGTTAGCTGCGCAGCGTGGTAAGAATGCGGATTCTTGCCCCCAGGCGCGCTTCCCTCGTCTCTTTCTCCTAAGCTCCAGCCCCGCCCCCCTTTTTTTCTTTTGCCTCCTGTTTCCTGGGGCCATTTCCCCTATGACTTACTTCTTCCTCTGTGACTGTTTAAATACACTTTTTCTTACAGTTTGAAAAAAAAAAAAAGAAATGGAGCTCTAGCCGGTTTGGCTCAATGGATGGAGCGTCTGCCAGCGAGTGAAGGGGTCCTGGGTCCGACTCCGGTCAGGGACACGTGCCCAGGTTGCGGGCTCCATCCCCAGTGTGGGGCATGCAGGAGGCAGCCTGTCAGTGATTTTCTCTCATCGTTGATGTTTCTCTCTCTCTCTCTCTCTCTCTCCCTTCCTCTCTGAAATCAATAAAAACATATTTAAAGACAAAAAAAAATGTGGACTCTTGGTTCCCACCTGTATTAGTTTGGTATTGCCGCTGCAACCCCCATGGCTCAGTGGCTTAAAACTCAGGAATTTACTTAGGGTTCTGTAGGGCAGAAGTCTGACAAGGTCCCACGGAACTGAAATCAAGCTGTTGGCAGGGCTGCATTCCCTTGGAGACGCAAGAGGAACAGTTTGTCTTGCCTTTCCCAACTTGGCTGATGGCCCCTTGCTCCATCTGTCTTCAAAGCCAGCAACAGTGAGTGTGTTGAGTCCTCACATCCCATCAGACCTTCCTTTGCCTCCCTCCTCCACTTTTAGGGAAACTTGTGACGATAGAGGGCACAGCCAGATAACCCAGGACAATCTGTTTTAAAATCAGCTGTTAGTACCCTTAATCCCCTTTGCCATGTTAGGTAACATGCACCAATTCCAGGGATTAGGACATGGACATCATGGAGGGCCACCCTTCTGCCTATCATGCGACCCGAAACACAAACCTGCTTCATCAATTTTGTAAGCCAAAATGAATTTTAAAAATTTTTAGGCCTGTCCAGCCAGTTTGGCTCAGTGATTGAGAGTCCACCCCTGAGCCAGGATGTCAGTTTGATTCCTGGTCAGGGCAAATGCCCAGGTTGCGGGATTCCCCAGTAGAGGGTGTGTGGGAGGTGGCCAAACAATGATTCCCTCTCATCATTGATGTTTCTATCCCTCTCCAGTCTCTGAAGTGAATAAAAACATGTTAAAAAAAACTTTTAGGCCGAAACCGGTTTGGCTCAGTGGATAGAGTGTCGGTCTGCGGACTGAAGGGTCCCAAGTTCAATTCCGGTCAAGGGCATGTACCTTGGTTGCGGGCACATCCCCGGTGCGGGCTGTGCAGGAGGCAGCTGGTCGATGTTTCTCTCTCATCGATGTTTCTAGCTCTCTGTCCCTCTCCCTTCCTCTCTGTAAAAAAATCAATAAAATATATTAAAAAAAAAAACTTTTAGGGTGTAATGTCTGTGAACACTACACAGCAATATGGAAATCCTCTCACCTGCCCCATCAGCTAGTGTAATACAGCCCCACCTTTGTTTCACTCCACTCCCCTTCCAATCAAAACTTGACAGGAGAAATCCGAGACTTACTGACCTATCGACATAATTTAGATGCAATCGTGTTGCCCTCGATGGTTTGGCTCAGTGGATAGAGCATCAGCCTGCAGACCAAAGGGTCCTCGGTTCGATTCCGGTCAAGGGCACATACCTTGGTTGCAGGCTCCTCCCCGGCCCAGGCCCTGCCCAGGGCTTGTGCAGGAGGCAACCTATAAATGTGTTTCTCTCACATCGACGTTTCTGTCTTTCCTTCTCTCTTCCACTCCCTTAAAAAAAATCAATGGAAAAATACCCTTGGGTGAGGATTAACAAAACAAGATGCAATCGTGTCTACCACTGGCAGACTTTGAAGCCAGCCTCAGCTCTCACCTGGAGCTTCCATCCTCCCACAGCCCAGACTCGTCTCTTACTGGCTGGATTCCTAGTAACAGCCACAGGGTAGACAGGTTCCCTTTCCGACGTGTCTCAGACTCCCCCAGGCTCAGGCCAGTGGCCTGCACAGCCAGCCAGCTCCTTCTGTTTCCCTGTTTATTATAACATGAAGAAAACTGGAAACTATTCAAAATATCCAAAGAATTTTAGATATATCAATTATGGCATTTACCCTTACTGGGATAACATGGCCATCCAGAATTAGAATGTAGAATTTAAAAAATAATTACAAAAATATTCAATGACAATGCCCATAAATCTAAATTGCATATATTTTTACAAGTAAAAACAGGTACATATGTGGAATAATATAAGAAACAAAGAAAAACATTAAGAATTTAGTTCAGTAGGTCAGATAAATAATAAAACCATGAAATAAACACATCAAGAACGGCAACTGATGGCATTGTTTCCTACAGAAGACGGCTTAGGGACGTGTAGTGAGATCTGCTTAAACTTACGATCTGGGACTTAAGCCCTTCCTACAATCCCTTGCTGATGTTTCTACTTGGTTGACCCATGTGAATGGCTGAGCAACCACTTGTCCACCCACATCCCAAGACTGAAGTCAGGACAAGCCCTAGCACCATGAGCCCACATGCTGCAGTCCACTCCAGGTAGATGCAGGGGCAGTCCAGGCCAGTAGCCTTTCCTCCATGCCCGTGTGCCTCCACTCTGCCCATAACCTCTCACTTCATTTCAAACACAGCTAGTACAACACGTTTTATTTCACTGGAAAATCTGTATAAAGAACCAAACCTGGTTCCATGAAGACATTTACCATAGCTTAAATAAAGGTCAAGGGGAGAGGGCGGGTAGGAGTGCCCTGCCTTACGCGAGCTGTCACGACCTCACTCTTAGCGAGGCCCTGTCTGGTGAAATCTCATGTCCCAGGGGAGTCTGCTTGGCCCTCTCTTAAGGCCTTGATAGCAGTGGGGACGTCTGCTATCTGGCCCACAGACGGCTGAAATCCTGAGAGCTGCCACAGCACTTATCAAAAACGTGTGGACAGACAGGATGCAAGGGGCTGAGTTGGTGTTTTCAGCTAGTCATACAGGCAGTTAACACTTCAACTAGGAAAGAAAATATATACTTTATCAAAAAATAGTTCTAATATATAGAAAAACATTTCAATCCTCTAGGGCCTCTGCCCCTTATTTACATTCACAAAGCCACTGGGAGAGCCCAGGACTGACGGGAGCAGGGAGGCAGGGCCTCTTGGGGCGTTGCCATCGCTTACTGCATGAGTAGATGAAGATGAAGTTAAAAGAGAGACTCGTCATTTGCTCAGTTGGTGACAGGATGCAGGGGAATCACTGGAGGTGAGAGAAGTGAGACCTAGTCCTGGGTCAGATCTGACCGTGCACAAACCTCAAGACATCTTTGAAAGCTTGGACCAATGTCCTGTGTTCTTGAGAACCATCATTAGCAAGTGGCTGATCGGGATGCTTTGCTGCCAGGGAACCAATGTGGTTTATATATTTTCTTTTTTCCCCCCTCACAAGCCAGGTGGATAAGGTATTGGGTGGGGGAAGTACCAAATAACTGAGGTGAGAGGGTCATTCGGAGAGGACATTACACCAGCTTCTTGGCCTCAAAGAAGCTCTTGAGATGCCGCATCTGCCAGATGCCAGTGAGGATGAGGATGACGGTCTGAGTGATGGACCACCACAGGACCCTCTGGTTGGTGCTCTCACTGGTCAGACGGAAGCGCTCTTCACGATACTGTGGGACAGCGGACCCAGGATTAAATGTGTAGGGAAAACCGGTGCTGGCTGGGTAAGCCACCCCGCTCCCACAGGACTACTCAACCATGGGACCCAACGCCCCCTATCTGCCTGACTCCTATGCGAGTGTCCCACGGAAGTGACGTGCGGCCTCTCGGGAAGCATCCCCACTGCGATGAAGTCATGTTCCTTCCATTTCAAGCCAGATCCCAAGGTGAAGAGACGATGCCTAGATTTTTACTCTATCGAACAGAGCTTGACAAGAGCCCTCTAGACCAGCGATTTTCAACCGTTGTGCAGCAACAATTTTTAAAAGATGCAATACCTGACTATTTAGGCAGGGGCACTGACCTCTTTTCCCTTAGATTGTCAAATAAATAAATGACAACAGCCAACCCAACAACAGCCATCCAGTACGAATGAATCAGAATTATACCTAACCCTGGATGACATGGCCCAATGGTTAGAGCGTCAGCCTGGGAACCGAAGGGTCTCAGGTTCGATTCCCAGTCAAGGGCACAGCCCTGGTTGGGAGACAAACAATCAATGTGTCTCTCTCACATCAATGTTTCTCTCTCTTTCCCCCAACTGCTCCCCACTCCCTTCCACTATCTCTAAAAATCAATGGAAAAAATATCCTCGGGTGAGGATTAACAAAAAACAAACAAAAAGTCATACCTACTTTTTTGTCAGATCAGCAAAAAAAACATGTACATTTTTTGGTGTGCCACAGAAATTTTAGTAACTAATTTATGTGTGCCATGAGATGAAAAAGTTTAAAACTGCTGCTCCAGACCAATACCCTCCATTCCATCCTCGGAACGGTTCTTCGGGAAGGCCCTAGGCAGAAACTCCGACGGGTGTGGCGGGTATAAAGGCCAACTGCCAGGTCCCAGCACAGCGACACACCCTTACCCTTTGGTAGTCCTGCTCCTTCTGGACCTGCTCCACCTGATCGAGCAGCTGGCGGGCTCGGAGCTGCAGCTCTGTCAGTTTGTCCTTGGCCGCAATCTCAGGGTAGTTGTTGGCGTGCTCTCCAACCTGGATGTCTAGGTGCACGCGCTACAAGGACACAGGGCCAGAGCACCAAAGTCATAGGGTAAGAAACATGCGTGGGGGAGCCCCGACGGCCTGTTCCAGGCGATGCAACCCACCCTAGTCCCTGGCTATGGGGCAGAGGGGCCACATCTGTCTCCCCAATTGTGACTATGCCACAAAGGGTCACAAATAATGATGGAGATAAATCAAAACTTTGGGACCAAGTGAGAGATTCCGAGCTGTAGAGAAAGAACTTTTCTCCTTTTTTTAAATGTCATTTTATTGATTTCAGAGAGGAAGGGAGATGGAGAGAGAGACACAAACACCACTGATGGGAGAGAATCACTGATCGGCTGCCTCCTGCCCGCCCCCCACTAGGGATCCAGCCTGCAACCCAGGCATGTGCCCTAGACCGGAAATCCAACGGTGACCTCCTGGTTCACAGGTCGCAGCTCAAGCACTGAGCCACACCGGCCGGGCACGAAAGAACATCCTCTTACCAGTCTGCCGCCAGCGAAAAGCACCATCCTGGTGGAGTTGGAGTGCAGGCAGATCTGATGGTCCCCGGGGGTGTGGGAAGTGAAGGTGAAGCGTCCCTCCGAGCCATACTGCCGCGAGAGCACCACCTGCAACAAACACAGCGGTCCGTGGAAGCGCCTGCACTGACCTCTCCGGGGCAGGGACGTTCTCCCAGCTCCGCACACCCCACAGGGCTCTGGAGAAGGGCGGCCTGACGCCGTCTGCAGGGCGCCCAGGCCGCGGCCTGCGGGTGGCCCTACCTTGCCTTCGGGGTCCTTCACCTCCACGTGCATGCCCAGACCGGGGGTCGAGGGCAGGAAGACCTCCTTCTGCTTATCCCACATCTGGGTGCGGTAGTTCCCTGCGGAGCGACAAAGATGTCACAATGCGCCTCGACTGCCCGGCCCCACACTCCGAAGGGGACCGCGGCCGCGCCTGAGGGACACGCAGGGCCCTGCCCACCCCCACCCCGCCTGACCGATGACCATGGTCTCGTCGGGGATTTCCTCGATGAAGCAGCGCTTCTCGGTCTCGCCGATGTGGAAGTAGAGCCCCCGGACGCCCACCGCGCACAGCAAGAGCAGCAGCAATGCGGGCCACCCCATCGCGAGTCGCCGTGGGGACTCGACACCTGTCACCGAGCGCCCTCCGTGCAATGCGCATGCGCACGCCTGCGCCCCGCTTCCAGGCGACGCAGCTCAGCCCGACGCAGAGCGCGCACACTGACGCGGGTCCTGCGTCTTTCAGGCCAAAGAGCGCGGGCAGGCGGAGAGTGCGCATGCGCGGGACGCTCGGGGCGGGGTGGTCCTATCGCCCCTCAGTGACGTAGTCCAGTACCAACACCTGCCAACTCGCACCTTCTGTCCAGCGCACGGGCGCGCGCCTGCGCACCACACCAGTAGACGCAGCGTGACGGCGCGGGAAGTACGCATGCGCTGAAACGCCCCTCTCGCCCCCTCCTCCCCTCCCTCCGTCAGCCCGCGCGGTGGCCGTGGGCACGCTATACGGTCAGGGCTGGGACTGACCCGGGACGGAGGGCAGGCAGGAGGCAATGCGGTCTTGGATGGGCGTGGGAGGGTCAGGTAGGCCTGTGAGACCTCTTAAGGGCTGTGGCAAATGAGAACCCTCTAGGCCCCTAGACTCGGGGATTTTGTTTGAGGAATGGTTTGATCTTAGTTTTTTTTTTTTTTTTAAATATATTTTATTGATTTTTCACAGAGAGGAAGGGAGAGGGATAGAGAGCTAGAAACATCGACCAGCTGCCTCCTGCACACTCCCCACTGGGGATGTGACCGCAACCAAGGTACATGCCCTTGACCGGATTCGAACCTGGGACCTTTCAGTCCGCAGGCCGACGCTCTATCCACTGAGCCAAACCGGTTTCGGCTGATCTTAGTTTTTAAATTATCCTGTCCCGGCAAAAGTTGATTGTAAAACATAAGGATCACCAATGGTGCAATATACTTTTGTAAGTAATGTTTAATCTGAATCAGGTATTTTGTCTTGCAATTTACAGGAAACAAAGACGTCTAGAGGACATCATGAGGAAATGATAAAGCCAATCCAGAATATAGGACAATGGGTACAACCTTTAAAAAACTAAAGTGAAGAACAAGGGGGCGGGGTGTGTGTGGACGGGACGCCTTGTGGTGAGGCAGAGTCTGCAGAGACTGGTGCCGACAATGCCTCCCTTCTCGGATCCACGTGCTCTTGCCATTGAGGGGTGAGATCTTTTTCCCTCCACCGGAGTCTTGACTGGCCATACATGGCTGAAGCCTGGGCCTCAGGCTTCCCTTTTCACTCTTGAAACCCAGCTGACACCCCACCCTACTGAGCGGCCAGTCGTCATTGGAGGAGCTGCCCCAGCCAATACATGGCACAGGATCAGCTAACCCAAAAACAAACAAACAAACAACTACTCTATGCGATTATGCAACTGGCGAGAAAATGAGGTCACGCTCTATAAACTGACAAAAAGATTTCCAGGATATATTGCTAAGTTTAAAAGGCAAGGTGCAGCCCTAACAGGTTTGGCTCAGTGGATAGAGCATGTGCCCTTGGACTGAAGGGTCCCAAGTTTGATTCTGATCAAGGGTATGTACCTCGATTATAGGTTGGATCCCCAGCCCTAGTTGGGGCACGTGTTGGAGGCAACCAATAGATCTCTCTCTCTCTCTCTGTGTCTCCACCTCTACTCTCTCTAAAAAAAAAATAAATGGAAAAATATCCTTGGGTGAGGCTTTAAAAAAGAAAAGCAAGGTACAGAAAGAGTACATTATCTTTGGTGTTTGTATTTGATGAAAAAACACTGGAAAACTCTAATGTAAGAGATTATTTACGCCCTGGCCGGTTTGGCTCAGTGGATAGAGCGTTGGCCTGTGGACTGAAGGGTCCCAGGTTCGAATCCCGTCAAGGGCATGTACCTTGCTTGCGGGCACATCCCCAGTGGGGGACGTGCAGGAGGCAGCTGATCGATGTTTTTAACTCTCTATCTCTCTCCCTTCCTCTCTGTGAAAAATCAGTAAAATATATTTTTTTAAAAAGAGATTATTTACAAGTAACCTGAATATTCAGTCAATGTACACCAGTATGACTGTACTGATTAAAATAGAAATACTTCTGTTCTAGTTGGTAAACAGCCACTCTGCAAGCCCTGAATTCCCTCCACCTTTGCTCTCACTACTGATACCGGTTGCCTCATGATCCTACAAATAGTTACTTCTGGCAGGAAAGGAGTCTGGCAGGCCAGCAGATAATGAGGTAAAAGGTAGCAGAGGTGCAAGAGAGATTTTGCAAACTAGAACTTTTCATAATATTTTTTCCCCATTCAACAGGTTGCCTTTTAAAAAAATGTTATTTATTTCAGAGAGAGGAAGTAGAGGGAATTAGAAACTTGAATGATGAGAATCATTGATCCGAATGCCTCCTGAAAGCACCCTACTGGAGATGGAGCCCGCAACCCAGGCATGTGCCTGACTGGGAATTGAACCATGACCTCCTAGTTCATGGGTCAATGCACAGGACTGAGCTACACCAGCCAGGCACCTTACTTTATATATAATTTTTTTTTTTTTAGAGAGAGAGGATGGGAGAAAGAGAGAAACATCCATTGGTTGCTTCTCTCATGTGCCTGACTAGGGATAGAACCTGCCAGTATGGTGTATGGGACGACGCTCCAACCCACTGAACCATACCAACTAGGGCCTTTTAATATCTTTTTTATTTCCAAATCATATGTATATGTTACCTATTTAAAATAAAATTTAAAAATTAAAGTAGTATTACCACCATTCTCTATCACACTACCATTTTATGGATTTGAAACCAGCAATTGCTGTCATGTTGGTTTACCCTAAAGGGCAGCTCCATCACATATAAATACTGCCTGTCTCTTGTATTCACCTCTCTATCCCCAGCACCCAGAGCCCATCTGGTATAACTATCTGTTCAATAATGAAGACTGTATACTTTGATGAAAAAGCATGTTGAGAAAAAGCCATGGAATGCAATGAAGGCAGTGTTCGGAGAAAATTCACAGTCATAAATGTCTACATTAAAAAAAGAAGATATCAAATCAGTAACCTAACTACATTTTGAAGAACTAAAAAAGAAAGGGAAAAAAAAAAGCAAACTAAACCCAAACGAAGAAGAAAGGAACAAATACAAAATAGAGATAAATAGCCTGGCCAGTGTGGTTCAGTTGATTGGCATGTCAGCCTGTAAACCAAAAGCAGTGGGTTCAAATCCTATCAGGGCACATACCCAGGTTGCAGGTTTGGGGCACATACCCAGGTTGCAGGTTCGGGGCGAGGGCCGAAGGCAACTGATGGATGTTTCTCATCATATCGATGTTCTCTCTCTCAAAAAACAAACAAACAAACAAACATGTCCTCAGGTGAGGATTTTAAAAAATTATAAAAATTAGAGATAAAAAGTCGTTGGAAGCAAAAGTTGGTTCTAAGAAAAGATGAACAAAATTGACAGACCTTTAGCTAGACTGACAAAAAAAAACTTAAGTCACTAAAATCAGAAATGAAAGTAGAGACATTACTACTGACCTTAAGGAAATAAAAGGGATAAGAGAATACGGTGAACAATTGCACACCAACAAATAAGATAATTTAGATGAAATAGACAAATTCCTACAAACACACAAATTATTACCTAAAGTAATATAATTAAGAAACAGCTGGTATGGAACGGGTGGCTTCCCTGGTGAATTATTTTTTGTTGTTGTTCTTTTTGTTTTTTCCCCTGATGCCGTGGTTGGCAAACTGCGGCTCGCGAGCCACATGCGGCTCTTTGGCCCCTTGAGTGTGGCTCTTCCACAAAATACCACGGCCTGGGCAAGTCTATTTTGAAGAAGTGGCGTTAGAAGAAGTTTAAGTTTAAAAAATTTGGCTCTCCAAAGAAATTTCAATCGTTGTACTGTTGGTATTTGGCTCTGTTGACTAATGAGTTTGCTGACCACTGCCCTGATGAATTCTATTAAACATTTAAAGCATTAACACCAATCCTACTTAAGCTCTACCAACAAACTGAAGAGGAGGGAACATTTCCTAACCCATTCTATAAGGCCGGCAATACACTGATACTAAAGCCAAAATCATAAGAAAAAGAAATTAGACCAATATCCCTTATGAATATAGATGCAAAACTCAACAATAACAAAAAAATAATAAACCTCAACAAAATACAAGTAATCCAAATCCAACTGCATCTTTAGATGATTATACATCATGGCCAAGTGGGATATGCCCTATCAATGCAAGGATAATTCAACCTGAGAAATATCAATCGATGCAATATACCACAATGATAGAACAAAAGGGAGAAAAAACATCATTACTCAACTGATGGAGAAAAGGCATTTAACCCTTTCATCTCAAAACTACTCAGAAAAGTAGGAATAGAAAGGAATTTCCTCAGCACAATGAAGGCTAGCTACGAAAATCCCACAGCAAACAATGATAAGAGACGGAAAGTTTTTCTGTAAGATCAGGAACAAGACAAGGGTGCTCACTCTCACCACTTCTATTCAACATATTACTAGAAGATCTAGCCAGAGCAATTAAGCAAGAAAAAGAAACAAAGGACATCCAAACTGTAAAAGAAGAAAAACTGTATTTATAGGTGACATGATCCTGTATATGAAAAATCCCTAAGAATCCAAAAGAAAACTACTAGAGCTAATAAATGAATTCAGTTAAGTTGCAGGACACAAGGTCAATGCACAATAATCAATACACCAGCAATGAATAATCAAAAAAGGAAGTTAAGAGAACAACTCCATTAACAAATGCATCCAAAAATATAAAATACCTAGGAATAATATAACCAAGGTAAAAGACTTGTATACCAAAAACTACAACACATTGCTGAAAGAAATTAAGGGAGACACAAATAAGTGGAAAAAACATCCCATGTTCATGGTCTGGAAGACTTAATATTGTTAAAATGTAAATACTACCCAAAGCAATCTACAGATTCAACACAATCCCTATCAAAATTTCCACAGCCTTTTTTGCAGAAGTGGAAAAGCCAAACATTACATTTATATGAATTTGTGAGGGGACCTACATAGCCAAAATAATCTTGATAAAGTTGGAGAATTCACTTCTGGATTTCAAAACTTATTACAGAGCTACAGTAATCAAACAGTATGGCACTGGCATAAAGATAGCATACAGACCAATGGAAACAGAATTGAGAGTCCAGAAATAAACCAAATATATATGGTCCATTGATTTTTCAAAAAGGGTACCAAGTCCATTCAATGGGAAAAGAATGATCTCTTCAACAGCTGTTGCTGGGACAGCTGGAATTCCACATGCAAAAAGATGAAGTTGATTCCCTACCACACATCGTATTAAAAAATAAAACCAAAATGGATAAACAACCTAAATATAAATGCTAAAACCATAAAACTCTTAGAAGAAATATAGGGGTAAATCTTCATGATTTCAGATTTGGCAATGGATTTTTTTTTTTTAATGTATTTTATTGATTTTTTTTACAGAGAGGAAGGGAGAGGGATAGAGAGTTAGAAACATCAATGAGAGAGAAACATCGATCAGCTGCCTTCTGCACACCTCCCACTGGGGATGTGCCCGCAACCAAGGTACATGCCCTTGACCGGAATCGAACCTGGGACCCTTCAGTCCACAGGCTGATGCTCTATCCACTGAGCCAAACCGGTTTCGGCTGGCAATGGATTTTTAGATATGAGCAACAATAACAAACGTGGATAGAATGGACTTCATCAAAATTTAAAACTTTTGTTCGTCAAAGAACAGTACAAAGAAAGTGAAAAGAATGGGAGAAAATATTTATAAGTCATATATCTGGTAAGGATTTAACAGGCATAATATATAAAGAACTCGGACAAAACAAGACAAACAACCCAATTCAAAAAAGACTTGAATAGACTTTCCTCCAACGAAGATGTAAAAATGGCTGAGAAACAAATGAAAAGATTCTTGACATCATATAGTGATAAGGAAATGCAAATCAAGACCAAAATGGGATCACCTCACATCTAGTAGGAGGCGATAATACATTTTTAAAAAGAAATTAAGAAGTATTGATGACAATATGGAGAAATTGGAACCTTCATGCATTGCTGGTGGGAATGCAACATGGTGTCACCACTGCAGGAAACAGTTTAACATTTCCTCAAAAAGCTAGACACAGAATTACCACATCGCCCACCACATCTACTCCTAGGTGTTATAAAGGGGATTATAAACAAGTGCTCAAGATACTAGTAAGCCAGTGGTCATTGTAGCATTATTCACAATAGCCAAATGGTGGAATCAGCCTAAATGTCCATCAAATGATGTATAGACAAGGTGCAGTATGTTCATACAAAGGAATATATTCAGCCATAAAAATTTCTGACACATGCTACAACATGGATGAACCTGGAAACATGCTAAGGAAAATAAGTGGCACATAAAAGGGCAAATACTGTATGAATTCACTTATATTAGGTAACCAGGGTTGTCCATTTATAGGGATAGAAAATATAGGATGAAGGGAAAGGGGAGGGGAATGGGAAGTTACTGCTTAACGGTTGCAGAGTTTCTGTTTGGAGTGGTGAAGAAATTTTGGAAATAGTGGTGATGGTTGTACGACACTGTTAATGTAATTAATGCCACTGAATTGTACACTTTATTTATTTTTTTTATTTATTGATTGATTTCAGAGAGGAAGAGAGAGGGAGAGACAGATAGAAACATCAATGATGAGAGAATCATTGATCGGCTGCCTCCTGCACACCTTCCACTGGGGATCGAGCCCGCAACCCGGGCATGTGCCCTTGGCTGGAATCGAACCTCCGACCCTTTAGTCTTCAGGCCAACACTTTATCCATGAGCCAAACCAGCTAGGGCTGAACTGTACACTTTAAATGACAAATATTTTCATATACATACTTTACCACAATTTTTTAAGAGGGGGGGGAACATACTGAGGTGGTTCCTTGGTTCCTTCCCTTTCTCCCCGTCTCCAGACCCTGAACCCGCACATCAGCCCAACTTTGTTCTTCCATGTACACATTCCGCCCCATTTAAAACACCTCTAATTTCCCTTTTAGAAATTGCTCTACGTCCCTATCACAGCGCGAGCGAGTGACAGAGTCCCCAGTCTGAATTCTGGCCCAGATCCCGTTATTTGTGTCGTCTGTGCTACCACCGCGGTCAGATCTCCATGGTCTGATCACGGCCCTTGTCACCTCCAGGACCCTCTGCTGTACTGCAGGGCACAGCCCTGGTCTTGAAGTTGCTGCGAATACACACAGAACAACTCGGGGCAGCGTGGCGCCGAGCTTCCCGGATGTCAATCATTTGCGTGCCACCTTTTGATACGAATATATAATTAATAAAGTCTTTACACGGAACCATTTATTACTAGGCAAACTACCATCACTGTAAGGAGGAAAACCAGTACCACTTGCCAAAAACATCAAAGATAAACCCACAGGTCAGGAAGGCAGAGCAGCCTAAGTTCCACTCCACCCTGCCGCCCGCCCGGGCTCCGGGGCCCAAGGTCCGCTCTCGCCTGGTCAAACGGAAGGAAGGACGAGGGGGCCGCAGACCCGGCAGCTGGGAGCGAGGCTTTTCCTTGCTGCCAGGGACTGGTTTCCTCACGGTGTGCCCGGCTGCCGCTCACCGTCCTTCAGGCCCCAACGACTTACTTTCCCATATTCACACTGGGAAACAGCGCGGCATCTTACGACCGGAGCGCTGTCCGGGTGACACCGTTGGTCCCTTCTTAGCAGTAAGTACAATAGCGTCTGAGAGCCGATGCCCACTTGCATCGCGTGAAATGCCACGAGGCACCGCCCGAAGGCCCGGGCGTCCCACAGCAATCCCGACGCCCACTTGGGGAACCCGTGGGTCCCCGACGGCTCCACGCACCCCGGTGCGCCGGGCCCCCCGCTCCCCTCTCCACCTCCGTCCGACCTCCTCCGCCCCCCGCTCACAGGCCTCCGGCAGCCCGCGCAGGAGGCTGGTCCCGCGAAGACGCCTTTCCAGACCTGGCTCGCAGATCGGCCGGGCGCACCCAAGGTCACCGCCCGGGACCCCTCCCCCCTGTGCCCCCAAATCTTCGCGCCCGCCCAGCCCCGGACGCACGCGGAAGGAGGCGGCGCGACTCTGTGACGTCACCGCCCCGCCCCGCGACGGAGACTACTCCCGGGCGGGGTTGCGTGCTGACGCCTCACGCCTGGGCGGGGTCGAGAGTTTGGTTCCCCGGAGCGGGGTGTCGGCGCCTCACTCGGGTGGAGCTGAGCTGGGGGTAGGTAAGTGCGCGCTGCCGCCGGGCCCGACCCGGGGTGGAGGCTCTGCGTCCGTCGGGCAGAGCACGGGAGTCGCGGTGGAAGCCGAGGCCACCACGCCCTTGTTGTCGCCGGCGCCGCGGTGACAGGGAGTGAAGCTAGATGGAACGAGGCTGACGGGGGAGGGTGGGTGGGACGGGGGTCTGACGGACGGCCGAGGCAGCCAATGGCGCGGCGGGCACCGCCTGGCGGGCGGAGATTGGCGGGTGCGGAAGCGCGTGGAGGTCGCGCGGGCTTCGGAGCGGCGCCCCATTGGCTGGGGCGGGCGGGGGGGCGGGCCGCGCGGCGGACGTAAAGGAACGGCCCTGCCGCTGGAGTGACTCCCAAGGTCGAGGAGGCGTCACGTGGGCCCGCCCAGCCGCGTCCTCTGCGCGCCCGGAGGGACGGACGGACGGCGCGCCCTTGAAGCCGCTGTGGGCTGCGGGCCCAGGGCTGCGCATGCCCGGCGAGGAGTGACTCTGCAGCACCCCAGGTGCGCGGTGCCCCCCGCCCTCACTCCGTGCCATCCTCAGTGCCCACCGTCCCCGTCCTTCCTCGGTGCTTCTTGAGGTGACCCCCTCGGTGAGCGGATTACCCCGCAGCATCCCACGTCCTCAGCACCCGCCCTGCTCAGTACCCACCGTGCCCACCTTCCCTCTGTGGTCCTTGCGGGGAGCGCCCACGTCCTCATCCTCTGCGGGAGGTTGGCTAGCCCCTGCTGGAGGGAGACCCTCTTCGTGGACCTTCCCTTTCGCAAAGCCTCCCTGACGTGGCGTAAGCGGTGCACGGACACAGTATGAGACTCGCGGCCGAGCAGACGAGAACCTGCCCTCCGCGCCGCGCCCGCCCGGAAGGCAGAGCAGCCTA
The DNA here is from genome assembly GCA_025583905.1 of Ia io. NCBI lineage: Eukaryota > Metazoa > Chordata > Mammalia > Chiroptera > Vespertilionidae > Ia > Ia io. The sequence continues at coordinate 83,796,688 of JAJQQW010000016.1, read as the reverse complement.
AGTTCCACTCCACCCTGCCGCCCGCCCGGGCTCCGGGGCCCAAGGTCCGCTCTCGCCTGGTCAAACGGAAGGAAGGACGAGGGGGCCGCAGACCCGGCAGCTGGGAGCGAGGCTTTTCCTTGCTGCCAGGGACTGGTTTCCTCACGGTGTGCCCGGCTGCCGCTCACCGTCCTTCAGGCCCCAACGACTTACTTTCCCATATTCACACTGGGAAACAGCGCGGCATCTTACGACCGGAGCGCTGTCCGGGTGACACCGTTGGTCCCTTCTTAGCAGTAAGTACAATAGCGTCTGAGAGCCGATGCCCACTTGCATCGCGTGAAATGCCACGAGGCACCGCCCGAAGGCCCGGGCGTCCCACAGCAATCCCGACGCCCACTTGGGGAACCCGTGGGTCCCCGACGGCTCCACGCACCCCGGTGCGCCGGGCCCCCCGCTCCCCTCTCCACCTCCGTCCGACCTCCTCCGCCCCCCGCTCACAGGCCTCCGGCAGCCCGCGCAGGAGGCTGGTCCCGCGAAGACGCCTTTCCAGACCTGGCTCGCAGATCGGCCGGGCGCACCCAAGGTCACCGCCCGGGACCCCTCCCCCCTGTGCCCCCAAATCTTCGCGCCCGCCCAGCCCCGGACGCACGCGGAAGGAGGCGGCGCGACTCTGTGACGTCACCGCCCCGCCCCGCGACGGAGACTACTCCCGGGCGGGGTTGCGTGCTGACGCCTCACGCCTGGGCGGGGTCGAGAGTTTGGTTCCCCGGAGCGGGGTGTCGGCGCCTCACTCGGGTGGAGCTGAGCTGGGGGTAGGTAAGTGCGCGCTGCCGCCGGGCCCGACCCGGGGTGGAGGCTCTGCGTCCGTCGGGCAGAGCACGGGAGTCGCGGTGGAAGCCGAGGCCACCACGCCCTTGTTGTCGCCGGCGCCGCGGTGACAGGGAGTGAAGCTAGATGGAACGAGGCTGACGGGGGAGGGTGGGTGGGACGGGGGTCTGACGGACGGCCGAGGCAGCCAATGGCGCGGCGGGCACCGCCTGGCGGGCGGAGATTGGCGGGTGCGGAAGCGCGTGGAGGTCGCGCGGGCTTCGGAGCGGCGCCCCATTGGCTGGGGCGGGGGGGGGGGCGGGCCGCGCGGCGGACGTAAAGGAACGGCCCTGCCGCTGGAGTGACTCCCAAGGTCGAGGAGGCGTCACGTGGGCCCGCCCAGCCGCGTCCTCTGCGCGCCCGGAGGGACGGACGGACGGCGCGCCCTTGAAGCCGCTGTGGGCTGCGGGCCCAGGGCTGCGCATGCCCGGCGAGGAGTGACTCTGCAGCACCCCAGGTGCGCGGTGCCCCCCGCCCTCACTCCGTGCCATCCTCAGTGCCCACCGTCCCCGTCCTTCCTCGGTGCTTCTTGAGGTGACCCCCTCGGTGAGCGGATTACCCCGCAGCATCCCACGTCCTCAGCACCCGCCCTGCTCAGTACCCACCGTGCCCACCTTCCCTCTGTGGTCCTTGCGGGGAGCGCCCACGTCCTCATCCTCTGCGGGAGGTTGGCTAGCCCCTGCTGGAGGGAGACCCTCTTCGTGGACCTTCCCTTTCGCAAAGCCTCCCTGACGTGGCGTAAGCGGTGCACGGACACAGTATGAGACTCGCGGCCGAGCAGACGAGAACCTGCCCTCCGCGCCGCGCCCGCCCGGAACCAGCCCAGCCCGAGCGGCCGTTTGCGGTGCAGCGCGCAGCTGGTGCTGGCGGCCCAGAGCAGGGCCTTGCTCTGGGCAGCGTTAGGATGAGCGCCCAGGGACACGCCGCAGCATTGCGTGCAGACCTTCCCCAGGGGAAGATAGGCAGTACCATTCCTGGTTTTGCAAACTAGCTGAGGACGAACTCTTGAAAAGTTGGAGAAAGATCAATATGCTGACGCTCTTTTTGAGACCGCTGCCCACATTCATTTACTTTAAAAAAATCTCCACCTGAGGATATGTTTCTGTTGATGAGAGAGAGAGAGAGATGGGGGTGGGGAACTTGGGGCCTTTGGGGTAGGGACCAGGCTCCAACCAGCTGAGCCCCTCGAGGGCCAGGTGCTCCGCCTTCTTTACCTGACTGCTTGTGAGTTACTTGAACACGGTTTTGAAATGTCACCTTTATTGACACGTAGTGTTTTTGCGTGCATCTGTTTGTGTAGCTTTTTAGTGGTTGTCTGGGTATTCCATTACATATACACACAACTTTCCAGTCCACCGGTGTCGTGATTTTGTCAGGTTGGGTGGAGTGTAGAAACCCTACCTCATTGAAAACTGTCTTAACGATTTTGTCTACGTACACTTAGAACCACCTCAGACATGTAATTTTTGCTTTAGCCATTACACATAGTTTAGAAGCGTCGAGAAGGAAATTATATTTACTCAATCTTTGTTTTTTCTCTTCCTTCCTTCATGGAATTGGCAAGGTTCCTGCTTTTATCATTTCCTTTCTGCTTAGAGAAATTCCTTTAGCCATTCATTGAGGATAGCTCAGCTGGCAGCAATTTCTCTTCGGTTTTTCTTCAGCTGAGAATGATTTGATTCCCCTTTCATTTCTTTTTTTTTTTAAATATATTTTATTGATTTTTTTACAGAGAGGAAGAGAGAGGGATAGAGAGTTAGAAATATCGATGAGAGAAACATCGATCAGCTGCCTCTTGCACACCCCCCACCGGGGATGTGCCCGCAACCAAGGTACATGCCCTTGACGGGAATCGAACCTGGGACCCTTGAGTCCGCAGGCTGACGCTCTATCCACTGAGCCAAACTGGTTTTGGCCCCCTTTCATTTCTGAAGGTAATTTTTGCTGGATATAGGATTCTGAGTTGACAGTTATTCCCCTTCCGCACTTGAAATGTGTTGTGCCACTTTCTCTTGGCCGCCATGATTTCTGATAAATATGCTGTTCGAGTTGTTTGTCTGTAGTTTCCAGAAGTTTATCTTGTCTTGGAGTGGGCTTTTTTTTTCTTTTTTTTTTCTTACAGTCCCTATGGTATTTTAAGGAAACCTCTCTTTATTTCCTTCCAAAATAATTTTCAGGCTGGAGTCGAATTCTTGAGGTTTATTTTGTTTGGGGTTTACTCAGCTTCTTAGAAGGTTTATGCCTTTTGCCAAATTTTGAAAGTTTCCCCTGTTACATCTCTGAATACTTCTGCAGCACCTCTGGCTTTTTCCTCCTCCTGGGATTCAGCTGATCTATTCATGTCATCATTGGGTCTTTTGTTGTAGTCCCACCTGTCCCTGAGGCCCTGTTCATTTCCTTCAGTCTGTTTTCTCTGTTGTTCAGATTGTGTGGTTTCCTTTATTCTGACTCCATATTCACTGATTTTCTTCTTTCTCCTCCATTCTGCAGTTGAACCCATCAAGGTTTCTATATTGGTGGTTGTATTTTCAGTTCTGCGTTTCCATTCAGTTCTTTATATCTTCTATTTCTTGGCTGAGGCTTTCTAGTTTTCTTTTGTTTCAAGCATAAGTTTATAGTTGCTCATGGAAGCATTTTAAGGCTGACTCCTTTAAAACCTGCCAGATACTCTGACATCTATGTCATCTTGGTGTTGGTATCTATAGATTCGTTTGTTTGTTTGTTTCAATGGAGATCTTTGTTCTTGGTGGGATAAGTGATCGTTGATGCAGCCTAGACATTTGGGTGTTATGTTATGAGACTGGATCTTATTTAAATCTCTTGAGTAGAACAGGCTTCCTCTGACATTGATGGGGTGGGAGGTGGGGGGGATGGTGATGCCTGGTTCCGTTGGGCAGGGTTGTAATCCAGGCTCCCCTCCCAGCCTCCTTGGTATTGGTATCTGCTGTGTGGGTGTACGTTCCCTGTTGGGCCTTTATGGTTTCGCTCTGTCTGGGGAGGGCGGGGTGTGGCCCTGTTTCTGCTGGGCGCGATGAAATCCAGGCTTCTCTTTCTCCTGGCCTCGCTAGCATTGTTGGGCATGGAAGCCCCTGATCTCCTCTGACTTACCAGGTGGGATGGGGCTGGACCACAGAGTTTTATGTGGGGTTGACCGCAGTAAGGCCGTCACTGTCTAAAAATGGCTGTCCTGTTAGGCTGCCCTGTTTCTTGTCTTCTGCCCAGAGGAAGCCAGCTCTTGTGTGTTTTTTGTCTACATTGGCTGGCATTCCTGGGGACAGCTTCTCCAGCATCTAGTCTGGGACGTATGGAGCAAAGAGCACAGCAAGAACTCAAAGCTGTTCTTTCTTTGGCCCCAAAGCCCCTTCCCAGTCTGCTCCTCTCCATCTTCCAGAGTCTTTTTGTTTTCACTGTAGCATTTCATGTCTTTAGCTGCATTTAGTGGGAACAGAAGTCCTGTTTATGCTTTTACACATTTTAATAAACATTGGTAAATGGCCTTGCTTTCCGTAAAGATTTAATAATTTGTACTCCAATCGACACCTTTGAACGTGCCTGTTGGCCTGCACCCTGGAGCACTGCCGTCAGGACACCTCCCCTAGGGGGTGCAGTCTGGGCCAGGGCAATCAGCCCGGAGGCCCCCAGATGGAAAGTTGTTTGGAGTTCTAACTGTGGGCGCCGAAGTCCCTCCCAGAGGTCTGGCCAGCTACCCACTCCAAATTAACTTGCATTTAGGTTTTCCTTGGGAACTTCAGCTTTTAAGAGATATCTTTGGTTGGTCTTTTTCCTTGATAAGTTGTAATTTTTTAATCACAGAAACCACTTTAGAGTGAGCTTCCGTGTTTGCATCATCATTACAGAGGCCTTTGAGGTTCGTGAAGTTAGTCACCTGTTTGCCCTTCCCCCGCTCAGTCCTCGTTTCTGTCTAGTAATGGCAAAATGCCTCTGCAGTTTAAACTACTTCCCTGTCTCTAGTTTGTGTTTGATGAAGCTACAGGGGAAAGACATTGCGTTTGAGATTTTCAGCTCAGTGAGCGTCAGGGAGAGTCAATACTGTGCTCTTTGTGCACACGTTCTCCGCATCGCCAAGGCAGAGCGTGGCAGGTGTGGAGTGAGCGTCGTCGTCTTGCCCCATTACCAGAACCTTAAAGGGCCTGGAACTGAGGAGTAACGAAGTATTTTCAAAATGAGTTGTGCTCTTAGAACAGTTGTCAGGTAACACCCGGTGACAGTCACCTAATGATGCGTGCCCTTTCCCCTCCAAGACTCCCTTCCTGAGGTGCTGGACACGGCTGTTCTGCTGACGCTGTCTCTTTAATTGCCCCTCTGCCTGGCCCAATGACGCTGATAGGCATCAGGAGTCAGCCTAGTCCCCATGTCGGGGGGAGGGGGGTGACCTAGGGTTGTGCTGCCTGACTGGGGAAGTACAGACACAGATAAGGTTGCTTTATTCCAGCAGATCCTTTCCTATGGGCAGGGCTTCAAGCCCTTAACAAATTTTGCTTTGGTTTTTACTTTTTAAACCTTATTGTTGTCAAACGTATAGGTTTATACTTGTATCATAAAATAGTGGGTTATAAATAGTGTCATTTTGTGTACTTTATTGGCGTTGATAGGTTCACTTATAGTTTTCCTGGACATAAACAACCTTGTTGAGGTATAACTTACGTGCCATACAGTTCACCCATTTAAATTGTGCAGTTCCAGTGTCTTAGAACAGCGGTCGCCAAACGGTGGCCCGCAGACCACTGGTGGCCGGTGAGGTCCGAAAGGTTGACGACCACTGTCTGAGAAGGTTGTGCACCCATCACCATGATCTAGTTCTGGAGCATTTTCATGTCCCCTAAAGAAAACGCCCTCACCCATCAGTGGTCCCATCTCATCCCTGCCCCAGCCCTAGCAGCCAGTCATCAGTGGACTTGGTATAGATTTGCCTGTTGTGAACATTTCACATAAATGAAACCGTACATGTTGTTTTTGTGGATGACTTATTGCACTTCACGTGGTATTTTCAATGTTCATCTGTGTTGTCTAGTGCTAGTCCATGTGTGGCTGTACCCATTCATCAGTTGCTGAGTGTTTGGGTTTCCCACTTTTTGGCTAGAATGAATAATGCTGCTATAAATATTCATGTACAAGTTTCTGGGTGGACATGTGTGGTTTTTTAAAATATATTTTTATTTATTTCAGAGAAGAAGGGAGAGATAGAAACTTCAGTGATGAGAGAGAATCATTGATCTGCTGCCTCCAGCACACCCCCTACAGGGGCATGTGCCCTTGATGGGAATCGAGCCCAGAACCCTTCAGTTGGCAGGCCAAAGCTCTGTCCGCTGATCCAAACAGCTAGGGCTAGACATATGTTTTAACTTCTCTAGGTCGTGTTCCTCAGAGTGGAGTTGCTGAGTCTTATGGTAAGTCTGTGTTTAACTTTTTGAGGAACTGCCAGACTGTTTTCCTCAGTGGCCGCACCAGTTTGCATTCCTACCAGCGGTGTCTGAGCTCCCAATTTGTCCGTGTCCTCCCAACACTGCCATTTTGTTTTTAATTGTATCTAGTCTGTGTGACATGCATAGTATCTTGTTTTGATTTGCCTTTCCCTAATGACGTTGAGAATCTTATTGTGCTCATTGGCCGTTTGTGTATCTTTTTTGGGAAAAATGTCTGTTCGTATCCTTTGTCTGTTTTGATTGGTTTATTTTTTTATTGAGTTATAGGAGTTCTTTATATGTTCTGTATACAGTTCCTTAGTTATGTGATTTGCAAATATTTTCACTTATTCTGTGTCTTCTCTTGATGGTATCTTTTGAAGCACTAAAGTTTTTATTTGGATGAAGTCCAATTTATCTTTTTTATTTGTTTTGCTGTATTTTTGGTTTCCTAAGATACCATTGAAAGCCACAAAGAATTACTTTATTTTAACTTGGAAGTTGTAAAACTTCTAAGAGTCTTACAGTTTCAGCTCTTACATTTGGGTCTTAGCTCCATTTTTAGTTAATTTTGTGGGTGGTGTCGCTTCCTTCTTGCATGTGAATATTCAGTTGTCCCAGCATCACCTGCTGAAAAGACGTGCGTTTTCCCCATGGAATCCTCTTGGCACCTTGTCAAGTAGAAATGTTCCTCTCAGCCAGAATCGGCGTGCATAGACTCTGGGGCAACCCAGAGCTTTCACTAGCTTGTTTGAGTATGTGAGTGTCTCCCCAAATGATGAGCTATTCTTGACGCTGACTCTGAGATTGGAGGGACAGGGGCTGATCGACCGAACCCGGAATGTAAGCTGCGTGTCTGCTCATGGGTTCCTCAGGTTGTGGGGAGAACGGCTGTCCCGGCCCCCAGTCATCTGAAAGGCAGTCTGCTCTCCTGGGTGCTATGCTGGCCGCATGGAGCTCCGGTCAGATTCGGGACTGTGGAGAGCTGGAAACGTGGCTTACCTTCAGGTCACGGAAGGACCGTGTTGGGAAGAACACATCTGCCCATGGGGTCATTGCAGCAGCTGGGTGATGGCAGAGGGGATGCCACTGTGTTCGGGAGAAAAACCCACTCCGTTGTGGTCTAGCTGCCTAGATAAGGATGGCATTGGAGGGAACACACTGACGTTTTCCTCTGGACCTGAGTTAAAAAACAAAACACGAAAAAGCCCAGCATTGAGAGCAGCCGTGGTATATCTGCTGTTGCCCTCCGGGTCCTCAGTGGCCCTTTGTCTGCCTTAAACTTGTTTGTGGGAGGTACTGGAGCACAGTGGGGTGCAGGGAGAACTACTGAAGTGACTTGAAACTTTTGACTTTTAAGATTAAAAAAAAAAAAAGATTGCATTCTGTAGCAATATCCAAAATATGTTGCTTGTTCGTCTTCAATTTTTAAGGACCAGGCTTCTGACTCGCGTTTAGTTGGTTCTTAAAGCACCTTTACTGCTTTCCCCTTTGCTGACTGGTCTTCTCTGAGCAGCGGAGCGCCCAGGTGCCCATCTGTGTCCCTATGTGTATTCTGATCGTATGTAGGCCAAGAGGGAAGGTCTTTATGAACAGTATAAAGCCGCGGTTGCCAACCTGTGGTCCCTGAGGGCGACCGCTGGAATAAAGGACAGTTTATGAACATTTGTTTCTAGTCATTCTTAACATGTCTCAGAGCTTGGATTTCCTTCAGGTAGGTGTGGAGGTGGGGTGATTCTGACTTCACAGCCAGGTGCTTGCTTTGAGGCAAATTCCTGAGCGCCTTGCCTGAGCCATGTGCCCAGGCAGAGCGCTGTGGTCACCCCAGGGTCCCCTCCCTCCCGGGGCCCCTTTTGTTGACTGGAAGCCGCCTGGTCCCTTCCTGACAGGGTACCCCGAGAGGCATGCTGGGTTTTTGGAAGTGGTTCAGGGCCCTCTGGGAATAGTCTAGACTTGCTCGTGGTCTGGTGGGCAGTCAGCTTTTATAAAGCGGCTGCTTTTGATAGAGTTATAAATTAGATGTAGTAGTATTGTGACCTTCAAGGGCAAGGTCCATTCAGATCAGAAGCAAATACACTTATCCATCCTCTCCCTCCCGCAAGCCCAGGTTCCTCGTGTTCTCCTGGAAGGGTAGGGCGGAATGGGGACTTGGCAGTCAGAGCTTGGAGCCTGGCTCTGCTCTTAATGACCCAGGGACCTTTCGGGGGAACTTGAGCTGAACTCAGAAAGCTGATCTGTAAAACGATGGGGAGTGTGTGGGGTTTGTGAACAGCCCTGACATGTCAGGGTGCTGACCAGGTGCATGGGCGTAGGCATTTGTGTAAGTGCTTTCCTCCTGAACCTCTGGGCCCCGGTTTCTGTCCCACATCAGAGTTCCTGCTCAGCCCCTGCGTCCTTCACACTTTTCCACTCTCTGCCTCCCCTCCTCCCGACTCCTCGTGTGGGATGGGCGTGGACAGAGTGAGTCGCTGTGGAGTTGGTGTTGTCTGGGCTTCTCAAGCACCCAGTGCTTTCTGTGATGTTTTTAAATACTTTTTCTTCTGCTCAAATATAAATTATTTGAGAAATATTTCCCCTAATTTCTCTATAGTCTCCAGAATATAGTGAGTCCAGTAGGTACTCCATAGTTTCTGGGAAAAGGAGAAAATATGTTTCTCATTTTGCAGTTCATCCAAATCTAACCCGCAATCAGTCAATCCTTGTTGTCTTTTCTAGAATGTTTTATGCAGTGTACACACTTAAAGATGTTACACTTACAGACATTACATGTTTACGTTATGTGATAGTTTGTATCCCGGAAATTAAACGTCAGCTTGTGAGTGAAGGCCTGGTCCTGGAGCTGTGGAGCCTGGCCCTGGCCCTCGAGGCTGGGGTGGGTCACTCTCACGTCTGTTGTGCTCTCTGAACTGGAGCAGGTGCCCTGCCACCCGGGCATTTGAACTCTCTCTCCTCCAGCCAGAGCCTGCGAGTATCCCCCAGTAGCTTTATCTGCTAAAATGCTCTTTCTGGTTTTTTTGTGCAGGCAGTGGTGAGAAACTTCAGAACAAGGATGTTTCACTTAAGGACTTGTGCCACTAAGTTGAGGCCCTTGACGGCCTCACAGACTGTTAAGACATTTTCCCAGAACAGACCGGCAGCCGCTCGGACGTTTGGGCAGATCCGGTGCTACACTGCCCCCGTGGCTGCGGAGCCCTTCCTGAGCGGGACTAGCTCCAACTACGTGGAGGAGATGTACTATGCCTGGCTGGAGAACCCCAAGAGTGTTCACAAGGTAAGGCTCGCAGGAGCGGGTCCTTGTGTGTTTGGAGTCTCGGCCGATGGTGGCTGGCCACCCAGGTAAGTGTCCTGAGGAGCCCTCAGGCAGTAAGGCAGGCAGCAGCCAGGAGCCCCAGCGGCCCAAGCGCTCTGTGGCCACCCAGGCCCAACAGGAACCACCTTCTCTGGAGGGGGACCCCCTCACCTTTGTGCCTCGCTCTCTGGAATAGACTGCAGTCACCTGCAAGGACCTCCGCAAGGATGCACTTGTACCACTTCCGGAACCTCGGCAGGGACGCTGCGGAAGAGAAGCCAGTGCAGAAGAGAAGCCGGCAGAAGGATGACCACAATACGCTCCTCGCCCCGGGTCCTGAGACCACCTTGAATCATCTCGTGTGATTTCTGTGCCTTTCATTCACATTCAGATCGTTATGCTCATGGTTTCCTCCTGTCCTGGGAAGTAAATCTGGGAAGGCTTCCTTCGGACCCCCTGTGCCACCTGTAAGGCATGTCCTCCTTAGTGCTTCTCACGATTTGCTTGGTATGGGGCACACTTAGTGGCAGAATTCCTTCTTTTTCTTCGCTTTGTTTTATGTATGTGTGTGTGTAATTGATTTCAGAGAGGGAGGGAGAGGGAGGGAGGGTTAGAAACATCGATGATGAGAATCATCCATCGCCACCTCTTGCACACCCCACACTGGGGATTGAGCCCACAACTCAGGCATCTGCCCTGCCCAGAACCCAGCTGTGATTGCCTTGTTCATAGGTCAACGCACAGCCACGGAGCCACGCCGGCCAGGCAGAGCAGATTCCTTAGCAGCATTGGACCAGTGGAAGTTTGTGGTTTAATGACCATGTCATGGTTTTCGGGTCAGGCAGTGGCCAGTGCAGGAGCTGGAGGGCGGGTTCCCAAGCTGCTCAGGCGCCCAGGCCTGGTGGCAGGTGTGGGGATGTGTTCCATGCAGGCTGGCGTCATCACTCTTTGTTGTTGCTGTCAATCTTCACCCGAGGATATTTTTCCATTGATTTTTTAAAAATATATTTTTATTGATTTCAGAGAGGAAGGGAGAGGGATGGAGAGTTAGAAACATCAATGAGATAAACATCGATCAGCTGCCTCCTGCATACCTCTTACTGGGGATGTGCCCGCAACCAAGGTACATGCCCTTGACCGGAATCGAACCTGGGACCTTTCAGTCTGCAGGCCGACGCTCTATTCACTTAACCCACACCGGTTAGGGCTAAAAATATATTTTTATTAATTTCAGAGAGGGAGGGAGAGGGGTAGAGAGATAGAAACATCAGTGATGAGAGAGAGTCATTGATTGGCTGCCTCCTGCAAGCCCCCCACTGGGGATCGAGCCTGCAACCCAGGCATGTGCCCTTGGCCGGAATCGAACCCGGCACCCTCCAGATCGCAGGCCGACGCTCTATCCACTGAGCCATACCAAGCTAGGGCTTTCCATTGATTTTTAGAGAGAGTGGAAGGGAGGGGGAGAAACAGAAAAAGAAACGTTGATGTGAGAGAGACACATCATTGGTTACCTCCTGTACGTGCCCCAACAGGTGCTGGGGGTCAAGCCTGCAAGCGAGAGACATGCCTTGACCAGAATTAAACCCGAAACCTTTCAGTCCAAGGGGCAACGCTCTAACCACTGAGCAACTGGCCAGGGCATGACGTCATCACTCTTGATTGCTCTTTTCCTTCCTTGTGAATCTCGGGCCCCTAGAATAAGCTCTACGTCAGTGACATTCACGACTGGATATATTCGTGTGACTGCGGGAGCCACCAGCCCTGTCTCACCAGAAGTGCCTCCTCTTTGTCTGAACCTCACGGCATTTAGCGGCCCTTCCTGTTTCCAGGGCCACCGGAGCCGGTGGGGCCTGGTTCCCGGGAGGCGCTCCGGGCCTTCCCCAGGCTGGACAGGTGGGCCTGGAAGGAAGTGCTGAGAAGACACACTGCTGGGGGTTGGAAGCCAGAGGTCTCTGAGGACAGTTGCTGTAAGCTTGTCTCTGGAGTAAATTAGCCAGGCTGTCACCTCGTGCTCAGGCCTGCCCCTTGCCTTCCTTTTCCCGAATATGACCCCTTGTGGAGTCAACCAGGCCTCTTAGATTAGCATTGAATGCACATGAGGCTCGCCCGTGACGAAGGCGTGCAGGAGGGGGGGCGTGTGGTTGCTGGGCGGCCACCATAGTCCTTCCTCTGAGAGTGATGGGCTCCACCTTTGGTCTCGGGCAGACACCAGGGTGTGTCTTGCACTCTCAGCAGGTCCGATAGGGCAGAGCTGAGGCAGCTTTTCTTTGCTGACCTTGGAGTTGGCGGATGCTTTGCTTGCACACCTGGAGAGGAGAGAGTGAAACTGTTTGGAGATGTTCTGTCATGAGCTACCTGTGGTTTAAAAACAACGGCATTGCTCTAATCGAGCACAAATCACTTGGTCTCCGTAACTGAGGAGTACTCCAGCAGAACCCTTCATTTTAACTGCTTCCATGGTAGCAAGTCAGGCAGACCCCAACCCCAGTGCCTCCCGGCGTGGTGGGGGGTGCTCTGAGCAGGCTCTGGTGCAGCCCTGCAATCCTCAGCTGGGGGTCGCTTGAGCCAGGCCCTGCGCTGGGTGGGTCTGAAGGCCAGCACTGTCCCGTGTGCTGTCCTTGGGGTCGCTTAGCTCTGAAGCAGGTTCTGCGGGGGTGGGCCGTCGACCATCACTCCCGCATGTGGGCGTCCTGTACAGACAGGGCATTCACCCATGTTTTCAGGAAGGGTGCGGGCCCAGCAGTTGGCACAGAGAGGACGCATGAGGAGGGTTTAGAGGCCGCCCAGAGCAGCCTCTTCCTGTGCGGCAGTGCTGTGAACGGACCGTGTGCATGGGCACCTGGTGCTGGGACACCATGCCGAGTTGGCCGCATGTTCTGACCCGGGCGAGCCCCTGTGCAGGGTGGCTGGGGAGACAGGCTTCTGTCTGCCAGCGAGTCCTGGTGACAGTCCTTGCTGAGGAGTCCCTGCCTGTCCGTTGGGCTGAACTGGCCAAACCCTTGTTTCAAGATGGCCATGCATCTGTTCTCCGCGGTGGCTTGTTGCCCTGCGCTTCTTTTCAGTAGCAGTTAGAAAGCTCTGTTAGTGCCCTGGCCGGTTTGGCTCAGTGTTTAGAGCGCTGGCCCACAGACTGAAGGGTCCCGGGTGCAATTGCAGTCAAGTGTACATGCGAGGCTTGTGGCTTGATCCCTGGCCTTGGTTGGGGCACATGCAGGAGGCAGCCAATCTGATGTGTCTCTCTCACATCTGTTTCTCTCTCCCCCTTTCCACTCGCTCTAAAAATCAATGAGAAGATATCCTTGGGTGAGGATTAACAAAATTAAAAAGCTCTATCAGTACCAGAACTTACCATGGTTGCCTGTGTCATGCTCGAGCCTGCAATGGATCAGCCATTAGTTTATCACTGTGCCTTGGCCTTTGAACCTGGGGTTCGATCCATTCCAGGGTGTCCATAAGGTGATTGGGGTGTGTTTATGGGCGGTGAGCGGGTTCCCATCTAAGGTAGAGACAGCGGGTGTGGCTTGGACAGGAAGAAATGGCTCAGGCAGTCCAGAACCCAGAGTCCTAGACTTTGGCGGCTGAAATAAGCATTCGTCACCCAGGGTTACGTTCTAATCACCTTGTCCCTCAGGGAGCTGTGCAGCTAGAGGCTGTCCTGTGTGTCCGTGCTCTTACTGTCCGAGGTGAAGAGCGAGGCACAGCGAGCCCAGGCGACTTCCCGGCTTTGCCCAGTCTGCAGGGAGAGAGCAGGGACTAGGCTGGCCTGTGGTGGCTCCATCGTGCGCGTGGCGTCCTGATAGGCCGCGCACTCGTGCTGGCCGATGTGTCCACACCGTGGGGCCTTTGAGACACATGAGGGACACCACGTGGCGCGGTTGCCACTCTCCAGCCCTGAAGCCTCGGGGAACCAGCTCTGGTGTCGCTCACAGCCAGGAGCTTGGTGCTGAGACAAAGTCTGTTTGCCTCTCTGAACCACTCAGCCTACGTCCCTGGTTAGCGTCCACACTTGCCGAGGTCAGCACCTCTCTGAGGTGGGGTGGAGCCTTGAACGCTGGGTGTCCCAGGTTCATAGCTGACACCATTCATAGCACTGCACCAGACACCCCCTGGCATCCCTTGACACCCCACCTGACACCCCTGTCAGTCTGTGCCCTGTGAGGGAGTATGAGCCTGTGAATTAGCTCAGCGGGTGTGTTGGGCACGTCCTGTGCATTGGACCAGCTTCCGCAGGACAGAGCCGAGGAAGAGGGACGCTGGGGCCGCAGGGGGAGCCTGCTGTGGAGGCTTGTGGGGAGCAGAGGCGGGGCATGGCCTTCCTGGACTTCACTTAAATGCCGTAGTTACATAAAAGGAAAGAATTCTGGTTTTGTTTCAGCTAGAATGTTACCCTTGTTTCCATTTGAAAACTATCATGTTTTGGTTTAAGTCATTTTGGCAACAAGCTGAGGCCTTAAACCCACTCATGGGAGGTGGCTGCAGGCCACGCCTCCGAGGACAAGCTGTCTCCCTCCTGCCCGTGCGCTGCCTGGCCGCCTGGTCCTGGTCCCAGCCTAGCCTCCTTCCGTCTGCCAGCGCCGCCACCTGGCCTCCCTGGGGCCTGTGACCATCCCTCCTCGGCTCCTCACAGCCAGCTCCCTCCATGCGCTGTCCTTCCTGGCACCTGCTCTGAGGACACACTGTCCGGTTGCTCCCGAGAGGGAGAAGCACATCGCAGACGCCTGCCCCGGGCCTCCGCTCGCTGCAGAGGCAGCCTCGGGGCTTGTGGAGCGCCACCTCAGTAACCGTGCTCACCTTTGCACACGCCTGGGGAGATGCGTCTGGTGCAAGCACATCACTGCAGCCTGTGGCCCTGCTGGATGGAACAGCTGGCTTTCGGGGGCAGTGCCTTCCCTCCCCCTCCCTGGTGGGCAGAGAACTGGTGTCTGCATCTGGCTGTGGGCCCGTCCAAGGCCTGGTGGGGGACGGCTTCCTGAGTGAGTTGTGGAACAGGCAGGCACAGGTGGGGGGCTTTGACCGCAGTGCCTGGGGACTAGACTCGGCGTGGCCGACGAGCAGCTAAGCCTGCCCCACTGACGGAGGAGCGCCGCCCAGCCCTGTGGGACACGGCCGACCCTGGCCTGGGCTCTGCCCATTTCAAGCTGCAGTGCACAGGGTTTGCCAAGTGCGTGCAGTCAAAACCCAAACGTAAACACCTGTCCGGTCGTCGTGGGAGGGGCTTGCTGTTGGGGGTTGTCTCCTGGGCTGAGGGCTGAGCGGGTGGGGCACACCTGAGTGCAGGTGCCCACACCTGCCGTCTAGAACGTGTGAGGAAGGGCCTGGTGTGTGCGCTGGGGGTGAGTGACTGGGAGGTGGAAGTGCATCCTGGTGCGCTCTCTGTGGGCCAGTGTTGCAGCCCCTGTACCGCTGTCCTCTGCCAGTCAGAAGGTTCCAGAGGGGAGGCCGATGGCGCCTGCCCCTCCCAGGGCTGGGCCGCCGGGAGTTCACTTGGGCCTGCTGCCCAAGCTCCAGGAAGTTGGAAATGTTTGGAGTGTCCAGTGCGTCAGCTTTGTGTGTCCTTGTAACACACCAGGCAGGGGCCAGGCCTGGGCTCTCCCTGCCTGGGGAGTGGACACTGAGGCGGCCTCTCCTGTCTCACAGGAACAAGTCGGTTCTGTCGCTGGTGGGCGCAGGGCCTCTCCCGCAGTGGAGCCGGCTCAGTGAGTGTGGGAGGGAACAGCCTGATGGCAGGTTGGGTATTGGATTCCGAGTCCTGCCCAAGGGCGGAGAGGGCCAAGGCGCAGGGCGTGTGCAGGTGCTTACAGCTGGCGTGTGGCTGGTTCCAGGCGAGGACCCTGCAGCTATCGCCCATCAGCTGACACACTGCCTGTCAACCAGACCAGGGAGCACAGGGAGAGCTCAAATAATGAGGTTTGGTAAAACATTTAAAAATTGCTATTAATGTATTAATTCACAATTTTTAAGGTAAAAACTCTGGTTTTCCATATACTCCCCATGTTGTGCAGTATCACCCAGTAGTTTGATTTTATGAGTTCCTGAATGCAAGAGGAATAAATTTGGATGTTCTGAAAACTCCCCTGGACAAGGTTCAGCACCAGGCCCTGCTTGCCTCAGCGGGTTTCTGGTGGGGTTGGCGGCGCAGGCAGTGTCTTGGGACGGGACGTGGACCTGGGCCTGCACGGCCCTGGGAGGCTGCCTGCGGACTCCTCACTGGAGGCGAGCGCAGGCCTGCTGGCCTTTCTCTCCAGGTTCTCCCAGGCGTCTAATCCGTTCACTGACAAAACTGGACATGTCTGGCGGAGAAGAAAGACAGTGTTTACCAGGTGTACCGGTTAATCAGATTTTTTTTAATAGATGGAGTTACACATTATGTTGATAGATATGTGATTTAATATGTATTCTATTTTGTTGTATTGACAGCAAGCTCCAAAACTTCATATGTCAAATTTTCTGAAGGTGTTACCATTAGATATTTTTACGCTTAAAAATGTCGCATTTCGTGCCAAAACAAAAGCATTTGCGGGAAGTTTTAATTCATTATTTTGAAGAAAAGTGCTGCTGAAAGTGATCATATACTTCGGGAAGCTTATGGTGAACATGCTCCATCTCAAGATACTTGTGAATGCTGGTTTAAATGCTTTCAAAGTGATGATTTCAATGTGAAAAGACAACGTCCAGGTCAACTGAAAAAGTTTGAAGAACAACAGTTACAAGCATTATTGTATGAAGACGCTTGTCAAACTCAAAAACAACTTGCAGAAAGATTAAACGTTGCTCAGCAATTTCTGATCGTTTACAAGCAATGGGAAAGATTTTAAAGGAAGGAAAATGGGTGCCACATCAACTGAACAAAAGACAAATGGAAAACCGAAAAGTCACCAGTAAAATGTTGATTCAATGGCACGAAAGAAAGTCCTTTTTTTTTGCACCGAATTGTGACTGGTGATGAAAAGTGGATTTATTTTGAGAATCCCAAATGCACAAAATCGTGGGTTGATCCAGGTCAACCATCAACATCTACTGCAAGGTCAAATCGCTTTGGAAAGAAGACTGCGCTGCGTTTAGTGGGATCAGTAAGGTGTGTATTATGAGCTTCTAAAACCAGGTGAAACCCTTAATACTGATCAATACCGACAACAAATAATCAATTTGAACCACGATTTGATCGTAAAATGACCAGAATGGGCCAGAAGACACGGCAAAGTAATTTTGCTTCATGATAGCACACCATCACACACTTCAAAACCAGTTAACCCTTTGCACTCGCTTGCTTTTTTCTTGATTCCTTTATTCTAATGCTAACCGTGTCGAGTCATACTCGACATCCGAGTGCAAAAGGTTAAAGACACGTTAAAAGACCTTGCCTGGGAAGTATGAACCCACCTGCCGTATTCACCAGACCTTTCTCCTTCAGATGACCACTTGTTCCGATCGATGGCACACACACTCTCTGAGCAGCACTTCAAAACATATGAAGAAGTGGAAAATTGGGTCTCTGAATGGTTTGCCTCAAAACAAGAAAAGTTCTATTGGGACGATATCCACAAATTACCTGAAAGATGGGGAAATGTGTAGCTAGCGATGGACATTACTTTGAATAAAGCACTTTTGATGTTTCTTTTGAAATTACTGTGTTTTCTTTGATTATAAAATCCGCATTATTAACCAGTACACCTGGCACATGTCTCCGACCTTCCTGGTTTTTAGTATACAAGCTTTTTTTGCAATGGAATTAAGTGTTGGTTTCTCTGATCTCTGAAATATTTTCTTTTAAGACTCAACATCTTTGTATGAGATGAATAAACTATTAAGAATCCACAGTATCTATGTGAATTACAAATTGAATCATTTAAACGTGAAATAGCCAAAAATAGTAGGAAGAGAAATGAGTGAGTTTGATTAGCACAGAGGAAGTGGAAACTGAGAGGAACCCCAGTTAGTTCCTACTGCACGCAGGTGTGTGCTGGTTGCTGGCTCCGCACAGTGTGGTGTTTACCGCAGACGCGTGCACGCAGATGTCTCTCCCTCCCACACTGAGAGCCCTGTGCCCCGGTGCTAGGTGCCTGGCAGGATCTCAGGGCTCAGACTAAGGCC
This sequence comes from Ia io, assembly GCA_025583905.1. NCBI lineage: Eukaryota > Metazoa > Chordata > Mammalia > Chiroptera > Vespertilionidae > Ia > Ia io. The sequence goes on along the minus strand of JAJQQW010000016.1, from coordinate 83,779,036 downwards.
TCCCTCTGCGCATTCCTGAGCCCTGAGCCCCCGAGGGGCCCTCCTGAAGTACAGACGACACGGTTTCTCTAGGGCCAGCCCCGGGCTGCCCCTCACACAAGGGCCCCACTATATGGCGGGGGCGGAGGAGGGCAGTGAGGGCACAAGCGAGGCCTGAGTCCTGGAGGCTGGGTGAAGGACAGGAGGGCAGGGACAGACGGGGGGCAGGAAGGGCAGCCAGAGGGCATCTGCCCCATTGATGTGGGGCATCCTGAGGGGTCAGGGGAGCTGCTGCTCAGAGCAGGAGGACATTGCCCGGCCAGCATGTGGCCTGCCTGCCGAGAACAGTGCTTTTTTTGGCTGGAAATGAGGGCTAGGCCCCCAGTGGAGTGACACGTGTGTTCCTTCTCTCTTCAGTCATGGGACATTTTTTTCCGAAACACCAATGCCGGGGCGCCCCCAGGCACTGCCTACCAGAGCCCACTGCCCCTGAGCATGGGCGCCCTGTCTGCCGTGGCCCGAGCACAGCCCTGGTGGGCACCCAGACCAACGTGGACAAGCTGGTGGAGGACCACTTGGCGGTGCAGTCTCTCATCAGGGCCTACCAGGTAAGGTGGCGCCCGCTGGCCTCCCGGGGATGTGCCATTGCCCTCTACTCCTGCCAGCACAGCCTGTCTCTGCCTTGGGGTCCAGGGGCGCAGAAATGCAAAAGGTGAGGAGAGGAGTGGGGACAGTCTCACCCTTGGAGCAGATCCTCTGCCATCTTTAGTGTGGCCCTGGAAACAGCTCCTCGTTTGTTTCCATGGGATGGCAAGAAAGATCTGTGGGCAGGGAAACAGGGCCGGGCACAGGAAGTGCCGCTGACAGGAGCACTGTGCCGTCCCATGTCAGCTGCTAGCACCCACACACGAGAGGAGGAGATGCACCTGTAGGGTTGGGGACTGGGCATGCCCAGGAAGTGGGGGCAGGCAGGTGGGTGCTCCAGTGCATGGTCAGCCCCTGGAAGGGACCTGGTGCCAGGCCTTTCCCAGGTTAGCTGCCTGGCACCTGCAGACCTGGACACCTGGTCCGGGGGCCGTCCTGGGGAACAGAAGTCTCGGGCAACCCCTGGGACCCAGACTCTCCTGCTGCCTCTCCCATCACTGCAATGCAGGCAGGGCATCGGTGTACTCTGCCACCGGTGTCAGGACAGGTGCCCGGGGAAGGTGGCAAGCGGGGTTCTCTCCAAGGAGGGGAAGCTGCAGGGACCTGTGGGAGGCGGCGTGCACTCTGCCTCAGCAACTGGGTTGCCCGTGGGGCCCGTTGTCCATCCCGTCGGTGCCAGTGGAGGATGTGGGTGACATGCCCCATGCTTCAGGGAACAGTCTTGGGGGAGTTTCTGCCCTGTTTTAGGCAGTCAGATCAGAGGGGGCCGTCCCGTGTAGCCGTCCTTGGTCTGACTCAGTGCCTTGACCTCCAGCAGGCTCGGACGGGCCTGGGCCCAGCTCGCACTGCCTGCCCAGCGCTGCATCCCTGCTTCCTCGGAGGCCTTTTTCTGGTCAGAGCCGAGGTGGAGTCACATTGGGGTGATGTCCCCAGAGCCCATCTCCATTTGTCCAGGGAAGCAGGGCCCCAGGAAGCAGGTCCTTTACGACTCCCACATTTCTCCTAGCCCAAGAGTTTACCCTTTATAGGTGCGCCTCAGTACACAGCAGTGTGGGGACAGCCCGCTGTTCCGAGGCCATTAGAACTAGTTGGGTTCATAGCTCTCGGGAGGTTTGACCACGTGTGACTTTTACCCCACAGCCCGGGACCTGTTTAACCACTGCTTGTGTTATTACTTCCAGGTCAGGGGTCACCACATTGCAAAACTTGATCCTCTCGGAATTAGTTGTGTAAATTTTGATGATGCTCCAGTAACTGTTTCTTCAAACGTGGGTGAGGATTGATCTGTAAATGCTAATTTTAATGTAATTTTACTTTTTTTTACCCCTTCCCTCTTTTTTTTCTCCTGTCCTTTTGTGTGTGTCCCTCCCTCCCCATCACTGGCCCTTTCATAGATACGAGGGCACCATGTAGCACAGCTGGACCCCCTGGGAATTTTGGATGCCGATCTGGACTCCTCCGTGCCCGCTGACATTATCTCATCCACAGACAAACTTGGTGAGGGTCTGAGAGCGGCCGGCGCTGCTGCTTAGCTCCCGGGTGCTGGCCCGGGAGGCCAGACGCCCAGACGGGAGGGAAGACTCTAAAGTTTCCTTCGTTCTGATCACTTGACATTACAGTCACGCAGCCTTAGTGCTGGGCAAGTTGTGTTCACCCCAGCTTCTCAGACAGATGGTATGAGCTCCATTGTCTGGGTCTCGAGTTAGGAAGGAAAATTTGGGGCAGAAAAGGTTTGAGATGCAGGGGAAAGGGTGGCCCTCTTGTGCAGGCCCATCAGGAGATGCTCAGACGCTCTTTTGGCGCCTGGCAGACCCGGTGCAGGGCCGCCGTGCGGGACAAGGCCTGTGCAGCCTCCCGTCGCCTCACGCTGTCCCTGAGCACGCGGGGCCTGCCTCTGCCGGGCGAGTCTCAAAACAGGCTATGCCACTGGGGTCTCGATTCTTAACGGCCAGTGATCACACTGAGGAAACTTCGGAAGGCGCCCGGTGCACAGGGAGGCGCGTCCCGGGTGCCGCGCAGGGCGTGGCTGGCCTCCCACCTGCAGTTGCTTCCTCGAGTTAATCTGCTCTCCGGCTCCGTGCTGCTAACCTGCTGCAGAAATTATGGTGTGACTAATTCTGAAATGGGCGGTGTCACGGAAACACGGTGCATGCTAATGAGACTGACAATTACACCTGCCTGCTGTTCCCGCTAGGGGACCCAACGCTCCTGAGGAGGGGTGGCCAGTGTTACTCGGGGTCAGGCAGCAGCCAGGTAAGGCAGATGCAGACGGCACGGCTCAGTGGCGGCTCACGCAGGGCCCTCCTGCTCTGGCCTGGCTCTGGAGGAGGGAAACCGTCCTGAGCGTGTGACGGGAGGGCAGGTAGGCGGCCCGTATGGAGTCCTGCTACTTTTTTGGTGGTGACAACTTTGTGCTCCCAGAAGTGGGCTTCTCTGTGTGGCCGCAGGACAGGGAGCCCCTCTCCTCCCCTCAGCACGTAGCCCTGCAGCTCCCAGGCCTGACGCCTCCATGGTGAGCTCTCCCAAGAGAGGGCCCACATGTCCCGGGCAGAGCCTTCAGGCAGAGCAGAGCATCCCTGGGTGACCGTTTCTCGTCATCAGAACAGACTCCTCAGTGGTCCTCAGCTCATCAGCGCTGCCTGGGGCCTGGAGCGCTCCTCTGTCCCTCTGGACACTGGGCAGGGAGCCACCGCCGCCAGGCACGGGAGGAGCCTGGGCCGGAGAGGCCGGGCCTGGGACCTGCAGCTCCTGGGCACAGCCACGTCAGCACAGGTGGCCGGCTCTTCCAGGCCATAGGCCTTGCTTTCCGTCCGCTCAGGAGCAGGGTCCCTGGCGGCATCTCACACTGAGGGAGACTGGAAACCAGGGGGCACGGGCCGCACAGCGTCTGAGCTATTGGAGGAGAGACGCTGCCTCTGCTGGCCAGGCGCCCTCAGGACCACCCAGTTGGGGAGCCCGCCCCCACCTTTGTAAGAGGAATTTGATAAGTGTTTTCTTTAGCTACAAAAATAAGAAGTAGTGTAAACTCAGTACATAATCGTGAGCCTGGGGGAAAGTTGGTCTCAAGTTGGCACCCTTGGTGCGTGCAGGTCAGGAAAACAGTGGGACAGCCCCGCGGCGCTTTCGCCATGTCGCCCGACCTCAGGGCTGGCTGCTGGGTGCCTGTCCCCTCCGTCAGTTTGTTTCAGGATTAGCTGAGCTCAGACCGCCGGGCCTGGCTCCTGAGGCCGTGAGCCGGTGTGGTCGGCACAGTCTGGGCAGTAGCTGCCGGCGTCCGGTGGAGGCAGGTTCAGAAGCTGAGTGATGGAGCCCCGGTCCCTCGGGGCTGGGGCCAGGCCTGGGCTCCCAGGTGACGGGACGCAGTGTCACTGCAGGAGTGTGGGTCTGGGGGAGCAGCGGCTGCTGGTGTCCCCAGTCACTGCCACGCCTCACGGGGCTCCTCGTCCTCTGTGGAAACCGAGGCTCAGGCGGCATGCACCCCACGTTGCAGAGCGCAGTCTGCTGGAGAAGCACTGGTGGGTGAAGGTAGCGAGCAGGGCACTGTCCGCGCAGAATTTCTTAAAGTGGATCGTGACCTCCGCCTGGTTCTTGACCTTTCCTGACCAGCGTGGAAAAGGCTGGGAATGCTGGCCCAGGAGTTCTTGGCCCTGAGGTCAGGTGGAGAGGTGGCTGGCGGCCGCGTCTCCTGGGGCTCCCAGGGGGTCATCAGAACTCGCTGGCAGCACTTACGTGGACACAGCACGTGTCGTGGAGGTGGGGGCTGGCGTCATTCTCATGCCGATGTGATGAGGGTTAGACGTTTCTCCGTGAGGCAGGGGCCAGGTTCTGTCGTTGAGCAGACGCTCGCTAGGCACGGGGGCCTTCTCTCGGGTGTGTTTGGAGCAGGTTCTAGGTGCAGGCCGTTCCGTCCACCCCCTCCCAAAGTGGGCCCTGGGGTCCTCACACAGAGGAGAACTGGAAGCAGTTCTCTCCGCAAGAAGAGGGACGCACCAGTCTCTGCACAGGGTTGGTCTTGGAAAGTGAACTTGAGTTAAATAGTTAAAAACGCAGTTTAAATAAAAATCCAAAATTGTGACATCTTAGCTGCTTAACCGAGTTACCCCACCCCCAAGACCTCCCCTTGCAGGCTGGGAGAAGGGGCTTAAAAACAGCTGATTTCTCACCCTAGCTGGTGTGGCTCAGTGGATAGAGCGTCGGTCTGTGGACCAAAGGTTCCCGGGTTCAATTTTGGTCAAGGGCACGTGCCTTGGTTGCAGGCTCCTCCCCAGCCCAGGCCCTGGTCGGGGCACAGGCAGGAGGCAACCAATTAATGTGTTTCTCTCATAACGATATTTCTCTCTGTCTTTCCCTCTTTCTTCTACTCTCTCTAAAAATCAATGGAAAGGATCCTCGGGTGTGGATTTTTAAACAGTTGATTTTTCATCAGCTTTCACAGTCTGAGAGCAGTAGAGAGCAGTTCCTCGCACCTACTGGCTGCCGTGAGTGAGCAGGCGGGCGGCTGAGCACGTCCCCACAGGCTGTCCTCCCTCCTGGACGCCCTCGCCTGCCCGCCGTCCTCAGCCCCAGCCCTCTTCCCCAGCAGGGCCTTCCACCCTCGGCAAGAAGTCATTCTCCCCTGTGTGTGCAGGTGCTGGTGTAGGGACCCTGTGCCCTCGTACATGACAGCCAGAATTTCTCCTCTCTCACTCTCTGGTTCGTATCGTTTGTTGGTGTTTATTTTTAAAAGCTAAGAAGGGCAGAAGTCCCCTCTCATTTTCAGGCTGCATGCTAAGCCCCCAGTGGTGAGCCCTGTGTGTCCTGGTTTCTCCTGCACACACGCCTGTGACAAGTATGATTTGTGAACTGGGCACGGTGAGAGAGGAGCACGGTGCCTAGCTGAGCGATGTGACCGCGTGCTGGCATAGGAGTCGGGAGGTGACCGCGTAGGCTGCTGAGTGACGGGCGGACATGCACTGCTGGACAGAGGAGGGGTTCCCGTCCTAGGCAGCACAGAGCAGGGCGGCTTGAGATGCCATCATGCTACTGAGAACAGCGTGCAATTACAAACATGAATTGTTTGTTTCTGGAATTTTCCATTTAATATTTTTGGGGGCGGTTGACCGCAGATGGCTAACCCACAGGTGGGGGGCTCCTGCACAAGTGAAAATAGAAGCACCCCCTGCCCCCAGCGTGCGAAGATGGGAGCACTTACCTTGGACGGAGCATGTGCAGGTGGCCGTGGCAGGTCCTGTGTCCTGAGAATGGAGGGAGAGAAACGGGCCTCATTCTCTCCTCTGGCGGAGCGCCTGCCTCTGCAGGACCCTGTGTTCGCTCAGCCGCTGGCTCCGAGCTCTTTGGTGGGTGCTGTGGTCCCGCCAAGAGCGGAGGCTCCTCATCCCCTCCGAGTTCTTGCCGTCAGCTCCGAGAGTGTCTGGCTTTCCCAGTGCAGGGAGTGGCCAAGGGGGGTGGCCACACTCTGACCACTGAGCTACCAGCCTGTGAATCCTGTTACCGGGCCTCCTGACCCGCCCCAGGCCCACGCATCCAGGTGCTAGGTGATGTTCACGAGACCGGAGAGCTGCCCCAGGTGGACGGGCGCCGCCGAGCACGTGGCTGATTGCCGTGGGGACGGGTTGGCGCCTTCCACTCTGGAAGCTGCCGGAATCTTGAGGGCTCAGGTCTCGTCTCCCGCCTGAAGCTCCAGGTCTAAGGAGTGAGAATCTCATCTTTCCCTTCACTTCTCCCCAAGTGTCCAGATCGGGTGATTCCTTCCCGGAGCCACACGGGGGCCACTTCGGTGGGAGGGGGACGGGGTCTCAGACGCCGCCCAGTGGCCTTCCCCTCAGCTCAGGCCAGCTGCTGACCACAGTAGCCCCGCCCTTGTCCCACCCTGTCCTCCTCTGTCTGTGTCTGTGCCCTGTCTGTGCTTCCCGTGCTTCCTGCTTGGGGGGGCCTTCTGACTAACTCTCACCTGTCTTTTTCCTCCGCGCTCCCCACGCTCCTGCCTCAGGCCTTGCCGGTTTCCAGGAGCGACTGCGAGTGCTCACAGTGGGAGGTATGGAAACACGCCTTCTTCCTGGAGCTTGGCGCCTGGGCAGGATGGCTTCTCCCAGCATGCCCTTGGGGAAGCCCACACTGTCCTGTTCAGAAGGTGGCCACTGGTTTGGAAATGTTTTCCCGTTGCTCAGTTGTGACCCAGCAGGCAGAGCTGCTGTCCGTCATTCCCGTCCTGTCATCGTGTCCTGGGACATCCCCTCCCGTCCGTCACCCCTCTGCGCTGCGCCCTCAGGCTCAGGCCTCGCTGGCCCCTGGGCCCAGGCCACGCTGCCTTCTGCATGTGCAACCCTCCCTCCTCGCGCCAGGCCTTGGCTGGGCTTGGCAGTCTCTCAGACTCTGCCTCCTGGCCCCTGTGGCAAGATGTCCCGTGGGGTGCATTGACAGCGCGGGGTTGCGGGGAGCCCTGACGACCCTGGGCTCTGCGAAGACCACCCACGAGGACCCCAGAGAGGTGATAGGGCTCCCCTCCTGTGGCCACTCCCCGTGGCCAGTCTTCCTTCATACCAGGTGTCTCTCAGTTCTTTTTCTCCGTTTGCTCCTTGTATCTGTGAGACTAGTTGGGGTTAAAGGCACTGTTTAGAGATTCCTAGGCAATTGTTAGAAATAACAACATGTGCCTCCCGGCCAGCTCCCTGTGCTTACCCCTGACGGCCACAGGATGTCCCAGCCGTGCTGCCACTGTGTCTGCCCCACAGGGTCCTTGCTGCTGCCCACCCCTGTGTGTAACCCTGGCAACTGCTGTCTGTTCCGTTTCTGTAACTTTGTCATTTCCAGAGGTTCTGCTAATGGAATCGCCATCTGTGACATTTGGGATTGGCATTCTCCGGTCAGCCTGATTGAGTGTCACCGGGCTATTCTCTGACCCCCGATCCCTCTGATGGTCTGACTGTCACCTGGGCTGACCTCTGACCCTCGGCTCCTCTGATTGCGGGGAGCATTCCTGGCCATGAGGGGCCCACAGTGCTTTCAGCCATTCACTGTTGACAGGCCTTGGGTTGTTCCTCTGACTCGGGGTCGTTGCAGAGCAGAAGGTTCACGTTCTGAAGAGCCCAGTGTATCAGGTTCCCCTTTGCTGGATCACACCCTTGTCCCGTCTAAGCACGCCTTCTTAGGGCTCGATCCCAAACGTGTTCTCCTGTGTGTTTGTCCGAAGGTTTGATAGCTTTGCATTTTACATTTACATCCATGGTCCATGTTGTTAATCTCTGCAGAAGGCGTGGAATTGGGGGAGGGTTTGGTTTGTTTACGGGGGGGGGGGGGGTCCGCCTGTGGGTGCCTGGAGGCTCCAGCACCACTCACGGGGAACCTTCCCTTCATGGAGCTGCTTCCGTACTTTCTCAAACCTGTGGGGGCGGGGGGGCCGCTCTGTTCTCAGCCCCCGCCCCCGCGAGGATTGTGAGACTCAGAAAACCTGCTGACAGCTTGGTCAGAAGCGGGTTCAGCCCATGGGTCGGTTCAGGAAGAACGGACTCCTTGCCGTGTTCATGGTGAGGTGTTTGCCGTGTGTTTCTTTGGGTTTATTCTGTGAGTTCACTCGGCGTCTTGAACCTGCGGGGTTAAGTCTTGGGCCGTATTTGGGAAATTCCCAGCCGTGTTTGCCAAACCGCCCTCTTGCCCTCACTCTGGGAATCACCAGTCATGGGAGCTTCCGTGGCGTGTCACACGTCCCCGGTTTCTCCATGCTCTTCCGTCAGTCTCTCTCCTCTGTCTTCACGTCACTGATCCTGTCCCTGGTTCTACCTGAGCCCATCCTCTGAGGGCTTTCTGTGTGTTGTTTTAACCCTCACCTGAGGATATGTTTTGCTTTTTATTGCATTTCTAGAGAGAGAGGGAAGGAGAGGGAGAGAGGAACATCGATCAGTTGCTTCCCGCATGCGCCCTGACCTGGGAAGAACTTGCAGCCTTGGTGTGTGTCCTGACTGGGAATTGAACCCGAAACCTTCTGGTGACTGGATGACGCTCCAACCAACTGGGCCACCCGGCCAGGGCCCATCCTCTGAGTTTTAATTTGAGTTATTGTATTTCATCATCTCAACATTTCCCATGTGGTCCTTCTTTGCGCCTTCCATTTTTAGACTTCCTGGTTTTTTGCCGAGTCCCAATCTCTTCCTATTGCCTCGGTCATGTTCTGGTGGCTACAAAAGCCCTGTGCGGGGCTCCTTGCAAGTCCAGTAGGTAAGCCCACATCTGTGTCCCTGTGGCCTCTGTGGATGACCTTGTTCAGCCTGAGATGTTCCTGTTCTCATTGGAGAAACTTGTTACAACCAGAACCTTAGGGGTCAGGAGATGGGACTCGTCCTTGATCTCTGTGGCCGCCGTCTCCCGGGCACCACACGGGGGTGTCCTGGGTGGGGACGTGAAGGCCCCGCACCTCCCAGAGGGGTGAGGACGGCTCTTCTCTGATGCCTTGGACGTGCAGGTCGGAGGCGTTGCACAAAGCCAGGGAGGGAGGGCAGCAGGCTGTCTCGTGTCAGTGGCGAGGCTGCCTTCCTGTCCTGCCAGCGCAGCTTCTGTGGGGCTGGTTTGCTGCACCTGAGGGAGCTCCGGGCTGCAGGTTCTTGGCTCCAGGTTGACAGGAGCCCAGAAGGAAGCCAGGACCCCGGCTGGTCAGCCATCTTCCCCCTTTCAGAGCCGCTGATGCCTGGGGTTTTGGTTGCATCAGGGGCAGGAGGGAGGATTCTCTACCTTCCCACAAGCAGACCCAGAAAGGCAGGAGCGGGGCCAGTGGTTTTGAGGTTCAGAGAACGACCAGTTTAGGGGGTGGACATGGAGAGCCGCAGACATGGCGAGGCTGGGCTCGTGCTGAGAGGCCGCGAGCCAGCGCCCACGGCGTGCGTGCACAGGGCGCGGAGGACGGGCTGGTCTTCCTGTCAGCACCGCAAGCTGGGCTCTGCGGGTCACAGGCGTGTGGTTGCTGCCTCATCCCTGACAGCAGCGGCTGGGAGCGGCCCGAGCTTCCCCAGCCACCTCCCCACACCCTGCAGGAAGGACCCAACAGTCGGGTTTGAGAGACGTAGGCCTTGCGTTTAAGCATTAGGTCCACAGGCTGCAGCTTGAGGGACACAGGAGAGTCCCAGCCACCGCGACCGTGAGCCATGCTGGGGCCGGAGCTGGAAATGCATGTTTCCGCCTGGGGTCCAGATCCAGCTGCGGGGACGCGTGACTGCTGCCACCAGGCTGGGCGCCGGCCTCTGCCAGGGGGTGGGAGCCCGCCTCTGCCAGGGGGTGGGAGCCCTCTGCAGTGTCCCCAGGCAGTTCTCCAAGTCCCTGCCCCTGGGAGACCCGCACAACGGTGCCCGGGAAAGAGCCCTTACTTGGGTCCCTTCAGCCTGAGGGGACAGTGTTGCTAGTGAGCCAGCATAGGCTGCTGAGGTCAGTGCTGGTGGGAGTGGGCCCAGAGCGTGCAGGCTGGGCCTCCAGGAGCAGGGACGGCTGTGAGGCCCTCGCCGTGCTGCCCGCTGCTCTCCACAGACCCCTGCTTCTCGGGGCTGCCCCTCACTCCCCGTCTCCAGCTTCCTGTCACCTCCGCACATGAGTGTCCCCCTGTGCACACGTGGCCTCTTCTGTACCAGTTCCTGTCCCGCTCCATGTCCCTCTTCAGCTCTCTCCATTTGCTCTCTCGTAGATTCACCCAGTGCCTTTTCAAACCAAAATTGTTGGTGTCTTTGGGACCTTGAAATATTTTTCTCTAAATTATGAATAATTGGTGCACCTGACTAATATGCATATATTAATTTCATTCTCATTTGCCTGTGACACCCAGTAATATTCTCAGCTTCTGTTTATTGCTAAATTTGTGTTTCGAGCTATAAAACGTTACTTATTTTCTACGTGTCAGAGGTTTTCATGGTTTTTCTCTTCTCTTTTCTCCCCCTGGGGCCTCCCTTCCCCTTTCCACAAACCGCCCCGTGGGCCGTGCGTCTCTCCTCGCCCGCAGGGTTCTATGGCCTGGACGAGTCTGACCTGGACAAGGTCTTCCACCTGCCGACCACCACCTTCATCGGGGGGCAGGAGTCGGCGCTGCCGCTGCGGGAGATCATCCGACGGCTGGAGGTGAGGCGTGCTTTCCCCAAAGCCCAGGTTGGCAGGAGGCCTCCCCACTAGTTGGGGTTTTCTTAGTCTTATTTATTTACTTATTTATTTATTTTTATATTTTATTGATTTTTTACAGAGAGGAAGGGAGAGGGGTAGAGAGGTAGAAACATCGATGAGAGAGAAACATCAATTAGCTTCCTCTTGCACACCTCCTACTGGGGATGTGCCTGCAACCAAGGTACATGCCCTTGACCGGAATTGAACCTGGGACCTTTCAGTCCGCAGGCCAACGCTCTATCCACTGAGCCAAACCGGTTAGGGCAGTCTTGCTTTTTTAAAACATATTTTTTATTGATTTTAGAGGAAGGGAGAGAGAGAGAGAGAAACAACAGTGATGAGAGAGAACCATTGACTGGCTGTCTCCTGCACACCCCACACTGGGGATCAAGCCCACAACCTGGGCATGTGCCCTGAACAGGAATTGAACCCTGACCTCTTGATTCATGGGCGGATGCTCAACCACTGAGCCACACCAGCCGGGGGCATGTATTCCTTTAAATGTAAAGGAAAGGAAATTCCTTTTGCTGTTTTGTAGATAAAAATCTACGGTTTTTTAATTTTATAATCAACCTAAGAAAGGAGAAAGTTCTGTGGGTTCCAATCCAGTGGGAGATTATTTCAGATGTGAGAGGTCGCAGGCTGCCCAGCGGTGCCCTGTCGTCGGAGCCGTCTGCTCGCTTGTCCTCCCAGTTTCTTTTCTCCCTCCTCTGGAGCTGGTGGGCACCTTCCGTGCGCGAACACACGCACAGACATGCACGCACACAGCTGGGTGCGTCGGGGAGGGAGGCGTCTGGCTGAGCGGTGTTGACCCACTGTGCGCCTGGCTGTGTGGAACAGAACGCCTACTGCCAGCACATCGGGGTGGAGTTCATGTTCATCAACGACCTGGAGCAGTGCCAGTGGATCCGGAGGAAGTTCGAGACGCCAGGGGTCATGCAGTTCACCAACGAGGAGAAGCGCACTTTGCTGGCCAGGCTCGTGCGGTCCACGAGGTGGGGAGGCGCTTGGGCGGGGCTGAGCCGGGTGGGATGCCAGCCCTGGGGAGCGGTCAGCCCTGGACTGCTCTCAGGCCGTGGCTCCGTCCAGGTTCGAGGAGTTCCTGCAGCGGAAGTGGTCGTCCGAGAAGCGCTTCGGCCTGGAAGGCTGCGAGGTGCTCATCCCGGCCCTCAAGACCATCATCGACAAGTCCAGTGAGAACGGCGTGGACCAAGTGATCATGGGGATGCCGCACAGGTACCGATGCTGCCGGGGCGCCCCGCCCACCCGGCACCCCTCACCTACCTCGGCACCCCTCGCCTACCTCAGCACCCCTCGCCCACCCGGGGCGCCCCCGCCCACCTCAGCACCCCTCGCCCACCCAGCACCCCTCACCCTGCAGTTATCATCACGCCCGAGGCCACAGGTGGCTCAGGCAGGCTTTGTTGGCCTGGTGCTGCGTTTATAAAAGTTAAAGCCAGAGCCCTTGGGGTCACCACAGAGGCCGCTGACCTGAGAAAGGGCTGTGGTGCCAGCAGCCACAACGGCCCCTTCCTCCCCTCGTCATGGCCTCAGGCGTGTGAATGGAGGCTGGCCTCCCCACCAGCTCTGGCCTCAGCACCTCTGGGGCAGCAAACCTAGGTGCTGCCTGTCCCTTGGAGGAGGAAGGGGCCCGCTGACCCCTAACCCCGTGTGTCCAGGGGGCGGCTGAACGTGCTGGCGAACGTCATCAGGAAGGAGCTGGAGCAGATTTTCTGTCAGTTTGACTCAAAGCTGGAGGCCGCCGACGAGGTGAGGCACTGGTGTCCCCAGGAATGCCGGTGTGGTGCTGCCTCGGGGGGGACTTGCCAGGGCCAGCTTCCAGGGTTAGAGGGTGGCCACCTGGTCAGCGGCCCGGCAGCCCCACACTTGCGCCGTCCTGAGCAGAGGAGGTCTGGGGTGGGGTGAACGCAGGCTCCGTGTGCTGCCCGACCCAGCCTCCGTTTGTCCTCAGGGCTCTGGGGACGTGAAGTACCACCTGGGCATGTACCACCGGCGGATCAACCGTGTGACCGACAGGAACATCACCCTGTCGCTGGTGGCAAACCCTTCCCACCTCGAGGCCGCCGACCCCGTGGTGATGGGCAAGACCAAAGCCGAGCAGTTTTACTGTGGGGACACCGAGGGGAAGAAGGTCGGCCACAGGGCTGGGCGGATCCGCAAAGGCCTGGGGGTGGCTGGGGGCAGGGCAGTGACGTCATGCCTGCGGGCTGGTCTGCCCTCACGGCGCCCGGGTCTGGGCCGGAGCCCGTCTTGCAAGTGTCCTGAGGAACCGGTGCTCTCACTGAGCGGGCGGGGAGTCTTTCCAGGTGGGGGTGGCCTGAGGGAGGCGTCGTGAACGGACAGGTGGGCGCCGTGGGAAGACGGGGTTCCCAGGCGTGTACACAGCCCCTCCTGGATGGTGGCGGCTGTGTGTGTCACAGGTCACAACCTGGAAGCCACCAGGCAGGAATGCCATGTCTGTTGGCATCGGCGTGCATTCCAGGGGTGCAAAGTCGGCAGCACCCCCCTGCGTCTTGCTTCCGCTTTCCCCAGAAAGAAGGTCATGGGGCGGAAGGAAGCCAGGAGCCTGAGGGGGGTGCTGGTGCGGAGCCCAGCAGGGCGGGCAAGCTGTGTGCGGGCAGAAGTGGAGTGAGAGGCAGGCGCCCTGTCCACTGAGCAGGAATCCTTACGTCTGCAGAACAGCAGGCGCTGGGCAGGTGGGCGGAGGGAGGTCTCTGCAGGTGGAAGGTGGGTAAGGATGGAGGGTCAGACCTAGAGGTGGGACCAGGTCATTGCACAGAGCTGTGCCTCGCAGACTGAGTCTGTGTGTCCTGTGCTTGGGCATCAGGAGAGAAACTGCTGACGGGCAACAGGATCGGTTCTTGCTCTGATGGACACCTGACACAGAGGAAGGCAGGCCCGCAGGGAGGATGTCACTCAAGTGGGCAGCTGCCTCCCATGCAGCCTGGGAGGGGCTGAGGAACAAGATACAGGCTCCCCCACGGCTCTGCCACTGTTCCTACTAAGGGCGTTGGTGATCAAAGCTAACCACAGGCGTGGGGCGGCCAGCGCAGGCGTGTCCTGGTGTGGAGTGCGCCGTTGCTGAGTCTAGTCAGGAGGGACCCTCAGGACCCAGGACCCATGCAGGACGTGGGGCAGACGAGACGTTGGAGGGCAGCCCTGACCCAGCCCCCGCACTTGCCTTCTCACCTTGGAGGGGTCTCAGAAAATCTTGTGTGAAAAGCTGCTTGTGGCTTGACCTCCAGTGTGCCACACTGGCTCTGTGGTCTTGTGGGTCTGCAGGTCATGGCCATCCTGCTGCACGGGGATGCCGCGTTCGCTGGCCAGGGCATCGTGTACGAGACCTTCCACCTGAGCGACCTGCCGTCCTACACCACCCACGGCACTGTGCACGTGGTGGTCAACAACCAGGTAACGGGGAGAGGGCAGCCAAGGCCTCTGGTTTCTAGCAGCGTGGCCCTGCCCCTGTCCTTGGCCCCGCCCCCTTGCCCCGCCATCCCACACCAGCCCAACAGCCTGTGTCCCTTGCAGATTGGCTTCACCACGGACCCCCGCATGGCCCGCTCCTCGCCCTACCCCACCGACGTGGCCCGGGTCGTGAATGCCCCCATTTTCCACGTGAACTCTGACGACCCTGAGGCTGTCATGTACGTGTGCAAGGTGGCTGCCGAGTGGAGGAACACCTTCCACAAGGACGTGGTGGTGGACCTGGTCAGTGGCCCCGCAGGGCTCGGGCTCCGGGGGGTGGGTCACCTGCTGCTCTCCGAGAGCCTCCGAGTGTCCCGCCCGCAGGCGTCAATTGTGGCAGGGACTCGGGGTCCTGTGCCAGGAAGCCGGGCAGGACCCTCGCAGATCCTGCCCTCCGCGGCCCCTGACGCTGGCGCCCGGCTGTCCCCAGGTGTGTTACCGGCGCAACGGACACAACGAGATGGACGAGCCCATGTTCACGCAGCCGCTCATGTACAAGCAGATCCGCAAGCAGAAGCCGGTGCTGCAGAAGTACGCGGAGCTGCTGGTGTCGCAGGGCGTGGTCAACCAGCCCGAGTACGAGGTGGGTGCCTGCGGCGTTTCACTGCGGATTTGCGGGCAGGGGGCTTTGCGGGCAGGGGGCAGGGTGGCCCGCCTGAGGACTCCATGTGGGTGGGCGCTCCACGTAGGCCATGGCCCCGCCCACTTTCTAACTGGCATGTTCGTGGCAGGGTGAGAGGCAGGTGCAGGTCCAACTGGGGGGTGGGGAGGGGCTGTGTGCCTGGTGGGTCCCGGGTGCTCAGAAGGAGGCGAGGAGGCTGGCCCAGAGCAGCTCGTGGCAGATATGGGGGCGGGGGGGGGGGTATGTTGCATCAGCGTGAGAGCCGGACTTTGGAGCAGGGGGGGAGAGTGGCAGGATCTGCCCACATGTGGAGAAGGGACCACGGGCAGCATGGATCTGAGAGGTTGTGCGCATGGGGACCGCCAAGGCCGGGTTCTGCCTGCCGCCTGCCGCCCCCGACACGGCGCCCGCCCACCCTCCAGGAGGAGATCTCCAAGTACGACAAGATCTGCGAGGAGGCCTTCGCCCGCTCCAAGGATGAGAAGATCCTGCACATCAAGCACTGGCTGGACTCCCCCTGGCCTGGTGAGTGAGGCATCGCCCACGGACCCAGCACCACGGGCCCTGAGTCACCCCACTTCCCTCTCACGGGAGCTGCCCAGGTCTCTCCATAGCCTCTCAGGAGCCACCGTGCGGGTGGCATCAGCGGGTGCCTCTGTCCTAGGCTTCTTCACGCTGGACGGGCAGCCCAGGAGCATGACCTGCCCCTCCACGGGGCTGGAGGAGGACATCCTGACACACATCGGGAGCGTGGCCAGCTCCGTGCCGGTGGAGAACTTCACCATCCATGGAGGTGAGGGCTGCATGGCCTCCGGAGCCGTGGGCCAGGCCCAGGGACCAGCGCTCACTGCGTGGCTCCTGGCCTGTCCCAGCGGTGGGTGGTCACAGGCAGGAAACCCTTTGCTCCCCTCGCCCCTGCCAGTGTGGTCCTCGCTGGAGCCGTGGAGGAAGGAGGGGCCGTGATGGCCTCTCCTGGGCCTGGTCTCCACACACCCCCTCCCCCCACCCTCCCCCGCCGCCCGGCAAGGCGCTCGTGTCATGGGAGGCCGGGCAGGTGGTGAGCACCGTGTCTGCAGGGCTGAGCCGGATCCTGAAGACGCGTGGGGAGCTGGTGAAGAACAGGACTGTGGACTGGGCCCTGGCGGAGTACATGGCGTTTGGCTCCCTGCTGAAGGAGGGCATCCACATCCGGCTGAGCGGCCAGGACGTGGAGCGGGGTACCTTCAGGTGAGCTCCAGCCCTCGCAGTGGGGCGGGGGGGGGTGGTCACTGCTGCTCTTCCAGGAAAACATGGCAC
The DNA here is from genome assembly GCA_025583905.1 of Ia io. Lineage (NCBI taxonomy): Eukaryota > Metazoa > Chordata > Mammalia > Chiroptera > Vespertilionidae > Ia > Ia io. The sequence continues at coordinate 83,762,877 of JAJQQW010000016.1, read as the reverse complement.
GGCCCAGCGCACGCTCCCCCTGCCTATGCTGCCTCCCCCTCCCGTGCGGCCCTCCTATTAGGACGGGGTGTGGGGTCTGCTTTTGAGCAGAGGCAGCGGCCCTGCCTGCTCACCTGTGTTCTCTGACAGCCACCGCCACCACGTGCTGCATGACCAGAACGTGGACAAGAAGACCTGCATCCCCATGAACCACCTGTGGCCCAACCAGGCCCCCTACACTGTGTGCAACAGCTCGCTGTCCGAGTACGGGGTCCTGGGTGAGCAAGGCCCCCCGTCCCCCCTCCTCCCCGCTGTCCCACCCGCCCCTTCCCTCCTGATGCCCATCCTATCTGCAGGCTTCGAGCTGGGCTTTGCCATGGCCAGCCCCAATGCCCTGGTGCTCTGGGAGGCCCAGTTTGGCGACTTCCACAACACGGCCCAGTGCATCATCGACCAGTTCATCTGCCCCGGGCAGGCCAAGTGGGTGCGGCAGAACGGCATCGTGCTCCTGCTGCCCCACGGCATGGAGGGCATGGTGAGCCCCGCCCCCGCCCTGTGCCGTGGCAGAGGTTGGGGTGGCGGGGGGTCGGGGGTTGCCAGCAGGAGGGAGCCCTGGGGGGTGTGGAGACGGAAATGGGGCTGAACCGCACCTGCTTCCAGGGCCCAGAGCACTCCTCCGCCAGGCCTGAGCGGTTCCTGCAGATGTGCAATGACGACCCTGACGTCCTGCCGGTGAGGGGGCCGTCCCCAGGGGCCCCGATGTGGGTCTCCCGCGTGAGGCTTCCCGAGAGCACGGAGCAAGTGTGGCCGTGGGAGTTGCTCTGTGCCGATGCAGGCAGATGCCCTGATCGGACTTGACTGACCCGGAATCAGTCTTGTTGCGAGGAGGGTGGGTGGAGGTAGGGCCTGGCCTCCTGGCCAGGCAGCCTTGCCAGCAGCCGGGGGCAGAGTGGGGACGGGGCAGGAGCTCCCTGCCTCTCTGAGCTCCTGTCCTCCCGCAGAACCTCCAGGAGGCCAACTTCGACATAACTCAGCTCTACGACTGCAACTGGGTGGTGGTCAACTGCTCCTCGCCCGGCAACTTCTTTCACGTGCTGCGCCGCCAGATCCTCCTGCCCTTCCGGAAGCCGGTCAGTGGGCTCCTCGCTCAGAGAGGCTTGGTCAGGGGGAGGCAGACGTGGGAATGGGTGGTCGTGGGTGGTGCACGGAGCTTGGAAGACAGGGGAACCCGAGGGAGGAGAGCACCTCTACTGCTGCAGGTTGAATGAAAGGCCGCGCGGCCCACAGCACGGACGCCAGCCACAGGCAGCACGCCAGGCGGGAGGGCTTTTTCCTGGGAGAGGGTGGGGGTGACTGGGACTCGGGCAGATGCCTGGCTCAGCAGGGCCCAGCCCCTCAGCCAAGGAGAAGTGGGCAAGGGAACTGCCTCATGCATTCCCTTTCTTCGCACTCCTGACCTGTGGCTGGTCCTGACCACAGAGCTGGGAGGGCAGCTCCTCTTGTTGACCCTCCTGGGACCTGCGGACCTGGTCCATCCTGAGCCTGTGGTCCTGTGTTTCAGTTGATCGTCTTCACCCCCAAGTCCCTGCTGCGGCACCCCGAGGCCAGGACCAGCTTCGACGAGATGCTCCCAGGTGGGTGCAGGCGGGCAGTGGGGTCCTGCCTATGCTCTAGGGCTGGGGCTCACGCTGCCTCCACTGCGGCCCATGCCACTTCAGGGTCGTTGGGTAAAGACCCCCAAACAGGACAGCCCAGACGTCTGAGCTTGCGTGCAAACGGGTCCAAGATGTGGTGCACGTCTGCCCAAGTCTGTGCCGTGGCCTGGACCCTCCAGGGCCCTTAGAGGCAGGGAAATGAGGCTGAGCTCAGAGCTCACCCCACCCTGGGTGCTGCTCCTGAGGCTGCACGGGTCACCGCCAGGGACAGGAAAGGCCTGGGGCGGGGCGGACCTGCCACTCCCTGGGACGGGGTGAGGCCCCACCTCTGCTCTTGAGGCTCCAGTCAAGGTAAACCTCTTGTTTGTTTGTTTCCATACTTTACCATGGTGAAATGTACATAACGTTCACCTACATTTACCCCACATTAAGTGTGCAGTCACCACCGTCATCTCCAGAGCTCCCCATCTTCTAAACTGACACTCTGTCCCCTCAGACACTGACCCCCTCCCTGCCCAGCCCTGCACCCCAGCTCCTGTCTCAATCTGACTCTGGGGACCTCCCATGAGGAGTCTTGAAGTATCTGGCTTATTCGTCAGCATCGTGTCCTCGAGGTCCAGCCGCTTGTCTGGATTTCCTTCCTTTTTAAGGCTGTCTGAGCGGTAGTCGACGTGTGGGTGGACACACTTGGTTTATCCTTTATTCTTTTTTTAATGCAACTTTATTGAAGAAAAGTAAGTCAGTTGCTAGCAGAGCTGTACGTTGTTCAGTCTCATTCATTGCTGGTTAAACAGCGCTCACCCTGGTCCTCGATGTGCTCAGCCATCTCCACCTCGGCTGCTGGGGCGGTGCTGCTGGAGCCTGGGGCACAGGTGCTTCGAGCCCCTGCTCAGTTCTGTGGATAAGTGCCGGGTGGCAGGTAGTTGTGGTGTTAATTTTCGGAGGCACGCCATGCTGTTGCAGGCAGTGGCACACCATTTTCACGTGCACAGTTCTCTCCTCCGCATCCGGCCAATGCGAGTGGGTTTTGGTTTTTGTGTCAGCATCTGACGGCCTGAGGTGCCTCTCACGGTGGTTTGGATCTGCATTTCCCTAGTGATAAGGGTGCGGAGCATCTTCTCTGCTTATTGGCTGTTTGCATACCTTCTTCGGAGAAGTGTCTGTTCAAGTCCTTCGCCCGTTTTTTTAAAATACATTTTTATTGATTTCAGAGAGGAAGGAAGAGGGAGAGAGAGAAAGAGAAACATCAATGATGGAAGAGAATCCTTGATCAGCTGCCTCCGGCACGCCCCCCACTGCTGGGGATCAGCCAGCAGCCTGGGCATGTGCCCTGACCGGAACTGAACCCAGCACCCTCAGTTCGCAGGGTGACACTATCCACTGAGCAACACCAGCTGGGGCTTCACCCACTTCTTCCTTGTGTGCTGATTGTTGCTAATTCAGTTCTGTGTGCTAGATAGTGATGCCTTGTCCGATGGGACTGCGACTCTCCCTCCCGTCTGCGCATTGTCTTTGGTGCCTGAACTGTTTATTCTCACGAAGTTGAAAGGGCCTGTTTGGTTGCTTGTACCTGTGCCCTCGCTGTCACGTCCAGGAAATCCCCGCCAGCGCCAGCCCCGTGGAGCTTTCCCATGTTTCCGCTGCGTGCTGTGATTCGGGCTCCGTCAGGTCTGTGACCATGTGCGTTGTCGTGGCGTATGGTGTAAGGGTCCAGCTCCGTGTGCCTGTGGATGTGCCGTTTTCCCAGCACTTTTGTTGAAGAGACTGGCCTTCCCCAGGAGGTTCCGGGGACCTTGTCAGAAGCCATTTGACCGGAGAGGTGAGGACTTCCGTCTGTTCTGTCCCAGGGTCTGCAGGTCTGTCTCCATGCCAGGTCCACGCTGCGGTGTTGTGCTTGCTTGTTTTGGATACAGAACATTTCCTTATTACAACATCATATAAACAGAAGCTGGGTGCCCTGGCCAGGAGTCCAGCCGCAGCCTTTCAGTGCCCGGGACAAAACCCAGCCAACCGGCAGGACCACCCGCCAGGCAGGGCCACGCTGTGCTTTATGCTCTGTGCTCCCACGTGCAAGTCTATTTTGAAGAAGTGGCATTAGAAGAAGTTTAAGTTTAAAAAATTTGGCTCTCAAAAGAAATTTCAATCGTTGTACTGTTGATATTTGGCTCTGTTGACTAATGAGTTTGCCGACCACTGGACTAGGCTATTTGGGATCCTCTGAGAGTCCATGAACATGAGGATGGCTTGACGTTTTCCGAGTTCTGGGATCACCCACTGGAAGTGGATCCCTAGGAGATGGAGTTCTCTCTTTCTGCAAGAAAAAAGCAGGGTGGGGGCGGGGGTGTTGATAGGGATTGCATTGAATTTGTAGATCGCTTTGAGTAGTAGTCACATCTTAACAATATTCAGTCTTTTAGTCCATGAACATAAATGTCTTTCCATTTATAGGTGTCTTCTTTATTTCAGCACATTTGGTAGTTTCAGTGAACAAGTCTTACACCTTCCTGATAAAGTTTATTTTTAAGTGTTTATTCTTTTTTTGGTGCTATTTTAAATGGAGTTGTTTTTTTAATTTCACTTTTTGGTTGTTTGTTGTTAGTGTACAGAAATGCAGCTGAGTTCTGGTTGTTGATTTTTCTATCCTGCAACTTTGCTGAATGTATTTATTAGATCTGATGTGTGTTTTGTGTGGAATCTTTAGGATTTTCTACACCTAATACGTGCCATCTACACACAGTTTTACTTCTTTCTTTCCAGTTTGGGTGCCTTTTATTTCCTTTTCCTGCCCGATGCTCTGGCTGGACCCCCAGCACTGTGTTGAGGAACGGTGGCGAGAGTGGACGCCCTGTCTCATTCCTGACCTCAGAGAAAAGCTTTCTGTCTTGAACCACTGAGCATTGTGTGCGCTGTGGCCTTTCCGATCTGGCCTTGATCACCGGGAGGTGTTTCCTTCTGATCCTCGCTCGTTCCACTAAGCGAGCGCCTCGTTTTGAACTCAGCTTCCCAAAGTCAGCCTTGTGCCCTGGCCTGGTCCCAGCCAGGAGCCTCTGACGGCTGGCAGGGCTGTGTGGAAAGTTTCAGTGTCTGTGAGCCCCTGAGGGGTCGGGGCAGATGGCCACGGGGTGCTTTCTAGACGCAGCGGCCCCTGAAGTCTGAGGCGGGCTGTTTGAAGGCTGGCCGTGCCGTGCCCACAGCTGCTCCTGCATGTGCCTCCCAGGCTGGAAAGCTCAAGGGCATCAGAGGCCAAGGGGCTTCTGGCGTCAGCCCTGCCACCCTGCTGTGTGATCCTCACTCGCATGGGCGCAGACACTGGGTGTCCTTAGCCACGTCCGGGTTCTCTCCTAGGGACCCATTTCCAGCGGGTGATCCCAGAAGATGGCCCTGCAGCCCAGAGCCCAGAAAACGTGAAGAGGCTGCTGTTCTGCACCGGCAAGGTGTACTACGACCTCACCCGCGAGCGCAAAGCGCGGGACATGGTGGAGCAGGTGGCCATCACGAGGATTGAGCAGGTGAGGGCAGGGGTGCGGCCACTGGTGTGGGCACACCCCCGCCCCTGACACTGTCCCTCTGGCGCCAGCCTCGCCGCTGCTCCGAACGTCCTCCTGACAAGCCCCTCTCCCCCAGCTGTCGCCGTTCCCCTTCGACCTGCTGCTGCAGGAGGTGCAGAAGTACCCCAACGCTGAGCTGGCCTGGTGCCAGGAGGAGCACAAGAACCAGGGCTACTACGACTATGTGAAGCCCCGGCTGCGCACCACCATCAGCCGTGCCAAGCCCGTGTGGTAGGCGCCGCCCGTGTAGGGCACAGGGCCAGGGGGTCCGGGCCCCGAGTGGCCTTGCATCACTGCTCTGTCCCCCCAGGTACGCTGGCCGGGACCCCGCGGCAGCACCGGCCACCGGCAACAAGAAGACCCACCTCACGGAGCTGCAGCGCCTGCTGGACACGGCCTTCGACCTGGATGCCTTTAAGAACTTCTCATAGACGCTGCCTGGCCGCTGGGCCGCAGCCTCCGTCCACCACTGCCCTCGCTTCTCAATTAAAGAATACATAGTGCCTCCCTCCGCGCGCCCACGCCTCCGTGTGCCCACACTCCTCGCCCCTTAGTAGCCCGCTGCTGTCCTCGCAGGGCCGGCTCCCAGGCTCCGAGCTTCTCCGCTGAGCAGCCTTCAGAGGCTGTGGGAGCTGGGGGAGAGGGCGCCCTGCAGTGTCCTGGGAGGGTCGGCCAGCTCCACCCCAGGAACAGCCCCTTGCGGCTTTCCACCCTGCAGGGGGTCCTCCTCTTCCTGGGTGGAGCCTGACACCTGGCAGGAGCCATCGCCCTCAGAGGCCCTGTGGAGTGGGTGGGGCGGCTGACGGGGCCTGAACCTGACCTGACAGAGGGCAGGCCCGCTCCCCAGTGTCCGCTGCACTTCTCAGAGGGTCTGGTGGGCGTGACCAGAGGAAGGGGGGTCAGAAAGCTCCAGTGGCCCACAGCCAGGGCAGCCACAGGCCTGACGGTCCTACTCCTGCCACCTTCCCTCGGCCCTGCACAGCCCAGACTTCTCTCCTGGCTCCTTCCGCACCGTGGAGACCCAACTGGGAATTCTCTCTCTGCTGTGCCAAAGCTGTTAGGGGGGCGAGGCGGGGCCTCCCCCTTCACCTGTCACAGGGACAGATCTATTTATTTTGGTTTAAAAAAAAAAAAAGGGTGAAAACACTTTGCGTTGCATTTGGCTTGACTTGTAAACTAAGTTATCCATGAACCTGTCTGTGAGTCTTTCTTTCCACCGCCTTCTCCCGAGGCCTTGGCCTCCACCCTGCCCTTTGCCACCACGCCTGTGCCCATGTGCCCGCAGACCAGCACCCCTCCCTGCCTGGCCTGCCTGCCATCCATGCACATCATGCCGGGTCCACATTCTGAGCCTCCCCTGTCCCGGTCCCCCTGCGTGGTCTGATGGGTCCCCTGGACACCTGTTGGTCAGCATCCCTGCCCAGAAGTCAGCCCAAGAGACCCTCAGGGGAGTGAGTACACCAGCAGGGTCCCCATCCCCATGGGGCCAGGGTCCCCTCTTGACAAGAGTCCCAGTCTTGAGTCCACAACTGGTCAGCCTTAGCCTCCAGGGGCCAGCCCTGAGGGAGAGCTCAGGGAAAGGCCTGGGTGTGGACTTAGGGTCCCTTCCAGTAGCAGGAACTCCTGATGGTCACTCCGTCCTCTAGGCCACACCTGAGTCCCTTGTCCTGGAAGCCTCTTCGGAATCTATTTTTATCCTGTGTGCTCCCTGCAGCTTGCCCGACAGCCCTCCAGTTCTGACATGAGGGCAGCCACATGCAGGCGGGTCTCCTGTGTGTGCCCAGGGCCTGCAACTCCCAAGTGCACGGGGCAGCTGCCCAGGGCCTGCATTTGGCCCCAGTTAGGGATCCTGGAAGCCGAAGTCTCCCTCCTCAATATTTTAAAATACATTTTTATTGATTTCAGAGAGGAGAGGGGGGAGAGAGAATCATTGATCAGCTGCCTCCTACACGTCCCACACAGGATCAAACCCGCAACCTGGGCATGTGCTCTTACCAGGAATCAAACCGTGACCTCATAGGTAGACGCTCAACCACTGAGCCACGCCAGCCAGGCATCCCCTCAATAATTTTTAAGAATACAAAGTTGGCCCTGGCTGGTTTGGCTCAGTGGATAGAGCACCAGTCTGCAGACTGAAGGGCCCTGGGTTCAATTCCAGTCAAAGGCACGTGCCCGGGTTGCAGGCTCGATCCCCAGTGCGGGGCGTGCAGGAGGCAGCCGATCGATGATTCACCTCGTTGATGTTTCTGTCTCTCTTAATAAAAATACATTTTAAAAAGTAGTAATAAATGCAAAAAAAGATGTATTAAAATTTATTTTTAAAAATATAAAAGTTGTCCTGAGCCCAAAAACTGACCCAAAGGAACTAGGGAAAAGGCCACATGAAAGTCCGGGAAAGGAGTAACAGGAAAAAGCACAGGAAGTGGAAATACCAGGGGTTGCAGGGGTGGGAGCACAGTGAGTGAGGACAGGAAGAGGAAGTGAAGAGGGTGGGCCTGGTGAGGACTTGGGTTTCATCTTGCCCTGAGTGCTCTGGGAAATCACTACAAGGTTCTATTATTTTATTTTAAAAAATTTAATTGGTTTTAGAGAAAGAAACATTGATTTGTTGTTCCACTTATGCACTCATTGGTTGATTCTTTTTGTTAATCCTCACCCGAGAATATTTTTCCATTCATTTTTAGAGAGAGTGTAAGGGAGGGGGAGAGACAGAGAAACATCGATGTGAGAGACACATCAATTGGTTGCAAGGGCCCAGACACCATCAAGAAAGTGAAAAGACAGCTCAAAGAAAGTATTTACAAATCATATATCTGATAAGAGACTTGTATCTAGAATATATAAAGAATTCCTACAGCTCAATAATAAAAAGACAAATAACTCAGTTAAAACTTACATATGGCCCTAGCCAGTTTGGCTCCGTGGCTAGAGTGTGGGCCTGGGGATTGAATGATCCTAGGTTCGATTCTGGTCAAGGGCACATGCCCGGGTTGTGGACTTGATCCCCAGTAGGGGGAATGCAGGAGGCACAGCCAGCCCATCGATGATTCTCATCATTGATGTTTCTAACTCTACCTCTCCCTTCCTCTCTGAAATCAATTAAATAAAATATATATAGTTTTATTAACCAATGTCTCCCCAGTACATTCCATTTTAAAAATTATGACAAAAAAAACTTATGTATGACTAGTAAGCACATGAAAAGATGTTCAACATCCTATCAAGGAGGAAAATGCAAGTCAAAACCACAATGAGATACCACCTCACACTCACTGGCCCGACTAGAACAGAAAAGACAGGGTGTGGGGAAACGGCACTGCTGGTGGGACAGCAACATGGTGCAGCTTCTGTGGACACAGGACGGAGGCTCCTCGTAGACACAGTTATCTACGGCCCAGCTATTCCATTGTCAGGGATATACCCAGCGAAATGAAAGCATATTCCCACAGAAATGTGTGCCTGGAGGTTCACAGAAGCATTATTCATAGCAGCCGAGAAGTAGAGACAACCCAAATGTCCATCAACTGATGGTTAAAAACATGTGGCCTAGCCCTGGCCAGTTAGAGCATCTTTGCGACACACCAAGGTTGTGGGGTCAGTCCTCAGGGCACACACAAGAACTAACCAACAAATGCACAAATAAGTGGAACAACAAATCTCTCTCCCTTCCTTCCCTCCTTCCTTTCTCCAAGATCAATCAATCAAAAAAATGTTTTAAGAGCTTTCCCATCTCTCCTATTTTAAAATACGTGGTCTGCCCATATAATGGACTATTGCACAGCCATAAAAATGAATGAAATACTGACACATGCTACAACATAGAGCGTTGGTCTACGAACGGAAAGGTCCCGGTTGGATTCCAGCCAAGGGCACATGCCTGGGTTAGGGCTCCTCCCCAGTAGAAGGTGTGGCGGAGGCAGCCAATGATTCTCTCTCGTCGTTGATGTTTCTCCCTCTCCCTTCCTCTCTGAAATCAATAAAAACATTTTTTAAAAAGCTGAGGGTCATCACGACAATGCGGTCTTCCTGAAGGAGGGGAGGAAAAGTGGAGGAAAGCTTAAAGGGTGACAATAGCACGCGAAAGGTGCAAGCTGACCAGATGCTCCTCTGGCTGGAACCCAAAGCCGTTCGGAGGCGGGCAGCTCTGGGAGAGAGAAGGGCAAGGAGCACAGCGGCTCGTTCGGCGGCCAGTAAACCGCCCACGTCCACGAAGGGCCCGGGACACCCGTCACCCCCGACCCCACCTCCTCCGCCCCAGGCCACGCCCCTCCGGTTCCGCTGGGCAGGCCCCGCCCCCCACCTCGTCCGGCCGGCCCCGCCCCTGCCTCCGCCAGCCTGACAGACGCCGCCTCCCCGCCCCGGCCCCACCCACTGAACCTCCTCCCGCCCCCACGACCCGGAAGGCCCGCCCCTCTCCCTCCTCCGCCCTGTCCCACCCCCGCCCCCGCCATCCCGGCCCCGCCCCGCCCGGCAGAGCGCGCAGGAAGCGCGGTGGCTCCGCGGACGCCGCGTTTGGAAAGGTGTGGACGGGGCGGGATCGCAGGTCGCCGCGGCCCGCCCGTCCGCCGTCCCCGCGCCCCCGTCCCTGCCCGCGGCCCCGCCCGAGCGCGGCTCGGGGCTCCGCTGCTCTGGCCTGGGGGCGGGGCCGCGGCGTCATGCATATGCATGAGGCGGCTCCATTGTGCCCTGGGAGCGGCGCGGGGGCGCGGGCGGCGGAGCCGGGGCGGCGGGCGGCGCGCAGGGCGGGCTGAGCGCATGGAGCGGCGCGGGCCGGGGGCCGCGGCGGCGAGGGGCCGGGCCCGGCCGCGCAGAGGTGAGCGGGCCGCGAGCAGGTGCGGGCGGCGGGCGGCAGGTGCGGCGGGTGCGGGCGGCGGCGGCGGCGCCTCGGCGGGGCCCGGGCCGGAGCGGCCTGCGCTTGCGTCGTGGTCCCGGCGGCCGGTGCGCGGACCCTCACCTGGGCCTTTGTGGCGGCGGCCGGAAGCTGGCCCTGCCCGCGGGTGTGCGGAGGCTGTCCGGCCCCGCCGACCCGGCCCGTGGCCGGCGCTCCCGACGGGCTGGCGGGCTCCCCTGGGCCGTGCGCGCCCACCCGCTCCGGGAGGCCGCAGGCGACGCTGACCTTCCTCCCGGCCGCCGATCCTTGGGTTCACCCCTTTTCACTCGGGACCCAGGGAGGCTCAGGCGGGAGGCTGTCCCTCCCCCGGCGTGTCTTGTTCCCTCTGACCTGCCCCCTCTGCTTTGTTGTGCCCTCCTGCTCCCCATTCCTCCCCTGACCTCCTCCCCCTCTGATCTGTCCCCCACCGGCTTCCCTTTCCAGCCTGACCTGCCGCCCCCTCTGACCTCCTCCCACCTTCCTGCCCCCACACCGGGTGCCCCCATGCCCTCCTCCCCTCCTCCCTGGATGTTGCAGAACATCCAGGTGATGCCTGTCATTTGTTATCTCAGAAGACTTCGCAGGGACATACAGGGAACCCCTAACTGGGTACACAGGCGGGGTGGTCAGGTAGGGTGAACACACTCCCTCCCAAATCCTGACCGGCCAGCACCAGGGGGACTTCCTGAAGAAGCCGGAGAGGTGACGGGATCCCAGAGGGAATCAACCCCAGCCACGGGGTGCCGGCCCTGGGCACTTGTCCCACCCCCGGAATGGCCACAGGTGGGAATGGGAATTGGGGAAGATGCCGGGAGGAGGACTCATCACTGGCTTGATGGCAAGAGCGGCCAGGTCTCCCGCAGGAGGTCCACGAGTACCTGTATCCAGACAGGAGCTGGGGCTGATGACATAAGGTGCCACATGTCCTTCCCTCTCCTCAGTCTTAGGCTGCCCACCACGTACCCATTTTGTATGTAAACAGACTCAAAGGGGTGACCCCTTCACCCGTCCCTGAACTGTCCCATGCCCTGGCCATCCGGAAGCCCTTGTTCCTGGGCATTCTGGACAAACTAGCAGTTCTGTGGCCTGGCAGGTCGAGAGGGCGGGACTTGCAGCCTCCGGAGCAGTAAGCCCACCTCAGTGTCCTGCCCCAGTGTCCCTCTGGGGTAGCCTGGAACTATTAACTCCTTGCCCTGTGACCAGGAGAGGGGCTCGCCGCTGCTCCTGGGTGGCCAGGCAGAAGAAATGGAGTGGAGGATGGTAAGGGGTTGACCAACACGAACGTCGGCCTTCGGTTGGCCTGCAGAAGTCGGGTGCAGCTGCTGTGAGGTTCTGGGGCACAGGGGTCTGGGTAGTGAGTTGTCTGTAGCTCTTTTTCTGGAGGGAGATGTGATGTGACCCCAGAAAGCCGTGTGGCCTTCTAGACCGACCTCAGGCCCGGGCGGTTCTGCCCAGGAGTCCTGGCTTCCAGCTGGAATTGGCATACAGGCAGGCACGGGCCTGGCACTTCGGCTCCTTCCCAGCTCCCTGCCGGGCTGGGAGTGCGGAGGGCCAGGTACCTGTGGAGGCTTCTGGGGAGAGCAGACTCGCTCAGGAGCCCGGCCGGCAGGAAGTCCCTGCCCCCGCGAAGTGAGCTCTGGGGGAACTGGAAATGTCTGTGGTCTGTCCACAGCAGAGAAGCCTGGGGGGTGGAATTCCCCAGACCACGTGGTGTGGGGGCTGCCCTGGGCCTGTCCTCCCCCACCTTTTTGCTCCCAGGATGGCCAAGTGGGCCCAGCCAGCCCCACCAGCTCAGGTGTGGGAGGATTGCCATGGGCCTCTGGAGAGAGGGGGCTGCTGCTGGTGCTTTTAAGTAAGTTTTTATTTTGTGAGAACTCTAGATTCCGATCCAGTTGTAAGAAATAACAGCCGGTGTGTCCTTCACCTGGTGTTCCCAGCAGGATAGGATACAGCTGAGGTAGATATTGCCTCCCTGCGGCCCTCCCCACGTTTCACCCCTCGAGGCCACCGTCTGCCCTCCTGGTTCTGTAATCTGTCGTTTCGGGGAGGTTATATGAAGGGAGTCGTGCAGTGTGTAGCCTTTGGGGACTGGCTTTTTCCACGCAGCAGAATCCGAGATCCCGCAGGCTGGTGCCCGGATCAGCGCGGCCTCTTTAGGCCTCCGGCTGTGGGTGCTCAGCCCTGGGTCATCGTTAGCCCTGGAGGGCACCTGGGTTTCCATTCTCTGGTGATTAGGAGAAAAGCTCCTAAACATCACACACAGATTTTTACGGGAACACCCCAGATGTTTCTCTGAGATAAGCCATCAGGAGTGAGCTGCTGGGTCAGAGGGAAGTGCAGGCCTCGCCAGGAGAGATCCCGTGTCACTGGTTTCACTGGGCTTCCGGGCAGGTGTGCCGTGACGTCGCACGTGGTGCTGCGTGTCATCTCCTGTGTCGGTGTGCCGCCGGCACGTCCTCTTGGTGAAACGCCTCGTGTCTCTGCCCTCTTTCTGACGGGACTTGTTTTGGTGGCTGTTCCAGGGACCGTCCTGTCCGTGTGTGGCTTGCAGGGGTCTCCCAGCTGGAGCTGGTTTCGCATCCTCCAGGCCACCTCTCTCAGCAGTTTGCCCTTCTGTGGGTCCTGCTTGTGGTGTCGTATTTAAGAATGCTTTCCTCGGCCCTAGTCCCAGAGGTTTCCTCCTGTGTGTTTCCCTAAAGGTCTTCTCGTTTGTGTTGTGCATCTAGATCGGTGACCTGTTTCGGGTGGTTTCTGCGAGAGGTTGGGGTTGAGGCTTCTCCCCGCTGGACCTGGTGGAAGTGTTTGCAGCTGTGTCGGAAATCTGTTGGGTGCATTTGTGTGGGTCGTTTGGGGTTCTCTGGTCTCTGCTGTTGCCTGTGCGCCTGACCCTGCCAGCACCACAGCCTGATTTAGCTGCTGAAAACCCCGCCGAGGCTCCAGGCCCCACCCAGGTCTGAGGAGCGTTTCTGGCTGTAGGCAGGTTCCCGCCCCCCACCCCAGTGCCACGGGCCAGTCAGGCAGTGGGACTGGGGACGACAGTCTTCCCTTTTGGCCGGGTGACCCTGGGTCCCTGTCCGGTCTCTGCTTCCCAGGAGGGACCCAGATTGGGGCGGTGGGGGTAGGGGGCGAGGGCGAGGCAGGAGAGACCGGAGTCCGAGTAGGGGCAGGCCCAGTGTGGCTGCCTCCCTGTCTCCCTGGGACTCCCCCCGTGCACCCCACGCACTCTGTTTGCAGAGGACATGATGGTAACCTGCCTCCTCTGACAGCCTGTTGGTCAGCACTCAGGAATGTGAGACCTGGGGTTGGGTGGATGCTGGGCCACCTTCCACCTGGGCCAGAGGGAGGCATCAGGAGTGCTGGGCGTTTCCCTGGTGGCCTGAGTGTGTGGCTTTGCAGCCCCAAAAGCGCACTGGGGCTTCAGACCCGACCCTCGACCCCAAGAAGGTGCCTCCCAAGAGACTCTCTGAGAACACAGCCCCAGTGCGTGCTTCTGGTTAGGCCAGGTAGGTGGGCATGGAGGGGGCCTGGGGAGCCAGCAAGGGCCCTAGGCCTGTCAGTGAAGGCTGGCTTGTGGGTATCAGAACGCTGGCAGCCTGGAGGACGGGCCAGCCCTGAGACACTGAATGGGAGAGGGAGCCCGCACGTAGGAGGGAGCCCTGCATGGCACAGGGCACCCAGCAGCCTCTGCCAGCCATTGCTGCCATGTCTGCGTTGGTCCCTTGCCATGTCCATGGGCACCTGCCAACCTCCCACCCCGAGTGCTGTGTGTCCTGTCCTGTGGGGAACTCGGGGTCTTTGTGCCTGGTCCCTGCACGGGTCAGTCCCAGGCAGTCGGTCCCCTTGGCCCGGGAGTGAGTTGCCTGCTGCTGCCCTGAGGCGAAGCTGGGGGTGGGGGCGGTGGCCAGTCCCTACAGGTGATGGCCCCACACTGTGCCCCAGGCCAGGCTGAGGGGTGCTGGCCTTGCCAGCCCCCGGCCTCCACCTCAGGCCTCTGGGGGCTCTGGATATTCTCTGCCTCTGTGACTCCAGGCCCCCGAGTGGGAAATATTGGGGGTCAGAAGGCCTGCTTCCAGAGCTAGTCCAGGTCTCCAGGGGGCAGGGCCTGGCCAGAAGGCTCGTGATGCTCTGGGCTGGGCTTGGGGCTTGCTGCCCTGACCCCCTGAGCGGCCCTGGTATTCCAGCCTCACCTCCCCTGCCCTCCATCATGCGCTGGGTGCTGGGGGAGCTGCCTCCGCTTTGTTCCCAGACCCCAAACCCTGCTTCCTGAACCTTGTCCCCTGACCCCAACTGCTCCCAGGGTCTCCCAGCTGCCTTTCCACTGACGTCCTTCCCTCGGTCCCAGCAGCCAGAGCAGCTGAGTCCCACGTCAGCACCAGTGAGGGCTGCTTCCTGCCCCCCACAGACCTGGCCTCTAGGCTGCGCCCAAGCCAATGAACCCCATGAACCCCATGAAACCTGCCCTGCCCTCCGCGCCACACAGGTGAGTAGGGCCCCTGCTGCCCCCACTCAGGCCCAGCAGCCCCTCTGCTCCCAGCCTTCAGTTCTCCCGGGTGGGCTGGGCACCTGAGGCCTCCAGACCCAGCCCCGCCCCTGTCCCTGCAGTGATGGTCCCTTCGCTTATGAGGCGGTGCCTTGGCAGCAGAGCGCCACTCAGCCCGCAGGATCGCTGTCCGTGGTCACGACCGTGTGGGGCGTGGGCAACGCCGCCCAGAGCCAGGTGAGCCCGCCTTGGACCTCAGACTGGAGCCAGGGGCTCCAGTCCTTGGAGGCTGGTGTCCCTACACCTGCTGCGACTTCCTCTCCCGCCTTCACCTGGCCTCCACCACCCCCTGTGAGCCCCCCCGCCACCTCACCCACCTGCCAGGCCTCTCCGTAGAGCCGCTCTGTGAAACGAAGCTGTTTGGATGGTTCCCTTGGTGACTCTGGCTTCCTTGCAGGTTTTGGGGAGCCCCATGGGTCCTGCAGGGAGTCCCCCTGGCAGCTCCATGATGCCGGGCATGGCCGGTGGCAGCTCGGCCCTGAGCTCCCCACAGTGCCTGGGACAGCAGGCATTTGGGGAGGGCGGCGCCAGCAAGGGCTATGTGCAGCAGGGGGTGTACAGCCGCGGAGGCTACCCCGGAGGCCCCGGCTTCTCCACCGGGTGAGCAGGACCCCCACGCAGTGTCTTCGGGCCCCGGGAAGGGGACGTGGGCCTGTGTGCCCACCCTTGGGTGGGAGGCCCTTCTGAGCCATCATGTATGTCTCTTGCAGGTATGCAGGGGGGCCTGGGGGCCTGGGCCTCCCCTCCCATGCCACACGACCCTCCACAGACTTCACTCAAGCAGCAGCAGCTGCTGCCATGGCTGCTGCTGCCGCCACCGCCACGGCCACAGCCACAGCCACGGTGGCCGCCCTTCAGGAGAAGCAGAGCCAGGAGCTGAGCCAGTACGGAGTGGTGAGGCCGCCCCGCCCCAGGCCCACCTGCTCGGGGAGGTGGGACGGTTAGAGCCCGGCCCGGCGACTGCCTGCGGGGCATGCACACAGCGTGGGGAGCAGTGAGTGCCCCCAAGGCCCTGGGAGGGAGGTGGGCGGCAGGAGGAGGCGCTGAGGGAGCGGACTGGGCACCCGCCGTGGTGGCTGGGCCTGGACGGCCCCTCTTCTCTTCCCAGATGGGGACCGGGCAGGCTTTCAGCAGCCAGTTCCTGCAGCACGGAGGGCCCCGGGGGCCCAGCGTTCCCAGCAGCATGAACCCTGCCGGCGTGGGAGGGCTGATGGGCCCCGCTGGCATGAGCCCCATGGGCATGACCCCCACCCGGGCGGTTGGCATGGCCCCCCTGTATGCAGGGCAGCGCCTGCCCCAGCACGGGTATCCCGGGGCTCTCCAGGCCCAGCCGCTGCCCCGACAAGGAGTCAAGAGAGCCTACTCCAGTGAGGTGAGTGCCCCAGAGCCCGGGAGGCCGGACGTCCACGTGAGAGGCCTGGCTGTGGCACTGCTGTCCTCCCTGGGAACTGGCCTCCCTGACCCGCTCCTCCCCTGGGCATTTGCCTCTTCCTCCTTCAGGTGTATCCAGGGCAGCAGTACCTGCCGGGAGGCCAGTACTCACCCAGCACCACCCAGTACGCCCCAGGGCAGCCCCCTGCCCCCTCTTCCTACCCTGGTCACAGGCTGCCCCTGTCCACCTCCGGCCCCCCGGGACTGCACTACAAGGTAGGCCAGTCCTCCTGGGCCTGCAGCAGCCCCTGCCAGCCCCGGGGGGACGCAGACGTCTGGGTGGGCTGGGGAGGTGACCACGGAGACCCTCTGCGGGGCCCCCGGCGCGGCCTCTGCGGGGTGTCTGTCTCTCTAGTGGCAGTTTTTAGACAGTGCATCAGTTCGTGCTTCCTGTATGTTATTTGAAAACACGAAGTGTGTGAAAAAGAAAATGAAGGGCAGGGCCTGTGTGTGCGGTGGCTCCCTGCCCCCAGCGCTCTTGGGGTCGGGTTGGGGGCCGGCAAGGGGCCAGGCTGCAGCCTCAGACCACGTGGTCTCTCTCCTCAGCCCACAGATCAGTTCAACGGGCAGAGCACCGGCTTCAACGCAGGGAGCATCGGCTACGGCCAGCCAGGCCTGAGTGGGGTACAGGTGGCCGCGGACGGGCGGGAGGCTCTCAGGAAGGGCGCGTGGAGAGAGGGCACCTAGGCACCCCTGGCTGCCCAGACCGTTCCCAGCAGGTGCTCAGGAACACGGCAGCGCCCCCATTCTGTCTTGACTGTCTGCTCTATCCCACAGCCCACCCGTTCCGTCCCTGGCTACCCCAGCTCCCCACTGCCAGGGAGCCCCACACCACCCATGACCCCTGGCAGCTGCGTCCCCTACATGGCCACCAGCCAGGACGTGAAGTCCCCCTTCCTGCCTGACCTCAAGCCCAGCGTGAGCTCCGTGCACCCGTCACCCCCCGGTGAGTGTCGCCTGGTCCTGGGGACAGTGGGAGGGGCAGGGCCCCGCAGGTCGCTGAGGAAGTGCCCGAAGCCCGCTGCTGGGTCAGAGCCCTGTGGTTGGGGTCCTAAACCTCATTGGAGCACAAGGGTGATGGATGGCAGGTGGCCCACCGACACCCCTCAGCACCCACCCGCTGAGAGCACCGAGTCTCTGGGCAGGGTGTGCTCTCCGGCCATCATGGAGGGGATGACGGCCAGGCGGCTGAGGGAGGGCGGGACCATGGGACCATCCTGCCACCATCGGAGTGACGGGCAGCTCAGGTTCCAGGAGATACCACCCAGGTCCCAGCCAGTGGAGGTGGGTGGGCTGCGCTCCCCTCGCCTGTTCCTGCCGCCGTGGGGGTAGAGGCGGGCGGCCGGGGGCCTCTGCGAGGGAGCCTGCTGACACCCGCTGCTCCCAGGCAGCAGCCCCGGCGATGAGCTTCGGCTGACCTTCCCCGTGCGGGACGGGGTGGTCCTGGAGCCCTTCCGCCTGCAGCACAACCTGGCCGTGAGCAACCACGCCTTCCAGCTCCGAGACTCCGTCTATAAGACGCTGATGCTGAGGTGAGCGGCCCCCGGCCCCTGCGGCCCCTGCGCCTGCGCCCAGCTCTCAGCGCCGTCCTCCCCGCAGGCCTGACCTGGAGCTGCAGTTCAAGTGCTACCACCACGAGGACCGGCAGATGAACACCAACTGGCCGGCCTCGGTGCAGGTCAGCGTCAACGCCACACCGCTCACCATCGAACGCGGCGACAACAAGACCTCCCACAAGCCCCTGTACCTGAAGCACGTGTGCCAGCCAGGCCGCAACACCATCCAGATCACCGTCACGGCCTGCTGCTGCGTGAGTGCGGCGCCGCCGGGGCCAGTCCTCCTCCTGCCCGTGCTCCTCGTCCTGCCCGGAGCCCTGTCCTGTCTGCCCTCTGACCCTCAGAGAAGAGGCCCGTTAGACCCACCCTTGTGGCTTCCAGTCAGGTCCCAGCACACAGTGGGCACTCACATCGCTGTGCAGGAGACTGAGCTGGGGCTCTCAGGGCCCCAAGTGATTGTGCTGAGGGGTTAGAATCAGGGTCCTGGCCCACGCCCCTCTGACACGAACCCCCTGACCCACACCTGCCTTGCAGTCCCACCTGTTCGTGCTGCAGCTGGTGCACCGGCCAGCCGTCCGCTCAGTGCTGCAGGGCCTCCTCAAGAAGCGGCTGCTGCCTGCCGAGCACTGCATCACCAAGAGTGAGTGGCCGCCCACCCTGTCTCCCTGGACGGGGCTCTGGGCAGAGGCCGGGGTCTGCCCCTCAGCCCTGGGAGGTGCCTCATCCTGGCCGTAGCCCTGCCATCAGCCCTCCCTGTCGCCCCAGTAAAGCGGAACTTCAGCAGCGGCACCATCCCCGGCACCCCCGGGCCCAACGGAGAGGACGGGGTGGAGCAGACGGCCATCAAGGTGTCCCTCAAGTGCCCCATCACCTTCCGCAGGATCCAGCTCCCCGCCCGCGGCCACGACTGTCGCCACATTCAGGTGGGGTCACCGCAGTCTCTTCAGCAGCGGGGACTCAGCACCTGGCCAGCAGGTGGCCTGGTTTCCCATGCCCCTGGGTTCCTTGAGGACCAAGCGTAGTAACCTCACTGTGCTCGCAGGCAGGGCGGGGCAGGGTGCAGGTGCAGTCCCTCCTCAGACCCGGGAGCCCCACAGGTTCTCCACTGAGATGGAGCGCGTGCCCCGCCCCGGCACGCCCTGTGCCCGCTGTAGGCGGCACCTCGGGCACATGGCAGCTCCGGCTGTGCCCCGTGGCATCAGGCCCAGCGGGGCCGTGTGGCTGCCCCAGTCCTGGCCCATTAGGACGCCGGGTAGTGGAAACCTGGTGCTCGGGCTTCCCAGACACACAGGAAATAGCCCTGTGTCCCTGGAGGGGCGTGGTTGGGCGCGGCCCGGTGTGAGACAGCTCCCTCTCCCTCCCCAGTGCTTCGACCTGGAGTCCTACCTGCAGCTCAACTGTGAGCGGGGGACCTGGAGGTGCCCCGTGTGCAAGTAAGTGTCCCAGACAGGCCTCGGCAGTGCTGGGGCAAGGACACTTCTCCAGGGACGCGTGTGGGGCCTAGCTCAGGGGAGACCTCATACAGGGAAGGATGGAGCTGAGAAAAGACAGGCCTGGGCCCAGCGCGAGGTTGGCCAGGCCTCTGAGCTGCGTCCTGTTTGCTTTCTGCAGCAAGACGGCCCTGCTGGAGGGCCTGGAGGTGGACCAGTACATGCTGGGCATCCTCATCTACATCCAGAAGTGAGTTCCCTGTGGCCTCCGGCCTCGCCGGCAGAGGGCAGCCCCTGGGGTGGGCGGGGTGGAGCCCTTGCTGATCCACACTCCACACTCTGTTGGGGCCAAGGAATCGGCCTCCGACTCGGCAGGCAGCCCCGGGGCACATGGAATGTGCACTTGAGTGGAAGGTCTGCCTAGGACCTGCCCTGGGCCGGCAGGGCCGCAGGCCGGGTGCTGACTGCCGTGTCCGCCAGCTCTGACTATGAGGAGATCACCATCGACCCCGCGTGCAGCTGGAAGCCCGTGCCCGTGAAGCCGGACGCGCACTTCAAGGAGGAGCCGGACGGGCCAGTGCTGAAGCGCTGCCGCACCGTGAGCCCCGCCCACGCGCTGCTGCCCCGTGTGATGGAGATGATCGCCGCCCTGGGCCCGGGTGCGGCCCCCCTCGCCCCCCTGCCGCCTCCCTCAGCCCCGGCTCCCGGCGACTACCCCAGCCAGGGTGAGTGCAGCACATGGCGGCCTGCACACGGGACCCTGGGCACATGGCCATGCTCTCCAAACCAGTCCGCTCCCTGAGGCTGCTGTGGCCACGCTTGGGAGGGGCTGGTCGTGGACGTGGAGCGTAGGTGTGGCCTCTCCCAGGGGGTGGGCACAGGGTCTCCAGCGGAAGCTGCACCCACCCTCCCAGCAGCTTCAACTCGGGGCCGTCTGCCCACACATCCATGGCCAGACCCCACTGACAACCTGGCTCTCCGCTCAGGCTCCAGCTTCCTGGGACCCGGGACCTTCCCCGACTCCTTCCCGTCCACCACACCCAGCACGCCGGCCCTTCCCGAGTTCACCCCAGGGCCGCCGCCCGTCTCCTACCAGTCTGACATTCCCAGCAGCCTCCTGACTCCGGAGAAGTCCACGCCCAGCCTCCCGGGCCAGGTCAGTGCTGGGCTGAGAGGCCGCCGGGCTGCCTCCTGAGGAGCCCTGGCCATTTTCCCAGGTCCTTCTCTCCTTCCTCAGATGGCATCTGCCACTCACCTGGATCCGGCTCACAACCCTGGGCCAGCCGCACTGCACACCCCCAACCTTGGAGGCCCCCCAGGCCCCCAGCTGCACCACCCTAACCCTCCCCCAGCGACCCGGCAGCCCCTGGGCCCAGTGAGCGGGGGCCCCGTCGGCGAGCTGGCCTTCCACGCTGCCACTGGCGTCGTGGGGCCCCCCATGTCTGGGGCGGGGGAGGCCCCAGAACCATCAGCCCTGGACGTGAGTACAGTGCCACTGCTGAGGAGGGGCCCTGGCTGGGAGCTGTCCCTCAGCCGCAGTAAAAGGAACTCTGACGTTCCACGTGGGAAACCCAGAGCAGTGCAAAGCAGAAAAGCCTGGGGGCGGGGCGGTCCCCTCTCAGTCGGGGTGCTCCCCAGCCGGAGCAGCTCTGCCGCCTGAGAGGTGCTGTGTGTCCCCTGTTGGCCTTGAGCAGCGTATCCCTGATTCTTGGTCAGGCGCTGCCTTCCTTCCGCACAGACTGTCAGGGAGGGGTCCCCACATCCGCCCATCCCGACCTGGCTTTGTGTGGGGACAGGGCATGTGCGCGGGTGAGGCGGGTCTGAGGCCCGTTTGCTTTTGTCCTCAGCTGCTCCCAGAACTGACCAACCCCGATGAGCTGCTGTCCTACCTGGGCCCTCCCGACCTGCCCACCAACAGCAACGAAGACCTGCTCTCTCTCTTCGAGAACAACTGACCTTGCCAGCCGCCGGCAGGCGGACACGCCCTCCCACCCCAGCCCCTGACACCAGCCCTCCCGCCTCCCCTCTCGGGCTCCCCAGCAGTTTCAAACCGGCGCTGCAGGTTTGGGGGGAGAGGGGGCAGCCCCGCCTCTGCTGGCGCCTCACCTCCACGCCCCTCGGGCAGCTCTGCATACACGTCCCGCCTACCATGGCCGACCTGCCGCCCGCCCCCAGAACTCACCCGCGGGTTCGCACCCACGCCCTCCACACCCGACTGCGGAGGGGCCTGAAGCACGTGGAGAGGTGCCGTGGGCCTGGGCCCGGGCCCGGGCCCCTCCTGCCCGGTGCAGACGGCCCCACACGTGCTTCCCGCAGGCGGCGGCCTCATTATCTTCACCCCCCCCCCCCCCCCCCAACATGCAGCTCCACGCGATTTTAAAGCCGCCTCCTGCCCAGGCAGTGCCGGGTGGGGCGCCTGCCCGCCCCTCATTAAAGGATTCCCACGTGGCCTGAGGTCTTCCTTGCACTGAGCCCTCCCCGCCCGGGGTATTTCCTGTCCCTGGAACTTTCCAAGCTGGCTGAGGCCTGAGCCGTTCTGTCTGTGAGATGTTTGTCACGGGCCGGAGACACCTCCGCCACCTGGTTCCTGTGTGGGCACGCTGGGCCAGGAGCCCGGCGGGGCGGGGCCTCTGGTCGGATGGGGAGCCCAGCCCTTCCTGACAGCGGCCGTGGGCCTCGAGCTGGCAGAGGGAGGAGGTGCCGTCCGTCCTTGACCTTATGGGGCCCCAGCTGTGCACCTGCTTGTCTGCCTGCGCCACAGGGGACCCCTGAGGTTCAGGCCCGGGGCCCCGCCCAGGGACAAGCAAGGCCCCGCAGGGACAGGCCAGCACTGCTTTCTCAGCGGCAGCCACATGCACGCACACAAGCACACTCGGGCCCTTTCTGGGGTTGGTGGGCAAAGCAGGTGCGGACTCGGCACAGTCCGGCATCGAGGCACCCGGCCTGCTGTGCTGCAGGTGCTCCTTGGATATGGAGCCATCAGGAGGCCGCAGGCTACTAGGTCCTCAGGCAGGCGGGACGCAGGCCTGAGCAGTGACTGCTGGGGCGCAGGGCAGTGGGACAGGGACCACAGCCCTGACATCGTGGGCTCCTCACAGTGCAGGATCAAGGGGCAGGTGGGGTTCAGCAGATGCCCTCTCAGCTCAGCACCAGCTGTGCGTTTCATGAGGTTCCTACGTGCGCTTCCCCTTGGGGGCGGGATGGGGTGTCAGGAAGAGCAAAGGTGGTGACAGTGATCACCAGTGGAGTGCTGGCTCCCTGGGTTTTCACCTCAGTATGAGTCATTTACGTGCCTACGTGTGTACCAGATATTACACAATTACACAAAACCAGCCAGACTCAGAACACCACCCAGCAACACATCCTCCCAGCAGACCACATGTGCAGCCACAAAACAAGTCCCAATATGTCAGATTGAAATCACCCAAAGTACCTTCTCACCACAGTGGGACGGAGCTAGATGTCAATAATGGGAGGGAAACTAAAATTCACAAACGTGGAAATTAACTCGTAATGGCCAAAGGGTCAAAGAAGAAATCACAGTGACTAAGAGTGTATGAGGTGTGAGGGGATGCTAGAGGGAAATCTGTGGCTGTAAATGTCTACATTAAAATAGGGTCTCAATACTCTTAACCTCGGAAGGAACTGGAGAGAGCAAGCTAATGCAGAGGGAGGCAGAGGTGAGCTGGAGAACAGGGAAACATTAACGGGAGCACCAGTGCCTCTGAGAAGCAACAGAACGAGCAAACCTTTAGTGAGACTGAAGGCACAAATACCGAAAATCAGAAATGAAAGGGGGGCTTAGTACAGCCTTTATAGAAGCAAGGATGACAAGAGAATACTAGGAGCAACTGTGTGCCAATAAGTCATAACCTGGCTGAGCAAATTCCTGGAAATGCAAAAAATGCCCAAAGTGACCCAAGAAGAAATAGCAACTGGCCAGGTCAAGTGTGGCTCAGTGGTTGAGCGGCAACCTATGAACCAGGAGGTCAAGGTTCGATTCCCAGTCAGGGCACATGCCCGGGTTTCTGGCTCAATCCCCAGTAGGGGCTGTGCAGAAGGCAGCTGATCCATGATTCTCATCATTGATGTTTCTCTTCTCTCTGAAATCAGTAAAAATATATATTTAACAAAAAAAGAAATAGCAACTGAACACTCTAGTGAATGAGGAGTCGATGATTAAACCGCCCCTTTCTCCCCTGCTACACTCACACAGAAAAGCCCAGGACGGGGCAGCTCAGGGTGAGTTCTACCAGTATTTGAAGAATGACCCATGTTCCTTGTGCTTCCGAACACGGGGGTGTAGGGGGACACATTCTGACCCCCCCCCCGCAGGCAGCCCTGGGCCCCACTCCCAGCTCCATCTCTGCCCCTGGCTTTCTCCACTGCAGCCCCCTTGGGTGGCAACGGGGACAGGTCAGGATGGGCCTGTGACCCAGGTGAGCTCAATGAGCGAAGTCCGAGGAGGCCGGGGGTGGGGGGGCTGGGGGAGGACAGAAGTCTGACTGCACAGTGGAGGAGGGAGTGAGCTGGCAGTGTAGACTGTCCTGGGAAGTGAGCCAAACAGCAATGGGGCATGCTTAGGAGCGGGGGATGCGGAGGACCCAGCATCGGGGGCAGAGGAGCTGCGGGAAGAGGAGGTGCTCAGATGATGGGAGGAAGACTAACCCTGGGGCGGGCCCCTTGCAAGAAAGAAGGGGCAGGAGAGGACGGATGGGGAAGGGAGTGAGGGTGCAGGCAGGTCACAGGACTATTCCATTAGGTGTTCCTGTATTCATTCATTCATTTCTTGGGGTGTCAGCAGATGTCCATGGTGGGGTGAAACTGCTCCATCCCTTGGATGTTCTCCCAGCAGTCACTGCTCAGGCCTGCGTCCTGCCTTCGAGCTGGCCTTTAAGGATTATAACAAACCCAAGGGACACGCTCCAGGGCCAGGTTCTGTCATCACCCGCCTGTGAGTTGTTGACCTCATTTATGCATCCATTCAACTGACTTTCAGAGTTTGGATGTTGCAGATGCTATGACTCTGGCAGAGCTGGTTGAGAAGAGAGGGTGGTGGTGCCCTGTACAGGCAAAGGGCGAGTTCTGGAAACACAGGGTGGGGTGAGGGATTCAGTGTGGCAGGAGAAATGTCCACCCAGAGACGAGAGCCAGCCAGCTGGGGCCAGACTGTGAAGGGGCTGATTACGTCCTATACTGTGGGCCTGGCTGGCCCAGGAGGTCTCCGAGGGGGAAGAACCAGGGGCCCAGTAACCAGTTAAGAGGCTGCTGCCCGTGAGAGGCCAGCAAGATCTGTAGCAGCTGGGACGGAGAGGAGAGGAGGGACAGAGAGGAGAGATCGAAGGGAGGAGCCCTGTGAGGGAGAAGTCCCCTGAAAATCTGAGGCATGGGCATGGATGCGGTTCACCACGGCAGGTGTGTAAGGAACAAAAGACACAACTCAGACACACGAGAAACCTGTGAAACAGTTCAAGGGGGAAAAGTCGGCGTTGGAGAAATGGCAGAGGAACGTCGAGG
Organism: Ia io; assembly: GCA_025583905.1. Taxonomy (NCBI): domain Eukaryota; kingdom Metazoa; phylum Chordata; class Mammalia; order Chiroptera; family Vespertilionidae; genus Ia; species Ia io. The sequence continues at coordinate 83,738,351 of JAJQQW010000016.1, read as the reverse complement.
CCATCAAGGCAGCTGTGGAAGCAGGAGGTGGTGAGGTGCGTGAGGAGGGGAAGACGCCTGGAAAAGGCCTGGGTTTGTGGACGGCGATGTCACAGGCTGTCCCAGCAGGGGCAGCTTCTGCCCAGTTGTGAGCAGGAACAAGATGGCAGGAGGACCAAGCTAGGCCCTAAGGAGAGGAGACAAGTTGCCCGCTTCCAAAGGAGCGTTTTTATTTGGCTCACCTGATTCATTTTCGTGATAGTCTCTCTTGGTCGGAGATGTTTTTGAGAGAAGCATTTGTGTATAGTAAGCTACACCTACACAGTTAGGGAGGGAGTTCTGCTTGCTGGGAGGGAACCCTCTTAGCCAGGTCAGGGCGCTGTTGAATTCACTTTTTGGTCTGAATGGTCCAAATAAGGCACGGACAGTCCCACATTCCGGAGGTTCCGTGCCTGCTGATGTCTCGCTCCGTTAGGAAGTCCAGTTCCACAGATGCCAATCAAGGACCCGCTACAACATTTGCCCCCTTAAACAAAACACGTGCACGTTTGAGTGTTCATACTGCGTGCCTGTGGATAAGGGAGGCCTAGGCTGCGACCATGGCGATGGTGAAGACAAGCAGGACTTCGGGAGGGAAGCCACAGCATGCTTGCATTAGGCGTTTCTGCCTCCATCCATCCATCCATCCATCCATCCATCCATCCCTTGGGGTGTGTGGGAGGGGGCTCTCGGGTTCCAAGCGGAGGGGAGAGGTGGACGGAGTTGACGCCCAGGGCCTGGGCTCCTCTCGGTGTCAGAGGAAGGCAAGTCGCTGCCTCCAGGTCACAAAGCGCGCTCAGTGCCGGCCTTGCGAGCACGGAGCAGGCCGGTAACCCCAGGACCCTGACGGTCCCAGCGGTAAATGGGGGTCCTGGAAGGCGGTGAGAACGAAACCACACGCGGCTCCTCGCACAGCCAGGATCGCGACCAACAACCAGGGAAGGTGCCCGCCGCTGGCTCCTCCCCGCGGGGAATCCTGCGGGCTGCTCGCGCCCCGCGCGGTTCTGCGGGCAAGAAAGTGGCTTGAGGCCGTCGACAGCGTTCTGCGCGGCGGCGAGGGGCGGGGAGCTTGTGGGAATTCTCCCGTTTCAAGGTTTCCTGAACAAAACACCAGGGTGGCCCCAGGGCGTCCGGCACCAGCAATAAAGGTGCGAATGGCTTGCGCTGCGGGCGCTCCCTTAACGCGCGGCTGCGTCTTTCCAGCGGCCAGAGCTCGGTGCTGCCAGCGGTGGGGCCGGGCACCGGGCAGAGGCTGAAAGAGGGCGGAGGTGCAGCCTTCACAGGTGGGGCGCCGGCCAGCCGCCGCAGTGCTGCTCCGGAGGTGCAGGCGGGCGTGCCAGGTATTTTCGGAAAGTAGGGCATTTTGGAAGCATTCCGTCACCTCTCAGCCCGAGGCGCCTACGCCTCCCTTGCGGCCGCCCGGGCTCCGAGCGGCGCGGGGCCCGAACGACCTCGGCGCGCCCCGCGACCTTGAAGCCTGCGCCCGCCTCAGTGGCTCCTCTGCGCGGTGGGGAGACGCCGGGGCGGGGGTTGGGGGCTTCCTCCCTCCGCCGCCCTCGGGCTCCCCGCGGCCCCCACGCCCCGCCCCACCGGAGGCGCGGCCCCGGCCCCCGCCCCGACCCCACGCCGCAGTGCGCGAAGGAGCCCGCGGGCGGGAACCTGCCGGGGGAACACCAGTGCGCACGCGCGCCTGCGGTTCCCACCCACCCCCCAGCCCCCCAGCGCCGCCTCTTCCCATAGGCCGGCAGCACCGTCATTTTGGCCAGCGCGCGGTCGCGATTGGCCAGGGTAGCGGCGCGCGGCCGGCAGGGGGCGGGTCCAGGCGCGGCTATAAGAAGGGCGGACAGCGGCGCTCGTGCCGCTTTGCAGACGCCGCCACCCCGAAGCCGCCCGTCACCAGCCATGGCGAACCCTGTCGTGTTCTTCGACATCGCCGTCGACGGCGAGCCCTTGGGCCGCGTCACCTTCGAGGTCTGGCGGCGGCGCGGGCGCGCCGGATGGGCGGGGGTCGGGGCGGCGGCTGAGGGGCTCGGGCGGGCGGCCGCCGAGGAGTGCGGCGGCGCCATTTCCTGCGAGGGGCCATTTTGGGAACCGGGGGCGGCGGCAGACAAAGGCAGGGGGAGGGGCGGCCGCGCCCTTCCGGCCGCGCACGTGCTCGGACCACGAGCCGTTGGCCGCCGCGCGCACCGCGGGCCCTGCGGGTTGGCAACGCCCCTGCCGGGCGGCGGGCGCCTCCCTGAGCGCTGGGCGGGCCCTCGCGGCGGCCGCCCCAGGGCGCCTTCCCCTCCCCGGGGCCGGGCCCCCGTGACTGCGTCTGGGCGGGTAGGCCGTGCGGTGGGGCCGCCGCGGCCCCGGGCGCGCTCCCGGCCCGGCGGAAGCTGCGGGCGCCGCGGCCCGCCCCCCGCGCGGTGACGGCGCCCCTGGGCGAGGCCGGCGGCCGGAGGCCCTAGGGACCAGGCGGCGGCCCTGGGCGGCGGCAGCCGCGTCCGCGTCGCCCCGCGTGGCCTGTGCCACCGCCTCTAACGCCCGACGCGCAGGATGCGGGGCTTCGTGCAGGTCGAGGGCGCAGGCGGCCTGGCCGCGGCGGGCACCTCGGCCTCGTGGGACAGGCGTTTCGGCGCCAGTCGGCGTGGCCGCCTGTCTGAGGCGCCTCCTGTCAAGGGCCCACGTGGGAGCTTGGCGAGAGCTCGGTAACGCGCTCGTGTCGGCTTGGCCCCGGCTCAGTGAAACGGGATAGGAGCCGCGGATCCCTGGGCGAGAATGGCGGCCGGGCTGCCAGGAAGCGGGCCCGCCCCTCGTTACCGCCTGGAGGGGAAGCTGCGTGGCCCCCGGGGCCCCGAGAGGCGGGGTGGCTGCCCCGAGGCCGCGGGCGTGTGGCCCTCCCGGTGGAGGGGCTTGTCAGTGCCGAGACCCGCAGGAGGGCTCCTTCCGGGCCGGGGCGCTGCTCGGTGAGGCCCGGGAGCCGAGCCGTGGCTGACGGCCGGAGGTGGTGGTGCCCCCCGCCAGCCGCTGACAGGAGCGCCTGCCCGGCCTGGAGCAGAGGCCGCCCGCGTCTGACATTCCTGTCCTGCAGCTGCGCTGAGGGGGGCGGCGATGGACATGGAGAAGCTGTGTGCCCGCGAGGAGGAGGTGTCAACCCTGGGAAGTGCTAAGGCGCTTGTGGAAGCTTCACACCATTTAAGTTATTGCGGGTTCTGCGTGTTTGGCGAGTCTTGGTCTCCGGTTGCCTAACTCGCCCCCACAGGGCTTAAGGTCTTCTGGAGCGCTGCTTATTTGGGATTCAAAGTCACTGCTGAAGCATTCTTTTCTAGTGAGAAAATGAATTGGATTCAGAAGCCCCTGAAGACGGGTGGTTGGCAATAAAATAAGCAAGTGTCATTTTTCTCTTACAGCTGTATGCAGACAAAGTTCCAAAGACGGCAGGTTAGTTCCTTGAACGTTTAATAAAGGCAGTCCCATTGTAATTGTTGTGTATACATACGTATATCCTTCTTCTTTCTTTTTTTTTTAAAAAAAAAATAGAAAACTTCCGTTCTCTGAGCACTGGGGAGAAAGGATTTGGTTATAAAGGTTCCTGCTTTCACAGAATTATTCCGGGATTTATGTGCCAGGTATGAAATTGATGGGTTTTGGTTTGGGTTGTTACTTTGGGATTGAGCCAGTACCATTCAGAATGTGTAAACATGAACTGTTCGTGTTCCTTTTTGGTTTCATGTAAACCTGATCGGTTTCAACTTGAGTTTTGAAGTTTGAACCTTACAGGCTTGGCACGTTTTCCGATTATGTTGCAAAAGTGACAGGTTTCTCTTTCTTAAATTCTAGGGTGGTGACTTCACACGCCATAATGGCACAGGCGGCAAGTCCATCTATGGGGAGAAATTTGAGGACGAGAACTTCGTCCTGAAACATACAGGCCCTGGCATCCTGTCCATGGCAAATGCTGGGCCTAACACAAACGGCTCCCAGTTTTTCATCTGCACTGCCAAGACTGAGTGGTAAGGACGGCACCCGCAGGGCAACCAAGGAACACGAACCCCTTGGCTTCCGGCTTTCCCTGCTGCTGACATCGCTGGGTAGCAGGAGAACATGGATACCTACAAGTTCAGATAGTGGGCTCTAGGGAGCAAGATCCTGTGAACAGTGGGCCAGGGCTCTTGGCTGCTGGATAGTTGGCTTAAAAGTCGTATTTTTAGCCTGAGCAGTGTGGGTGAGTGGGTTGTTTCAGCATATGAACTGGTAGGTAACAGGTTGATGCCTGGTCAGGGCACATTGCCCAGTTTGCGGGCTTGTTTCCCATTGGGGGTTAGTCAGCCAATTGATTATTCTCATTGATGTTTCTAACACTCTCCCTTCCATTCTAATCCATGGAAAACATGTTTTTTTAAAGTAATATTTTTTTTAAAAAAATTTATTCAGGGGTGGGGGGAGATAGAAAATGTCACTGAGATGCCGAAACCGGTTTGGCTCAGTGGATAGAGCGTCGGCCTGCGGACTCAAGGGTCCCAGGTTCGATTCCGGTCAAGGGCATGTACCTTGGTTGCGGGCACATCCCCAGTAGGGGGTATGCAAGAGGCAACTGATCGATGTTTCTCTCTCAAAGATGTTTCTAACTCTCTATCCCTTTCTCTTCTTCTCTGTAAAAAATCAATAAAATATATTTAAAAAGAAAATGTCACTGAGAAATCATTGATCAGCTGCCTCCTGCACAACCCCCTACTGGGGATCGAGCCTGCAACCCAGACATGTGCCCTTGATTGGAATCGAATCTGGGAACCTTCGATTCCGCAGGCTGACACTATCCACTGAGCCAAACCGGTTAGGCTAAAAGTTTTTTGTTTCTTATGTTTTTTTTAATGGATTTCAGAGAGATATCAATGATGAGAATCATTGGGTATTGAGCCCATAAACCAGGTGTATACCCTGTCTGGGAATTGAACCTCTGATCTCCTGATTCGTAGGTTGACACTGAACAACGCCAGCCAGGCCTAGGCTAAGTCTTTTTTTATCTAATTTGCATGTGTCTTATTGACCCTTCTTAGGGGTCCATTGTAAACTTTTTTTCCAAGAGGGAGAAAGATATAAAAATAAAGTCATCAAAAATAGAGAATCATTGATCAGCTGCCTCTCCTGCACACCCCACATGGGATCAAGCCTGCAACCCAGGCCTGTCCCCTGACCAGGAGTTGGAACCTATGACCTGGTTTGTAGGTTGACGCTCAGCCACTGACCCACACTTGCAAAGCTGTTAGGAACTGTTAGCCTCAGTTGGAGAATGCCCGGGACTTCAGTACTCGGTGAGCTTCCTTTGTGGTGTGCTCCTGGGCGTGCCTGTTAGTTTGTGAGGCTCTTTGCTCGTCTCCATGCACAATGCAGACTCGGGTTCTGTTTCCAGGCTGGATGGCAAGCACGTGGTCTTCGGCCAGGTGAAAGAAGGCATGGATATTGTGACGGCCATGGAGCGCTTTGGGTCCAGGAATGGCAAGACCAGCAAGAAGATCACCATTGCTGACTGTGGACAACTCTAATAAATTTGACTTGTATTTTATCTTTACCACCAGACCATTCCTTCTGTAGCTCAGGAGAGCACCCCTTCACCCCAATTTGCTTGGAATGTTCCATAATCTTTGTGCTCTTGCCAGTTTATTGGGTTCCATAATTTCCTTATCCCTTCCCAGTCTAGCTGGATTACAGAGTTAAGTTTATGATTATGAAATAAAAACTAAACAGTTGTCTGTCCTTGTTTGGGTTAGGGTTTCATTTTAAGCAGTAACTTGTCTTCCAAGGCAACCTTGCTATTTAATTTCACAGAGTAGTTTCCCTAACCTCAGGATGAGTAAAAGGTAAAATCAAACCAAGTGTATGCATGAGCAGAAAGGAAGCCTGCCCAGGACGAGCCCAGTGGGGGTGCAACCAGGAACACCACCCCACCTCACTGGCTCCTGGAGGGGCCTTGGTTGTCCCAACAGTCACTTGTGTCCTAATGCTGTTGAGGTGATGGGCTGCTTGGCTGGGTCCTTCTGCACAATTTGTCCTGTTTCCTCATGGTGGCTATGGAGTTCCTCCTCATAGACTAGTCCTAGTTGTGACCACACGCCAAGTCCTTATTCCTTTAACAAGTGTCTGCCAAACGGTGGATACTAATGTACAAGGCTGGGTATTGGAAAAACGGTAGAACGGGAGGTGAAGGGCAGATTGCTAGTTTACGATGGTTTTGCTTCAGATGGTCTTGGCATGTGTAGTAAGATGATCTGGTCGGCATTGCCAAATGGCTTAAGAGTTGACCAGATGGAGAAAAGGTCCCAGCAGAGCCTACACATTCAAAGCCTGCCTCCAGTTCCATCTGTGGGTGAGGGGATAGCTGGGCTCTGGCACCACAGGAAATCTCCAACTCTGGTGGTTTACCTTTTTTTTTTGTACATTTTTACTGACTTCAGAGAGGAAGGGAGAGAGAATCATTGATGTGCTGCCTCCTGCACATCCCCTACTGGGGATTGAGCCCACAACCTGGGCATGGTGATAGGTGGATGCTCAACCACTGACCTACACTGGCTGGTGATCTGAGTCACGGGTTTTAAGTTTTTTACAGAGAAGAATAGAGACATCCATCAGCTGCCTCCTGCACACCTACTGGGGCTGTACCCGCAACCGAGGTATATGCCCTTGACTAGAATCGAACCTGGGGCCTTTCAGTCGCAGGCCAACACTATCTACTGAGCCAAACCAGTTAGGGCCCAGTTCATATTCTATACAATTGCTTCTCTGCTTCATGGGGTTGTAAGGACCTCAATTATCAAATACTTGAGTACATGGTGTGTGGCCAGTGTTTGAGTGGACCCCCTGGGGTTTTTAGTGAACCCTAGAGCCCTGCCCAGAGGCCCACAAATACTGGAGTGAACTGTGTGAAACTTGAACACAGACCATTTTTTTAAAAAATACATTTTTATTGACGGGGAGAGGGAAAGAAACATGAATGATGGGTATCACTGATCGGCTGCCTCCTACACACCCCCTACTGGGGATCAAGCCCATAGCTTGGGCATGTGACCTTGACCAGAATTGAACATGGGACCCTTTAGTCTGCAGGCCAACGCTCTAGCCACTGAGCCAAACCAGCCAGGGTGAACATAGACCATGGTTTTTTTTTCCAGAATTTAGAACTTAAAAACTATTGTGACATACATATTGTGTGGGTGTCTACTGCTGCATTTCAAATTATCCCAAAACAACCAAGCAACCCCCTCAGTTTTGGTTGGTGGGGAATCTGAGTACGGCCTGACTGCGTCCAAAGTCATCTCGGCTCCACGGGGGAGGATCTGCTTTGTAGCCTCTTACAGGGGTGTTACCCTGCAGGATTGTTCTTTGTCTCCAGGCCTCACCAACCAGATAAAAGTCAATGCTTACAACCTGTCACAGAAAGGACTTCCCATCTGCCCTGGCCACGCAGCTCAGTTGCTTAAGAGCATCGTCCCCATACACCAAGGTTGGGGATTCAAGCTCTGGTCAGGGCACCAGACAAGCAAGAATCAACCAATGAGTGCATAAGTAAGTGGAACAATAACGTGGTGTTTCTGCTCTAAAATAGAATATTAAAAAAAGAATACAATCCTGGGACACTATGTAGCCAAATTACAAAAAGGAAATAGATGTTTAAAGCAATTGTTTAGAAAACTAGTAAAAGAACCCTATTCTCTGTTGATTATTGCCTTTTCTATCTCTACTTTGGCTTCCAAAAACTATTAAGAGTTCAGCAGGGACTTGGCTGGTGAGCTCAGTGGTGAGAGATTCAGCCTGTGCACTGAGAGTTCAATTCCCAGTCAAGGGCACTTACCTGGGCTGCAGGTTTGATCCCAGCCCCAGTCAGGGCACCTGTGGGAGGCAACCAATTGATGTCTCTCTCTCACATTGATGTTTTTCTCTCCCCCGACTTCCCACCCTCCCACTCTCAAAATCAATGGAGAAAATATCCTCAGGTGAAGATCAACAACACAAAGTTCACACAGGGATAACTGGATCCTCTCAGTATAGAAACTTTTCAAAATATGTGCCGAGAAAGTCCAATCAGAATGTTGAAATTTCTTCTTCTAAGTCCAAGAGCAGAAGGGATGACTCCCAGCAGGGTCCTGGATCTGGGCAGGCAGTAAAGGTCAACGGTGAGAGAAGAGCTGACAAGAGAACTTGGGAAAAAAACAAAAAACTTGACAATCAAGGGGGTGGGCTGGCAGCACCCATCCAACCATCAGTCAGTCTTTTTTTTTTTTTAATATATTTTATTGATTTTTTACAGAGAGGAAAGGAGAGAAACATCGATGAGAGAGAAACATCGATCAGCTGCCTCCTGCACACCTCCCACTGGGGATGTGCCTGCAACCAAGGTACATGCCCTTGACCGGAATCGAACCTGCGACCCTTCAGTCCACAGGCTGACACTCTATCCACTGAGCCAAACTGGTTAGGGCTTTGCTCATTTTTTAATTGGATTGTTTGTCTTCCTTTTGTTAAGTTGTATGAGTTCCTTATATATTTTGGATATTAAATCTTTATAAGATGTATCATTGCCAAATATGTTCTCCCATACAGTGGGCTCCCTTTTTGTTTTGTTGATGGTTTCTTTGGCTGTGCAGAAGTTTTTTATTTTGATGAAGTCCCATTTGTTTATTTTCTCCTTAATTTCCTTTGCCCTAGGAGCTGTATTCATTCATAAACATATTGCTAGGAGAGATGTCTGAGATTTTGCTGCTTACAGTTTCTTCCAGGATTTTTATGATTTCACAACTTGTATTTGTCTTTCATCCATTTTAGTTTTTTCTTTTTTTTCCTTTTTTTTAATTTAATTTTTTTACAAATCCTTGTGTCGAGGGCTGACTTTCAATAGATCGCAGCGAGGAGCTGCTCTGCTACATACGAAACCCCGACCCAGAAGCAGGTCATCTACGAATGGTTTAGCGCCAGGTTCCCCACAATCGTGCGTTGTGTGAAGGGCACGGGGGCAGCCCTCTTTCTGGCCGCACCGTTTCCCAGGACGAAGGGCTCTCCGCACCGGACCCGGTCCTGACGCACCACGGTGAGGCAGTTGGGCCGACAGCCCACCGGTGGGATCAGCGCCGCTGCCAGTATCGTTACGTCTGGGCGGGATTCTGACTTAGAGGCGTTCAGTCATAATCCCACAGATGGTAGCTTCGCCATTGGCTCCTCAGCCAAGCACAGACACCAAATGTCTGAACCTGGGGTTCCTCTCTTACAGAGCAGGATTACCATGGCAACAACACATCATCAGTAGGGTAAAATTAACCTGTCTCAGGACAGTAGTTTCTTCTTGTGTATGGTGTAAGTTGGTGGTCTAGTTTCATTTTTTTGCATGTATCTGTCCAACTTTTCCAACGTTCACTGAAGAGTGTTTTGATGCTGTATGTTCTTGCTTCCTTTGTCAGATGTTACTTGAGCCCCAGCCAGTTCGGTTCAGTGGACAGAGCAGACTGAAGGGTCCTTTCAGTCAAGGGCACATACCTGGGTTTCAGGCTCCTCCCCGGGCCCGGCCTGGCCCTGGTCAGGGCTCATGCAGGAGGCAACCAATCAATGTGTTTCATATCAGTACTTTTCTTTTTCTCTTCCACTCTCTCTCTAATAATCAATGGGAAAATATCATAGGGTGAGGATTTTAAATATATACCAGAGGCCTGATGCATGAAGCTTCATTCAAGAATGGGCCTTCCCTCCCCTGGCTGCCGGCACCACCTTCGCTCTGGCCAGAGCCGCCTTTCTGCCTTCCCACGCTGCCCAGAGGCCCGAAGCTGCTGGGTTGGTGCAGTCCGCCTGCATCGTCGTCATGGCGACAACACAAGCGTCCCGTCCTGCCCCCAGCTGTTTGGCACCTGCATATGCAAATTAACCCACCACCTTTGTTGGGTTAATTTGCATACTCGATTGGCTGGTGGGCATTACAAAGGTACAGTCAATTTGCATCTTTCTCTTTATTAGTGTAGATATATATTGAGTGTAATGACTTGGGTCAATTTCTAGGGTCTCTGTTCTCTTCCACTGACCTATACTAGTGTGCCTGTTCTTATGCCAGTACCAAGCAGTTTTGATTATAGTGGCTTTTTAGTATAACTTGATATCTGGTATTGTGATACCTCTAATTCTGTCTTTTTTTTTAAATCCTCACCCGAGGATATTTTTCCATTGATTTTTTTGGGAGAGTGGAAGATAGGGAAAGACAGAAACATTACTGTGAGAAACACAAACATATCAATTGGTTGCCTCCTGCAGGAGCCCTGACCAGGGCCTGGACCAGGGAAGAGCCTGCAACCAAGGTGCATGCTCTTAACAGGAATTGAACCTGGAACCCTTTGGTCCGCAGGCTGATGCTCTATCCACTGAGCCAAACTGGCTTGGGCTCATTGACTTTTTGCATTGTTTTTTTAGTTTCTGTCATTTATTTCTGCTCTAATCTTGATTATTTCCTTCCTTCCACTTACTCTGGGCTTTTCTTCTTCTCTAAGTTGTAGTGTTAGTTTATTGTTTTTTCTTGTTTTTTGAGATAGTACTGAACTTCCCTCTCAAAACTGCTTTTGCTATGTCCCAGAGATTTTGGGTTGTTATGTGTTAATTTTCACTTGTTTCCAGGGAGTTTTTGATTATTTGATCTCATTGGTAACCCATTCATGGTTTTACATGCCCTTGACCAGAACCAAACCCGGGACCCTTCAGTCCACAGGCCAACGCTCTATCCACTGAGCCAAACCGGTCAGGGCCATTCATTGTTTAATGTTATTTAGCCTCCATGTGTTTGAATGTTTTTACTTTAGTTGATTTCTAATTTCATTCCATTGTGATCTGTGAAGATCAAAAGAGGTGGGTCTCTTGTAGACAGTATATAATTGGGTCATGTTTTTGCATCCATTCAACTACCCTATGTTTTTTGTTTAAGACTTCCAGGCAGAAAAATACTTTCTGAAGTACCACTAACTGGTACATTATATAAAATTTAAGTTACTTAGAAAGTGACAAAGAAAAATAAGTTTTAAAATGTACAAATTACTGAAAGTTACTGTATCAATAAAAGACCACTAAAAATTTTAATTTTAAGCCCAAAGCAGAAAACTCTGATAAATTTAACTTCAAATCTAGTTAAGAGTGTGGGCTCTGAAGTCAGGCAATCTAAGTTTGTATCCCAGCTCTGCCATTTCTATCTACTAAACCAATGTTTTCTGGCAAACCATTTAATTTCTGTGGGCCTCAAGTTCCACATATTTAAAGTGGGGGTAATAAAGTTTCTGGGTAAGTAAAGCACTTAGCACAGGGCCTGCCGTACAGTTAATCAAATAGTTCCGCTGTCCTAGTTCAACAATTTTAAGTGCACGTTTTCATATTCTAACATTTCTGAAACTGGTATGCATCTCACTATCAATGGTATATCATGGTTAATGGACAGTTTTTCTTTCTTTGGTAGTATGTAAAAATGGTGCACACTAGAAATGGATAGCATCTAATACTCAAAATAATATGGTATCAATTACGGTAAAGCTATATTATTCCCAGATTCTATTTTAAGGTTATTCTGAATATAGAAAAAAAAAAAGATTCTGAGTATATAACCAATTTAAAAATTTAAATATTTCATATGAGTAAAATATTCCCAACACATCACAAACAGAACAGATTTCAGACAAATCATTTTTGTAAAAAATGGTTTATCAATTCCATTTTTGTATAAAATACATGGGAGAAAGCCAGCCAATCAACACACAACTGTTGCCACGTGAAAAGATACTTTTATCAAACTTCGAGTCTAAGAACGTACAAATGTTTCTCTTACCATGTCTACAGTAATTGTCTATGCTGTTCCATTTAACTTTTTAAAATTCCATATATCCCCAATATTTCTTCTGTCCTAGTTACAGTACAATGACAGGGAGGAAGAGAGTTAAAACAATTCTCTAAGCAGTTTTCTGCTGACCCTTCTTTCCAATCAGAGACTTATGGATGTGAGGGATCACACCTAGAATGAAATAAAAAAATGAATTATTAAAAAGAACATTAAGCTGGCTGTATCTAACTACTTCAGTGCCTCAAACCAAAAAGAGCAATTATACAAACAGTAAAATTTACTTAAGTCCCCTCTCATGTCTGCTCCTATTTATTTATCTATACCAAGGGGGGCCCACCTCAGGGTCCGGGAACTCCTCTAAGACTGTATGTATAAAATGATGTGATTCTATGTGCTTTCTGGGAGAATAATAACCATAGCTTTCAAGAGGTTCCAAAGATGACCCAAAAAGGGTTAAGGGACACCAACTTACACCTCACCTTCACTGATCCTGACTCACCTGATCGCCTCATAGAGGATCGACATTTATAATCAGAAAGGCCAACAGCAATCTAGTCTGAAGGGGTGCTAATACGTACCACCCCCGGCTATGGTGGCCTTGATGAGAGAATCCAGCTCTTCATCCCCACGGATGGCGAGCTGCAGGTGGCGGGGAGTGATGCGCTTCACTTTGAGGTCCTTGGAGGCGTTGCCTGCCAGCTCCAGCACCTGCAAAGCACCGGGCGACAGCACGTCAGCCAAGGGGGTGTGGAGGGTTTAGTGGATTGCGTTTATAGCTAAAAACATCACTACAGTATCTGTACATAAGACACACAAAATGTTAGAAACCAATAGTACACTTTTCTTTTTCCTACTTTTTAATGAATTCTGGATATCAATGCTCCTCCAACAATGGATTTGGCATTGGACAGGAATATAAACATGTGAACAAGTCCCATCCAATATATTTGAACACAATCATATCCTTGAGAACAGATATTGTTTTTTTCATAAGTACCCTTGGAGGAGAGGTCATAGGAATGGTCAACAATTCCAAAATCCATTCTTTTTTATATTGTATAGTGCTTTTATAGAGCTCTCATTATTTCATTTGGCTTTTCAATATTCATTTTCTGTAAGAGCACTAGAGACTTCAGCAAAAAGCTATTACTATAGAAAAAAGTAAGGCCAAGGGATATTTTTCCTCAGCCAAGATTCTAAATGTGGACATCTAGAAAACCATGTAGTCTATTTCTGTATAACCTTTAATGGCTAGAACTTATTTCCTAGCACGTGTAGAAAAGATGAAAAATATAATTCAAAAAATTTTAGTCACCCTGGCTGGTGTGTTCAATGGTTAATGTCAGCACATGGACCAATGTTTCTCTTTCTCTCTCCCTCCACTCTCTAAAAATGAATAGATTTTTAAAGTTATTTTTATTCAGAGTTTTTAACATCACTGGGCCCTATTATACTAGTATGTATACAATAAGCTAGAAGCCCTTTATAGACCACACTGGCATCATAAACACTTTGACAGACTACAAAAATTACTCCACAGGCCCTCTGCACTTAAGAATGTGGGAAGCCTTCTTGTATATCTGAAGTAACTGGCATGCTTTAAAATCCACCAGAATCCCATCTCATTTTCTTTGGGACTCTGGCCTGGCACCAGTATCCTTTTTAAAAATATATATTTTTTATTGATTTGAGAGGAAGGGAGAGGGAGAAACATCAGTGATGAGAATCATGGATCAGCTGCCTCCTGCATACCCCCTAATGGGGATGGAGCCTGCAACCCAGGCATGTGCCCTTGACTTGAAATTGAGCCCGGGACCCTTTAGTTCGAAGGCCGATGCTCTATCCACTGATCCAAACCAGCTAGGGCCACCAGTATCTTTTGAGAGCTCCCCAAGTGACCCTAGCAGGAAGCCAAGGTTAGAAAGTGATTACCTCTACTAATGACTAAATTATTTTCTATACCTGTACTAACAATGAAACCCCAAACTTATATATCTGAAAATATGTCGACTGCTTCTGATTACTGTCGAATCTTAACTTAATCAAATGTAGTCAAAGTTCCCAAGAATAAAGAAAATGTAGTTCAAATGGAACTTGAACATTCTGAGCTAGGAGACTAGGCCTCTAGATGGGAATTAAATGTGTACCTTTCTGAAAAGTCTACAGCTAAACAAAAACTGGTGTAAAACTGATAAGGGAGGAAGGGGAAGAGAGGTTCTCAACTAGTTCCATATTGCCAAAACGAAACCCCTGGTTCACCATAGAGCAAAGCTGAAACTACTGGTAATTCAATCTTATTTATTTATTCCCGCCGCACCTCCTCCTCCAAAAAAAAAAAAAATCTGGATTTTTTTCCTGAGGGCAATGGAAAGCCTCTGGAGAAGTGTCATTCATATATATAATTTTATTGATTTTTACTTTTATTTTTAAAATAGATTTTGACTGATTTCAGAGAGAAAGGGAGAGGGAGAAATAGAAACATCAGTGAGAGAGAATCATTGATCAGCTGCCTTCTGCAAGCCCCCTACAGGGGATCGAGCTCGAAACCCAGGCATGCACCCTGGACTGGAATGGAACCCAGGACCTTTCAGTCTGCAGGCCGACACTCTATCCACTGAGCCAAACCAGCCAGGGCTAATTTTATTGATTTTCAAAGAGAAAGGAAGAGGGAGAAAGAGAAACATTGATGTGAGAGCAGAACATCGATGGGCTATCTCCTGCACATGCTCCCTACTGGGGATTTAACCCAAAACCTGGGAATGTGCCCTTACCAGAAATCGAACCCGTGACCTTGGTGTATCGGGATGATGCTCTAGCCAACTGAGCTACCTGGCCAGGGCCACCGGTAATTTAATCTTAAATGTTCAATGGGACACAAATGACCTGGATGAGGTTAATGAAATGACAGCAAAGATAATTAACACATAGTTTGACCCTAAATCTTTCTCAAGTAAAAACCCACCTTCTGTTTCTACTAGGCTGGCTACCTCTGCCACTTGACTTCTGGGGATACAGACCATGGAGTTTCGTGGCCGGCCACGTTTTCCTTAGGAGGGGCTAGAATGGAGGAAGTGGTGGTCCATGACCCGGGAAATAAGAACTCTTGCCCAGCCATAGCCCGTGTGGCTCAACTTGGTTGGGCACCGAAAGGTTGATGTTTTGATTCCTAATGGGGGCACATGCCTGGGTTTTGGGCTCCATCCCAGGTACGGGGTGTGCAGGAGCAGGCGATTGATGTTCTGCTCTCACATCAATATTTTTCTCTCTCTCTCTCTCTAAAAATCTATTTTTAAAAATCTTTAAAAAAAATTCCTGGTCAGGGCACATATTTGGGTTGCATGCTTGATCCCTAGGAGGGGGCATGCAGGAGGCAACCAATCAGATGTTCCTCTCTCATCAATGTTTCTATCTCTCCCTCTCCCTTCCTCCCTCAAAAAAAAAAAAAAAAAAAATCAATAAAGACATTAAAACACCACCACCACCACAAAAAAACAACTCTTTTTTTTTTCTTATATAACAAAGCTCTTTATTTTTTATTTTTTTAAATATATATTTTATTGATTTTTTTACAGAGAGGAAGGGAGAGGGATAGAGAGCTAGAAACATCGATGAAAGAGAAACATCGACCAGCTGCCTCCTGCACACCCCCCACCGGGGATGTGCCTGCAACCAATGTACATGCCCTTGACCGGAATCGAACCTGGGACCCTTCAGTCCGCAGACCGACGCTCTATCCACTGTGCCAAACCGGTTTCGGCACAAAAAACAACTCTTGCCCAAGTAACTTACCTTCCCGAAATGTGAAGCTAAGCACAATATAGCATATATTCATAAAATCATGCATAGAACCAGAATGATTATATCTTTTATCAAATTTTGTATTATATTTGTGATTTTTAAAAATGTATTATCACTGGCAAACCTTTCCCCCACCCCAAATCTTTATTAAGAGATTATGCTGTAACTTCTACTGATTATATACTTACTTCAGAGTTCACTCAATAGTATTTAAATTCCTTTGGCAGTCACTTAAAAATATGGATGGATGACCCTTGCTTAATTTTAAGAACGAGTAAACCAAGGTTCTCTTTGAGACTGGTACTGGGTAACAGGCTGATTAGGACATACCTAAAACTGCTACCAGCAGGGAGCATGCAGGAGGCAGCAGACTGATGTTTCCATTTTTCTCCCTCTCCCTTCCTCTCTCTCTAAAATCAATAAAAACATATTTAAAAAAAAAGAGACTAACAAGCAGATTTGTCTTTTTTGTTTTAAACTCATATTCCATGGTTCCAGCCTTTTCTAGTCTAGTACTTTTGGACTTCCATGTCTAACATCCCCTACACACCTCAGCAGTGAGGTACTCCAGGATTGCGGCACTGTACACGGCCGCGGTGGCGCCGACCCTTCCGTGGCTTGTGGTGCGAGTCTTCAAATGTCTGTGGATGCGGCCCACGGGAAACTGAAAGAGACACCGTCTGAATGGGAGGGACTGAAGAGCCTTAACAGCACACCACTGAGTGTAACCAAAGGCAAATAACTGAGTAAAGCATAAGTTAAAAAATTTGATTACCCATATTAGAAGCCAAATGTATTTGGCAAGGAACAGTCCTAGGGCCTGTGTGTTGTGTCCTAGTATTTAGCCCCAAATCTTCATGCCTGCTTTTACCCTCCTGAGAAGAGAATCCAAGTCCAAAGAACACAAACCACCACAGGGCTTTATGACTAGTTTCTGCATCAACGGAAGGTCATCGTAAGGTGAAGAGAAGCTGCCGTGCAGTCATCAACTGCACCTCCCATGTGGCCTCACAACCACATTCATGTCTGTTAATCCCTTCACCTAGCAGCCTCGTGCGACTCTGAACCTCCAACACGTTCCTTCAGCCTCAACTCCATTCTGTGTTTCAAGAGGAGACCTGACAAAAACCAACACCATTCGGTAACACGCTGTATTAAATATGTAAGGTCTTAATCTACGTGGGTTTGATTACAGAAACTAACAAAGTATTCTCTAAAAAAACAACCAACACCATTCTTTCATTGTGACTCTCTACTTTCTGAAAACGGGTCCTTTCTCATTCCCAAAATATCCTAATCCCCCTGATCTGCACCCTTTACTATTCTCTACCCATTTTTTATGGACCCTCCTCACCCTGTTCCTCTCCACAGGCTCCTCTCCTTCTGCACACTGCACTGAGAACCTCTCCACACGTCTAAGTCAAGTGCTTCCAGTTACAGCCTAGGTGCCTGCTTTCCGAAGGCAACATTTAAAAGCAAATCCGGAGACCCTTTCTTTCCTGTCACATATTTTCTCCCAAACGCTAGCACCATTCTTGAAGACCAGGGTAACACTTTAATGACCAAATGTATTAGCCGCCTCCAGATGGCAACCTTCCGGAGAGGAGAAAAGGCAGGATTTGGGATGGGGTGGAGCAGAACCCAGGCCTTGCTCCCCAATGCATCCTCAGCGATTGGCCTGTCCTCCGGCAGAGAGGAGGACCTCAAACACCATTTCTCCTTGGGTTGCAGGTTACAGAGTTCTAATACGAACTCCAAGCTCTGCTACTCCGCAGGCTTTTGTGTGTTTCTCAGGGGTTCACCCTATCCTTGTGTTGCTTTCTTATGCTCTACGTGGAAACTCATTTACAGCATGAACTACCAATTTTACAGAAATGATTTTAAATTTGTAGTTATTTCTATCACCTCACTTGGAAAGCTGGACTCAAATCTACAACTTTTGGACATTTTCATGTGGATGTTTTGGTAGAACTCCAAAATGACTCCACTTAAATTCTTAAATCTTCTAACATATCCTTACCACAAGCTCCTGTGTCCCTTAGTTCTGAGGCTTACAGAAACCTTTGACTTTCAACACCATACCTCTCCTCCCACTTTTTGGGAGTACATGAATGACTCCTGTTCCTATCTTTCCCACTTCCATTCAAGTATGTATTACCTTACTCCTAGCACCACTGCAACAGCCTCCACCTTCCTTTCATCTCCCACTTCAAATAAATCTAATAGAAATTTACATGAGTTAAAATATAGAATGTACCCATCAAGTTTAAGTTCCTGTCCCCTTCCTGCAGTACCACCTAGATCAGGTCAGCCTCTTGTTCAAAAACTTTCAGTGGCTCACCACTGCCAAGAGGATAAAATCCAAACCTTACAGTCTGGCCTTTGAACTTTCCTGTTTACAAACTGTCTCATATGCACAGAATAATTCTTACTCATCCAGAAAATTTTTAATTTGTAGACTAAAGGTGCAATTATTCAAATAGATGAAGGTTGAAAGTATTTAGTATTTTGATACAATTTATAAAATAATCAGAAACATAGTTATAATCTAGAAATAATAGATTTTAAGAGAGCAAAATTACCCAATTTATTTAAGACCTCTTCATAACTGTTCTAGTTTGGAAGAAGAGAATACAAATTAAAAGATAATTGCTTTATGATTTAAATTTTGACCAATTAACCTCATTATTAAAGGTCAGTAGTAGTATATTTTATAATTATTGAAACTTCTATGGGTTGTGAAATTACAACAGTAAAGAATTTAATAATGAATTACAATATCATAGATACATTACCTGTAGCCCAGCTCTCTGTGAGCGAGACACTGCCTTAGCCTTGGCCTTCCCACTGTCCTTACCAGCTTTGCCTCCAGCCTATGTGAAAAAAGACTCCAGGTAAAGATGCTATTTCAAAATATTCAGGAAACAAAAATTTTCTAATTTTATTTTAGTCAGTTAAAAAAAATCTAGGTGATCTCCTTCCTCAATTTTATATAAATTAATAATGATGTAAATATATATACAATATACATAGCAATATACATGTGTTATATCACCACTTACTAATTTATTTAAAATGAGGTCAAACCTTACTTAAATGAAATTGCTAAAAATTTGAACATATTTTTCAAATTTCAGACTGAAGAATCTTCATGTCAACATATAATTTCCACAAGAACATTCAGAACTTAGCTCTTCTAGGAGGAAACCAGTAAAAATAAATAAATAAATAAAAATTTAACATCCATGAATGGTGTGGCTTAGTTGGTTGGAGAATCTTACAGTACACCAAAGGTGGCGGGTTTGATCCCCCTGTCAGGGCACATATAAGAATCAACTGGTGAGCCCTGCCAGTGTGGCTCAGTGGTTGAACCCCATCTATGAACCAGGTCAGGGTTCGATTCCCAGTCAGGGCACATGCAGGGGCTGTGGGCTCAATCCCCAGTGGGAGGTATGTAGGAGGCAGCCAATCCATGATCCTCTCTCATCATTGATGTTTCTCTCTCTTTCCCTCCCTGAAATCAACAAAAATATATTTTATTTTATTTTTTAAAATATATATTTTATTGATTTTTTACAGAGAGGAAGGGAGAGGGAGAGAGAGTTAGAAACATCGATCAGCTGCCTCCTGCACACCCCCCACTGGGGATGTTCCTGTAACCAAGGTACATGCCCTTAACTCCAATTCAACCCGGAACCATTCAGTCCACAGGCCGACACTCAATCCACTGAGCCAAACAGGTCAGGGTAATAAAAATATATTTAAAAAAAAATCAACCGATGAATGTGTAAATAAGTGGAACAAATCGATGTCTGTCTTTAATATCAATTTTTATAAAATCAACTGTGACCCTAGCCAGTTTGGCTCAGTGGATAGAGCGTCAGCCTGGGAACTGAAGGGTCCCAGGTTCGATTCCGGTCAAGGGCATGTACCTTGGTTGCTGGCACATCCCCAGTGGGGGGTGTGCAGGAGGCAGCTGATCAATGTTTCTAACTCTCTATGCCTCTCCCTTCCTCTCTGTAAAAAATCAATAAAAATATATTTAAAAAGAAATATGAAGCTATTTTTTTTAAAAAAAGTCAACTGTGTATAGTCCTCCTAAGTGCATGTCTCTGTTAATTTAATGTTTATTTCTGAAAACCATATATTAAAAAAAAGAAACTGTGACAGCAATTAGGAGCAGGAAAAGTCTAAGAATTAATTCATGTCGCTTCCTTAAATTTCTTTATTTCTGCGGTCAGTCAAGTAACAATATATTCTCACTTACTCCTCACAGAAATCTTTGCCCTGGTATAAAACATTTAAAAACCGCCCTAGCTTGTTTGCTCAGTGGTTAGAGCATCTGCCTGCAGACTGTAGGGTCCCGGGTTCGATTCTGGTCAAGGGCACAGGCCCAGGTAGCGGCTGGATCCCCAGTGGGGGGCGTGCAGGAGCCAGCTGATCCATGATTCTCTCTCATCTTTGATGTTTCTCTCTCCTTCTCCCTTCCTCTCTGAAATCAATAAAAATATATTCAACAACAACAACAAAACAAAAAACCTCTCAACTGGTGCACGGTCTAAAATTCTAGTCACTGTCTATGAATTATGAACTAAGAACTATTATGAACTAAAAGCCACCGCTGGCAAAACACCGCAGGCTTCCCAATTCACTCCTAAGCCATTTCCATCTACTGTTCAATCCGCCATGTCTACCTATCTGCTTTTTAACAAGGCAGATACAAAAGCCGCTTTTAGAAACCTGACACAGAAACGGCCGTTTCCAAGGTTCGGGGAGTTCAGACCCACTTCCGAGTTGACAGATCAGACTGTGCGCCGAGTGCACGTGATGCCTGAGGAACAAAACGCAAGCGCTGTACTCGCTCTGACCCTCGCCGGGGATGCCCGACTTAGAGAGGAGGGGAGACACGGATCCGTGCGCCCGACAGGGGCTCGGACCCGCGGCCGTTCGGTGCACGGGACCCGCTCCAATCAACCAGCGGCACCGGCCGGGGCAGGCGCGGTCCGTTTTTCATCGCGGCAACCGGGTCGGGACCGAGCTGGGCTCTGCACTCGGCAGGGCACGCCGACACTAACGGACGCGGCTGGCTTCCGCTCAAGTTTAAAATCCTACGGGCTCGCTGACAGCTCGGCGCCTCCGGTATTTTTAGCTGCCGGGCAAGGGACACGGTGCACGGCCCTCCGCTGGGGCGCGCGTGACCCCGGGAGCCCCGGCGGGGCGCGGCGGCCGGACCTGCGCCTCGCGCGCCCGCGGAAGGGCTTCGGCCCCGGGGCCGCAAGGCCCTTCGATGAGTTGGGGACCCGCGCGTCCCCACGGAGCGCTGCGTCCCGGCCACACGGCGCACCACTCAGACCCAGACGCGCCCGCCGGCGGCGGAGGTGCTGCCGCCCGCTCAGGCCGCCCGGCCGCCGCCCGCCCGCCCCGCCGCCGCCCCCGCCCCCGCCCTCACCATAGTCTCGGCCGCTCCCGCCCTCGCTCCCGCCGAGCCGCCGCCGCTGCTCCCGCAGCACCGACCGCCGCTGTCGCCGCCGGAGCCCGGACAATAACCGGGGCCCGCCTCGCGCCGCCCCGACCAATAGCCGCCCGCTTTGCTAGTTTGAACCGCGGCGGCCGCCCAATCGCACGTCTCCTTCTATCCAGACCCCGCCCCCCGGCACCTCCTCCCTAACGGCTGTTTGTTTTTGCACACGGCACGTGGGGGCGGGGCCTCCAGCCTCCACTGGGACAGGCAAGTGAGCGAGTAGGGGCGGGGCCTCGCGCCGCTCTCCGCCTGCGTCCGTGGCAGAGCCTGATGAGCGGAGCGATGGACCAGTGAGGGTGGACGGTGGGTGCCTATTAGCCAATGAGAACATCGCCCGCGAGCAAGGGAGGCGGGCCTCAGGAGACCACAGCGGGATTAGCCAGCGGGAAGCGACTGGAGGGCGGCGGCGGTTTTCCCGCGCATTCGCGGAGTCCGCTCTCCCGCTCTGAACTTCTGGGAAGGGAGAGGCTGTGGGCGTCGCTTCTGCCCGCGGGGTTTATGGCTCCCGCGGGGTTTATGGCTCCCGGGGCGTGTACGCGTTAGCGGGGCTCGTGTCGCGGCGGACGCTGACCCCCGGCCGGCATTTCACAGGTCTCACCAGGTGGGCGGCCCTGCCCCGCGGTGTGAAGGACCCTCTGACAGGAGGGAAGGTAACGAGGGCTGAGGTGAGGAAGGAGGCCTGAACCGGAGGCGCGGGGGGAACCTAGAGCCTGGAAGTTAAGGGACTGCGCCCGCGCCTCCTTTCGCTCTGAGCCACCTGCCGGGATGTCCCTGGGAGCCTGTCCCCGGTCACGGGGAAGCAGACGCGGGGGGATGTCATGGCGCAGGCCCCGCAGTGCGCTCGCCTGGCCACCACGTGCGCTCGCACTCGGCTCTGCGCTGTCAGCCGTGGCCACTTCTGTCCTCGTCACAGCCCTCCCCTTCCTTCCCTCATCGACCCCACTCTCCGTCAGCACAGCTCTCGGCATGTTTTCCTCAACCCGGTTGACTCGGACAAGATCCAGATCCCCAGAAGGCTGCATTTCCTGGCCCCGCGTGCTTCGGTGCCCTTGGTTTTGCCTTTGCTGGGAACAGCCCCCATGGCAGCTTCTCGCCTGCTGACCGAGTCACCCTTCAGGTGTCAGCGAAGACTTCCTCCCTTCCGGCCTCCGGACACCCTCGCCTGGACGGGGTGCCGGCCCCCGGGATCTGCCACCTCAGCTCTTTTTTTTTTTTTTTAAATATATTTTATTGATTTTTTACAGAGAGGAAGAGAGAGGGATAGAGAGTCAGAAACATCGATGAGAGAGAAACATCGATCAGCTGCCTCTTGCACACCCCCACTGGGGATGTGCCCGCAACCAAGGTACATGCCCTTGACCGGAATCGAACCTGGGACCTTTCAGTCCGCAGGCGGTGGCTCTGTCCACTGAGCCAAACCGGTTTCGGCCACCTCAGCTCTTATTGCCCGAATTGCATTGGTTTCCGTCGCACGCACGGCGTCGTCGTGAGGCCTGGGACAGTACCAGGCACCCGTAAAAGTCACTTGGCGAAGGAAGGGAAACGATGACATTCTTGAAAGCCACTGAGACAGTCATTTAGTGGGAAGGCTTGAGTTTGAATACAGACTCCTTCACTCACTAGTGCTGTGACCCGGACCAGCTATTCTACATCATCAGGCCCGTTGTGTCCTATGTGAAACTGGAAACTACAGTTACAGTAATCAAGATAGTGTACTGGGCCCTAGCCGGTGTGGTTCAGTGGGTAGAGCGTCGGCCTGCGGACTGAAGGGTCCTGGGTTCCATTCCAGCCGAGGGCACATGCCTGGGTTGTGGGCTCGATCCCCAGTGGGGGGCGTGCAGGAGGCAGCCGATCAATGATTCTCTCTTATCATTGATGTTTCTATTTCCCTCTCCCTTCCTCTCTGAAATTAATAAAAATATATATTTTTTAAAACTTAAGAAAAAAAAAGATAGTGTACTGGCATAAGGATAGACATAGGCACAAAGCATGAAATAATTTTCGAGGGAATGCTAACTTCTTAACAGGAAACTCATATTGTCTCCACTCTCCACCCCTCAGCCTTCCTGTCATGGGTTGAGATTTCCAGGAAAATGTGGTTAGGTTGAAATAAACTGGTTCTCATCACAGACAAAGTAGTCCCTTTACTGATTTCTATGTCCTGTTTAGAGGTGGGAGAGTGTGTTGAATGATCATTGACTCTTCCCACAAATTGCACTTGGCCCAGAGGAGCTCCATTGCCCACAGTCACACTCCTTTTCAGGGGACAGCCTCCCTCCAATGACTGATGGATATTTTGCCTTAATTTGGGACAACTATGAAGGGCCCTTCCAGCTGCAGGTTTTCCTGGGTGATTAACACTGCATCCCAGTTTAACTTCTCCCTCTACTTAATCCTGCTTCCTTCATTTTCTCAGTCATGTTGCTAAGAGCATTCCATAGTAAACTTTAAGGTAAATCCCCATGTAAAAGTCTGTTTTCTGAGAAATCTGACCTAAGACAATGGCTTTTCTATGCAATTATTTATTTAATCAACTTTTAAAAAATATTTTTTAAAATTAATTTTAGAGAGGAAAGGAGAGATAGAAACATCAGTGATGAGAGAGAATCATGGATCAGCTGCCTCCTGCCCGCCCCCCACTGGGGACTGAGCCAGCAACCCGGGCATGTGCCCTGCCCAGGGAATCAAACTGTGACCTCCTGGTTCATAGGTCGATGCTCAACCACTGAGCCACGCCAGCTGGGCTATTTAATCAACTTCTGAATGAGCAGTATATTCACATGTCCAAAAATGTTAAAGGTACAAAGAACTTCCATTTACAATAGCATCTAAAAGAATAAAATACTCGGGAATAAATTTCACAAACGAAGCACAAGATTTATAATCTTTTTCTTTTTTTTTTAATATATTTTATTGATTTCTTACAGAGAGGAAAGGAGAGGGATAGAGAGTTAGAAACATCGATGAGAGAGAAACATCGATCAGCTGCCTCCTGCACACCCCCAACCGGGGATGTGCCCGCAACCCAGGTACATGCCCCTGACCGGAATCGAACCCGGGACCCCCCAGTCCACAGGCTGATGCTCTATCCACCGAGCCAAACCAGTTTCGGCTATAATCTTTTTCTTAATGTGTTTTTATTGATTTCAGAGAGGGAGGGAGAGATAGAAACATCAATGATCAGAGATAATAATTGATCAGCTGCCTCCTGCATGCCCCACACTGGGGACTGAGCCCAAAACCTGGGCATGTGCCCTGATGGAATCAAACCATGACCTCCTGGTTGATAGGTCAGTGCTCACACCACTGAGCTGGGCTATACTCTCTTTTTTAATTTTTAAAAAATTGATTTCAGAGAGAGGGAGAGAAGGATAGAAACATCAATAATGAGAGAGAATCATTGATCTGCTGTTTCCTGCATGCCCCCTCCAGTGGGTCGAGCCCACAACCCAGGGATGTGCCCTGATTGAGAACTGAACCATGACTTCCTGGTTCATGGGTCAATGCTCAACCATTGAGCCACACCGGTAGGCAAGATTTATACTCTTAAAACTACTAAACATTGTTGGAAAAACTAAAGATCTAGGAGAATCACAGCTTGCTGCTTTGTAGAAATTGACAAGACCATCCTAAAATTCATGTGGGAATGCAAGAGAACCAGAATAGCCAAAATAATCTTGAAAAATAATTAAGTTGGAGGATGCACACTTCTCAATTTCAAAACTACAAAGTCACAGTCATCAAGATAGTGTACTGGCATAGGATAGACATAGACCAAATGGAATATATTAGAGCCTGTGGTCATTGGGCATTGGACTAGGAGGTCAAAAGAAGTCAGTGGGAGTCCTGGCTGGGTAGATCAGTTGGTTAGAGAGTTGTCTAAAATGCTGAAGTTGCCCTGGTCAGTTTGGCTCAGTGGATAGAGCGTTGGCCTGCGGACTCAAGGGTCCCAGGTTCAATTCCGGTCAAGGGCATGTACCTTGGTTGTGGGCACATCCCCAGTAGGGAGTGTGCAGGAGGCAGCTGATCGATGTTTCTCCCTCATCAATGTTTCTAACACTCTATCCCTCTCCCTTCCTCTCTGTAAAAGATCAATAAAATATATTTTAAAAAAACAACAACAACCAGAGAAACCAAGATGGCAGCATAGGTAAACACGTAAACTGCTGCCTCGCACAACAATTTCAAAACTACAACTAAAAGACAAAACGAACACCATCCAGAACCACAGGAAAGCTGGCTGAGTGGAAATTCTACAACTAGAAGGAAAGAGGAAAGCACACGGAGAATCAGAGGAGCTGCAAAAGGCTGAGGTACGGAGACACGTGCGCGGGAGGCTGAGTGCCTGGCTGGCTTTCTCTAGCGGGAAGGAGACAAAAGCTCCCGACTGGCCCTAACCGGTTTAGCTCAGTGGATTGAGCATTGGCCTGAGGACTGAAAGGTCCCAGGTTCAATTCTGGTCGGGGACACATGCCTGGGTTGCGGGCTCGATCCCCAGCAGGAAGCAGTGGATCAATGAGGCTCTCTCATCATTGATGTTTCTGTCTCTCCCTCTCTATTCCTCTCTGAAATCAATAAAAAAATATTAAAAAAAAAAAGCTCCCAACTGCGCTGAACCCCAGTTCCAACTTCACTGAACCCCAGTTCCGGGCAAGACCCTGGGGACCCAGGCTTATATGGGGGGGTGGAATCTGGACTGTCAGGCGGAAACTCAGGGGAGCCGCGAAAGGCAGAGGTCTGGAGGCGCATGCGTGAGTGCTCAAAGAGAGGACTGACTGCTGAATGCCGCTGGCTTTCTCTAGCGGGTGAGAAACGGAAGATCCCCCACGACGCTGAACTCCAGTTCCGGGTGAGAATCCAGGAATCCAGATTCATTGGGGGAGAAACTGGACTGTCTGGCAGCGGGTGAAACTCGAGGGCGCCTTACGCTTAGAGGTGCTTGCAGCGATTACCGAGGGACACTGAGACCCAGGGGCATCATAGGGCAGGGCTGACGGGAATCCAAGACTGTCTGCTCAGCCCTGAGACTCCGCCCCATCCAAGCTGAGCACAGAGGCTTTTGCAATTTTGCAAGTCTTGTCTCATAAGACTGTCTCCATCACAGAAGTTCTCCGGGCATAGACACAGCTGATCCTCACTCCTAGCCAATTGGACTGGAGGTCAATTCCTCCCAGTGATACCAACAACAATCAAGACTTAACTACAACAAGGCTGTACACACAGTCCACAAAGGGGTGCACCAAGAGTGTCCACCTCAGGTAACTGGGGAGGCCAAGCCATTGGGCCATATAGGACACCTAGCACACAAAGCTGCCCTATCAACTCAGGGAAGCAGCGAAAATGCGGAGACAAAGAAACAGATCACAAACAAAAGAAATGGCCCTGGCCAGCTTGGCTCAGTGGATAGAGCGTCGGCCTGCGGACTGAAGGGTCCCGGGTTCGATTCTGGCCAAGGGCACATGCCTGGGTTGCGGGCTTGATCCCCAGTAGGGGGCGTGCAGGAGGCAGCCGATCAATGATTATCTCTCATCATTGATGTTTCTATCTCTCTCTCCTCCCTTCCTGTCCGAAATCAATAAAGAAATATATTTAAAAAAAAAAACAAAAAACAACAAAAGAAATGAAGGAAAACAAACGACTGGATATAGAGTTCAAAACCACAGTTATAAGGTTTTTCAAGAATTTCCTAGAAAAGGCCGATAAATTTAGTGAGACCCTCAAGTATATGAAAAAGGACCAACTAGAAATTAAGCATACACTGACTGAAATAAAAAATATTACAGAGACCCAACAGCAGACTAGAGGAACGCAAGAATCAAGTCAAAGATTTGAAATACAAAGAAGCAAAAAACACTCAACCAGAAAAGAAAAAAGAATCCAAAAATTTGAAGATAGTGTAAGAAGCCTCTGGGACAACTTCAAGCATACCAACATCAGAATAATGGGGGTGCCAGAAGAAGAGAGAGAGCAAGATACTGAAAACCTATTTGAAGAAATAATGACTGAAAACTTCCCCCACCTGGTGAAAGAAATAGACTTACAAGTCCAGGAAGTGCACAGAACCCCAAACAGAAGGAATCCAAAGAGGACCACACCAAGACACATCATAATTAAAATGCCAAGAGCAAAAGACAAAGAGAGAATCTTGAAAGCAGCAATAGAAAAACAGTTAATTACCTACAAGGGAGCACCCATACGATTGTCAGCTGATTTCTCAACAGAAACTATGCAGGCCAGACGGGAGTGGCAAGAAATATTCAAAGTGATGAACAGCAAGAACCTACAACCAAGACTACTCTACCCAGCAAAGCTATCATTCAGAACCTGAAGGGCAGATAAAGAGCTTCACAGATAAGAGAAAGCTAAAGGAGTTCATCACCACCAAACCAGTATTACATGAAATGCTGAAGGGTATTCTTTAAGAAGAGGAAGAAGAAAAAGGTAAAGATAAAAATTATGAAGAACAAATACATATCTATCAACAAGTGAATCTAAAAATCAAGTGAATTAAAAATCTGATGAACAGAATAAACTGGTGAATATAATAGAATCAGGGGCATAGAAAGGGAGTGGACTGAAAATTCTCAGCGGGAAAGGGGTGTGGGGGGTGCGGGAAGAGACTGGACAAAAATCGTACACCTATGGATGAGGACAGTGCAGGGGAGGTAAGGGCAGAGAGTGGGGTGGAAGCTATGGGTGGAGGGGAGCTATGGGGGGAAAAAAGAGGAACAACTGTAATAATCTGAACAATAAAGATTTATTAAATTAAAAAACAACAACAACCAAAATAACACCCACCCCCACCCCCAAATAACCCATGGGAAACTTAAAAAATAAATAAAATAAAATGCTGAAGTTGTGGGTTTGATCCCTGGTCACAGCACATACAAGAATCAACCAAAAAATGCATAAATGTAACAACGAATGGATGTTTCTCTCTCTAAAATCAATTAAAAATTTTTAAACAAGAAAATTCGTTAGGGAAATTACAATCTTTTGACAAGTGGTGCTGGTATTTCTCCTTAAAGAGAATTTGCTTTCTTTTATTTATTTATATAGAAAATGGATAGGCAGGAAATGAATCAACATGCTGAAGTGTTCCCTCGGAAGCCTTCAAAGACTAAGTGGTAGTTACAGTGTAGAAACACTGCAGCAAAAACCCCAAGAATTTCCCCCACACTTGTTTCTGTCTTAGAAACCTTAAGCTGCAAAGGTCTGGGAGAGTTCAGCAGTTGTATCCAAAATAGAGCTTGCAGTCCCCACCAGAAAGGTATGGGTCAGATGAGGGGCAGACAGATGAGATCCCACTGTCCTGATGACTCACTTGCCTGAGCGATATGGCCAGCTGGGTTTTCCTTGCCGGGAAATTGGCAGCTGCTGGACTAGAACATTCCACATTGCTGACAATAGTTCTCCTTCCCTCAGAAGACTGTTTTCTGCCATTTTTCCTGAGAACTTAACATGCTTTCTCCTTTCTTTTCCTTTCTCTTTTGTGTTATTTACTAGAGGCCCGATGCATGAAATTTGTGCAAGAGTAGGCCTTCCTTCCCCCGGCTGCTGGCACCGGCTTCCCTCTGGCACCCAGGACCTGGGCTTCCCTTGCAGCCCCGACTTCGTCCAGAACGACCTCCAGTCTAATTAGCATATTATGCTTTTATTATAGATACTAAAGGTGGGGACCCTGCCTTTATGTTCTGAATTATGCATTACAAGGGATGCAATATCTATATATATAATCTATATATACAAAAGGTTAATATGCTGTGTCCCTCCGACTGGTCACTATGATGTGTACTGACCACCAGGGGGTAGATGCTCAACACAGGAGCTGCCGTGATGCACACTGGCCATTTACAAAGAAATGGCACCGAGGACCTGGCACCAACAAAGCAACACTCGACTTCCCCCAAGTGGGACACAGGTTCCACCACCACCTCGAGTGACACCTCACCAAATCGCAGCCAATGCTGCCGAGACCCCATGGCGCAAAATGCGTCCCACAGCCTAGCCTGGAAACGGTGGTTGTGGGCACCGGGTAATGACGTCACATAGCAATGCCCAGCTTTCTCTCCCTAGCAACAGGCCACTCAACAATAAATGGCATTATGGACCTGGTACCAACAAAGCAACTCAGCTTTCCCCAAGTGGGATACAAGCCCCGCCACCACCCCGGAGCTATAGTCCACCAAATCACAGCCGACGCTGCCGAGAACCCATTGGTGCCAAATGCGGCCCACATCCCAGCCCAGCTCAGAATGGTGACTGTGGGGGCTGGGTAATGATGTAACATAGCAACACCTGGCTTCCTCTCCCTAGCGACTAGCCTCCTTGCAGTTTCTTCAGCCCAGGAACAGGACTTGCTTTATAGCCTGGTGCAAACATTTTACAGTTTAACCAAATGTCTGTGAAGCATTTTTACGTGCCTCATCTCATTTGATCCTCACAGAAGTCCTGGAGTAGGCAGATAGGAGACTCGGTAGAATCCTATTTTCATTAGCTGCAAAAAAGCTCTCCCTGGTGCCAATGCACATGTGTTTCCATCTGTCATTGTCATTCATGAATTTGGTTGACACTTCTAATATAGAGAAAGAGCAAATAGCGATATTAAAATATTGCTTCTAATTAATTTCCTTTTAATGTGCACGAATTTGTGCACTGGGCCTCTAGTATATTCATAAAGGGGCTCAGGGAATTCTTCCAAACCTCCCTTCCTCTGTCCACCTACACTGG
The DNA here is from genome assembly GCA_025583905.1 of Ia io. Lineage (NCBI taxonomy): Eukaryota > Metazoa > Chordata > Mammalia > Chiroptera > Vespertilionidae > Ia > Ia io. Next base: position 83,708,457 of record JAJQQW010000016.1, on the reverse strand, counting down.
GCCCACTTCCTCCTTGGGGCTTGGGGAAATGGCTTCTTAGGATTTGAGATTCATAGAGGTGTTTTATTTATTTATTTATTTTAATTTTTTAAAAAAATATATTTTATTGATTTTTTACAGAGAGGAAGAGAGAGGGATAGAGAGTTAGAAACATCGATGAGAGAGAAACATCGATCAGCTGCCTCTTGCACACCCCCTACTGGGGATGTGCCCGCAACCAATGTACATGCCCTTGACCGGAATTGAACCTGGGACCCTTAGCGTCCGAAGGCCGACGCTCTATCCACTGAGCCAAACCGGTTTCGGCCATAGAGGTGTTTTAATGAGTGGGGAGATCTGTAGCAAATTTCAGCTGAAACCCATCCTAGCTTCCTAGTCACATAAACCAGAATATTTGAACCCTAAATATACCCTCAATCCAATGTATGTTCCTTCTAATTCTTCTGAAAAGCTTTCTACTATTTTCTCTCTTAACCCACTAAACTATAAGTTCCACTTGGACCGTATCTTCCACACCTAGTACAATAATTTGGTACATAAAGAACTGTATGAATTTACAACATGATCTGGCCTCATGGTTATTAAGAAGATTTCAGAGTGCTGACCACCAGGTGGCTCTCATCTCCCTAAGTACCAATGGCTTCTACAGGAAACCGGACACTGTTAATATAGCACCTTAAGGGTTTTGTGTGTTAAGAGATACTGGAGTCACGCTGTTGGTTTATGAGAGTCAGGAACAGAACCTAACTCACAAAATTCCAAAACGCTGAAGTCATACCCCGATACCTTGAGGTGCTGGCTTCAAAAGAGCTCTTCAAGCTGCAGCCTGGCTGCACACCCAGAACGTCAGTGACAACTTTACACTAAGCGGACAAAATCAGCAGGGCCGCCCTAACCTGTTTGGCTCAGTGGATAGAGCGTTGGCCTGAGGACTGAAGGGTATCCGGTTCGATTCCGGTCAACGGCACGTACCTCAGTTGCAGGCTCCTGGCCCTGGTTGGGGACATGCAGGAAGCAACCAACTGATGACTCTCTCATATTGGTGTTTCTGTTTCTCCCTCTCCCTTCCACTTTCTTTAAAAATCAATGGAAAAAATATCTTCAGGTGAGGATTTAAAAAAAAAAAAAAAAAAAAAAAAAATCAGCCCTGGCTGGTTTGGCTCAGTGGATAGAGCGTTAGCCTGCAGACTGAAGGGTCACAGGTTCGATTCCAGTCAAGGGCACATGCCTGGGTTGTGGGCTCGATCCCCAGTGGGGGACATACAGGAGCCAGCCAATCGGTGATTCTCTCTTATCAATGTTTCTAGGTCTCTTTCCCTCTCCCTTCCTCTCTGAAATCAATAAAAATATATTAAAAAACAAAATTCAGCAGGGCTATAGCAGAACCAGTGCACCAGGGCGAATGCTTCCTGAGGCCTCTGTCAGTTAGTGACAATAGCTCATTTCCCCAGAACTTCTGGGATTTCTGCAGTTGAGGCTCCAATGGGGTTTGACCATCAGCAGCAGCATCACCTGGGAACTTGCTAGAAATGCAGCTTCTCACACTCCGCCCAGACCAGCTGAACCAGAAGCTCAGGAATTGGAGTTTAAGAAGCCCTCCACGTGACGAAGGCACACTGAAGGGTTCTATGTGAAGAAAAGCTCGTAGGTTCTCCCAGTGAGGGCACTGCTGACACAGTATTTCACAATTCCATTTGCAAACTTCTCTCAAAATGAGCTGTTTTGGGGTTTGAGTGTTGATGTAGGTAATTTCAGCACAGAAGCATAGATTAAGGTCGTATTTGAGTGCTTTCGATCACGCATTTCTTTTGTTTTCCTCTAGCACAGTGGCCGGCTAACCGCGGCTCGCGAGCCACATGCGGCTCTTTGGCCCCTTGAGTGTGGCTCTTCCACAAAATACCACGGCCTGGGCGAGTCTATGTTGAAGAAGTGGCGTTAGAAGAAGTTTAAAAAATGTGGCTCTCAAAAGAAATTTCAATCGTTGTACTGTTGGTATTTGGCTCTGTTGACTAATGAGTTTGCCGACCACTGTCCTAGTACAATGGCTTGTAAGTCATTTCAGTGGAAACTCACCCAATCCCAGACCCATTTATGAGCCCCAGCAGGGGCTGTGTGGCATCTCCCTCCCAGTCACCAGGTAATTCTTTAAATTAGAGACACCAGCACAAGATTGTCATTCACTTTTCCGCATACTTTATTTGTTACAAACATACAATTTTTTAAATATAGACTGTAAAACTCCATTTGCAAAAGTCTGCTATTGTAAGGAGTACACACCAGCAGTAAGGATTCTTAAACTTTTTTCTCTGTGAGTTTTTCTGTCAGTTTTGCTAGTTAGTGGTAATTACGGGACCCGCCATTTTAGAGACCTGTCTGAAGCAGCCCTGCTCATCTCAAAATTGACCGCAATCTGAGCTTCAACCTCCAGGCAGCGAGATCAACAGCCCATCTAGACTCTGCTTTTGGACATTTCCAGGAAGTATGGTTTCTGAATGGATACTGCACTTTACGGATTTGTTTGAATTGCCCATGCAGCTGTTTGTTAAAGTGCATTCTTCTTTTAAAAAATAAGAGGAATAATCTTTACTCTTTAATCAAGGTACTTTAAAAAATGAACTTTTTGGTCTCTCAGCAGATATTCCCAAGTTGATCCTATCACTACAGATTTTAGTGTTCTATTTACAAGTATTTATAGGGTTACAGGTGGAGGGGACCTTATACATTTAAAGGTGCAGCTTCTTTTGAAGCAGAAGTCAGTCCTACAAATTCACACATAAGAACACACACTTGGTTTACAATGCACAGCAGGTGGGTATTTACACAGACTGAAGACACCCCAAAACCCCCTTTAAAGTAACTTCCATAGCTTCTCAGCCTTTCAGCTAAGATCAATTGTAAAGTGACTTCCAACCTTAACTCTACTTGTACATCTGATTAGATCAGGAAGCTGTCTCCTGCTGTCAAGATTTGGTTTTAACTTCATTCAAACAATGCCTATAGATTCTCTACCAGCAGGACATCAGCCTCACTTTGGAGTGAAGAATCTAATGTAAGGAAGCCCTGATAGATATGACTGGAAACATCCCAGAATACAAATGGACTTTTAAAAATGATCATGGAAAAACACCTGCATGTAGTTGCAAAAGGAAGCATAAATCCCCATTAATTTCCCTAGAACTATAATCTTGATATTATTCAAATATTGATAATTGAGAAAACTCAAAATATACTTGGCCTGCTACCATAACATGCAAAACTGCCCACTCTTTATAAGTATGCCCTGCTCTGATTTAAAATGTTTCTGCACTTGCCCAGTCTATTAACTTCTAGGAAATCACAGAGCTTTTTATAACAGAGGTGGCATGTGGACTGGGAGAAAAGGGTTTACATCTCATATCTGAAGAGCTGGAAATGAAACTCCCAAATTCCTACACATGTGCTTAGTGACAGAATTTTTTCAATTTTCTTAGGACTCTCCCCGCAGTTATATGTTCCCAAAAAAGCAATTTTAAAAGGGGAAATATACTACTTGCTCTGCTATTTTAAAATATAAAGATTTTTTTGAATCAACCTGATCTTGTGACACAGGGTATGAGTGGGGACAAAAGTTTGCCTTTAAGGAATAAGGGTTGGTCTAAATCAATTTTCCTGAAAGAGTTAGCCATTAAAATGATTGAAGATAGGAAAAAAACATGCTAGTGGACAATTTGGACAGGTCTATCGTTTTCTCTCCAATATTCTGAGCCCACATTTCATACCAAAGATATAACCAGCCCTCTCTTATCAATGACAGTGACACTTTACATATAACAGAGAAAATGAAATTTGCTCCTAGGTTCAAAATCTGTTAATTACAAATAGTCATATTCTCTTGCTGCTGTTCTAACATGGCTTTGCCTGTCCCAATTGGAATGTCTAATTCAAGAGGCATGAGTTAGATTTTCAAATGAAAAGCAAAAGATTGTGAATAAAGGTGATTACACTGATGACATATTTCCTATTTCATTAGGAAATATACATTCATAAAGGTCTTACTTGGATCAGAAGTACAGATAACAATTGGAAATTACTTAATAAATCTTCATGATGCAATTTTGTAATTTTTTTCATTTTCCAAATTTAATTTTTGGTACTGATAATTGGACCACATTTGTTGAAATAAGAGTCTTATGAAACTAAGTTTTAAGAATGAGGGCTGGGAATGGTGACTTTAAGTAACAAAGTTAGCTGTATCAAGAGTCTATCTCTTGAAACTTCTGGGGTCTAACATTTAAAAATTAATGGCTACTTTTCTAGATTAAAAATGGGAAATGAAGTTATAATTTGCCATTTCTATCTTATACTTGGAATTTCTTTTTTGTCTATATTTTTCTTAAGGTAAGTGAGTTTTTTCTTTTCTACAAACTATCTTCCCCTGCCCCCAGCCCACCTATATCCTCATTATTCAGTTTATTCAATGGGCATTGTAAGTGTTTATGAAGACATCTAATTGATTTACAGTGCTCTAAAACTACCCTGAAAACTGAACCTCCCTCATCTACTCTGACTTCAGTGCTGTTACTGACAGGAAAGTTACCCTAAGGCTCATGGGAAAGAAACTTACAAACTGCGAATGCAGCACTGTTCACTAGCCCATCCCCTGGAAGCTAGCAAAATGCATTCTGGACCAATAATACAAACTCGCTAACATTAGGAAAGATTTCTACTCTTCATACACAGAGAATAATATTCATAAGCAGATTATCTTAGGGGAGCCTGAGAAACCATGATCCACATCACACAAAGAGTCCGTGTATTTCATGATCAAAAAGTGCTTTTTCTTGAGAAATATGTCAGGGTTAAAATGGCAATATACAATGTAAAATCACTCCACACTTTCTCAAGTGAAGTACAAAATGGAAAAGGAGCAAAAAGATGGGAGGCTCTGCCCTCTGAACAGGCCTTATGCATGTGACTTTTAAGGGTGTATTAAATTAAAATAGTTTTTAAAGAGTTAACAGTGGGATTTTACACCACTATATATTCTAAAACCTGAGATTGGACATCAAAGCAATCAACTTTGTACTTATTAGAGCAATTCTGATACTTCCTAAAAATAGAAGACAACTCAATTGAATTAATAACTCCCAGATCAAAACCATTAAATTTCCCCAATCAAAAAGGAGACCAACCACAAACACATTGGGTACTAAGAGTACTGCAGAAAGGCTCTTGGCAAATGAGTCATTTTTACATAAGCAAAAGTCACTTTTCTCCTTCCCCTTCTCACCGATCAAGGCCACACTATTTTCAAATGAATATCTACTGAGAGATCAGTTGTGCATTAGACAAAGTACCATAACTGGGTTAAAATGAAAAAAAAATTTACAGTGAAGAATACTTATGTGCATAGCTTACACACTCAAGCGTCTCCTTAATTTCATCCACCTCAAGGCAAGGTAGACGCAAGCAAATTGTCACCTTTTAATACCTTGTGTAGATCATTCTATACCCCCCTGTAAAGCCAGTCAAGGTCACATTTAACAAAGCATCCTCAGCAACTATAGTGCCTGAAGTGTGCAGCCGTTTACAGACCACTCAATATGAGGGCATTATTATAACCAGCCTCTTCTGCCCACAACCCTGCATTTTCAGATAAGACAGGATAATTGTTTTGTTTTGAGAAAACTGAAGCTTGAATCTCTTAAAAGACCTGCAATTTATTGCAAAATGATGGAGAGGTTACAAAGGAAGCAGGTTAACGGCTGCCTGGACTGAAGGCCTCTCAATCATTTTGCAGTAAATATTATGGAAAGTGACCTGACAAGTAGCCGTGTCTGTCTCACAGCTACAGTCATTGTACCACCTACATGCCTCCCATAGTAACATAGGGTGTCTGGGTTTCGGTTTGGTTTTCGCTTTGATTTTTGGTGCCATCCAGATTTATACTTTGCTCTGTGCAGCATATGCACTGACAACTTCCTTTGCTGATGAGAATTGTAGTTCTACATGAATGACAGGTAGGGACAATAGAAACCAGAAAGGAATTATGGGATATACTCAGAGTTTCTTGCTCTTTCAATTCTGTTCCTAAAATTGTGGACTTTTCACTTCTGTAACTGCAGCAGTTTGAGAAATGAACATTCTACCAATTATTAGGAAATAAATTTTACTTCCCTATTTCTCTGGAATACGACGATTTTGAACATGTCATTAGCTGCAATGTTTGCCAAAGTCAAAAACAAGCCCTAAATCACTGTGTATAGCAGTGGTTGAAAATAAAAGATTTTCTGCTTGGATTTAACATAGATTATTTCCTTTAATAAGCAATATCTATGACCGAATTCTAAAAGATGGCCCATTAATACCACCTTGTTTAACAAATCACACATTAAGAGTGTAGTTTCTATCGTCCCTAGTGACTGGAAGGAGGATCAGTGAAATGCTACAATCAATCCACATCCTTCTGTAAGCTTCCTGCAGTAGGAAGAGAGGCCATCAACCACCCTGCAGGAGAAACAAACCTTTGAGATTGGTTAAGACTTAAAACCCACCACTATGACATTTACCACTTAATCTTACATAGGCAGGTCAAAAATTTTAATATAAATTACTTTTCCAACACATAGCTTATGCATTCTTTGCTCCTTTTTTTTGGAGGATTCTCAAATTGATTATCTAAAGATTTACATATGATATATTACTGTTATATGGTCTAATGACTAAGAAAATTTCTCTGGTAACCAAAGCTGATCCCATATATGGTAGTGTTCTTGGCATATATTCTATATGCTTCAGACCACTTCCACATTCTTTATATTCAGCTAATTATAGCTTAGTAGCCACTGGTGAGGATTGTGAAGACCCTGTCATTTCTACAGAATAGAAAGGCAAGGCTAGTTACTGCAATTCAGCCAAACAAAAGAACAGAAAAAAAGAGTAAACCAACCCCTTAAAAAGGAGAGGTACCGCACCTTTGCAAAATTGAACTGGCTCACTGCAGCTGAGCAACAGAACCACCACTGAAGCGAGAAAACAAGTTGGTCTATACAGGAATTGTACATGATTTCAAAACAAAAGTTACAGCGGTCAACTAATAGCTGCAACCTTAATTTTCATTGCTGCCTCAAAGTTTGAAACTAAACAGTTTCTGCAAACCTAATGCTAGTTTCTCAGCTCCTTTACTAAAACTACTTAGGGATTTGTTCTCCGCAGCAAAGAAATAAAACACTCAAAACACATAGGTAAATACAGCAGGACATCATTGAAAACAGCTGCCTTGTAGTACAAAATACAGTACAAGTATACGGATGTCGTTAAAACATCGAAAATACTATTGCTCCCATACAATTTAGGAAACATTCTTTGCAACGGAGAAAATTTTTTAAAAAAAGAAAAGCTTTAAAAAAATCTGTTTAAAAACTCTACTGTGGACGATGAGAGTAGAGAAATTGTCTGAAAAGGGCACCAATGTTTGTGGCTCTTCCACTTTTTTTTTTAAATCTAAAATTAATAATATTCTGAATCACAGTCTAATTTTTAAAAAAGCCTAATTTTATATATAATTATTTCCCTCCCTCTCAGCCACAATGCATGAAAACGACCTTTTTGTATATTACTTATTCCCTAATAAATACAAAAAGATTGTATATATTGAATAATACCAAAATAAGATAATAAAAAGGGTATGCAATAAATTAAAAGGCAGCTCAAATAAAGGGCAGTCATGCAGTTAAAAAAAAACAACCACTAAGATTGTGGAGGTGGGGTTATTTGCCTCTTGGTTGAGGTGTTGCACAAAGCATACCTGAAAAACTTTGGAAAAAACATAGCTCCCATTTGATTCAAAGTTACCTAGGTCTATGACACTCAAATACCTTTTGATGGGTGGCATTAACTTGATTAGTAAAATCACTTCTACTGAAAATCCGTTTAAAATATAGAAGAGGCGATCCTTGAAAACCCCAACTTTTATTCTTGAAAGACAGCTGGATCAACTGGCAAAAGCCAGTTTTGTTGAAATTTCAAGATGGTATAAAAATGCTTCCAGGATATAGTCAGCATCTTCACGCTCACTTCGGCTCCATTCGGATGGATTCCAGCTTCCAAAGGGCTCACTGCTTGCTAGACACACATCCATCTTTCGCCAACTTTGATTGTGAGGTACTGATACAATGGATCAAGTTTTTAAAATTTTATTTAAAAAGAATAAATGATGCTGGAATTCTGGACCTGAGGATCTTCAGTATTTGAACAAATCCACAGATTAAACTGAAGGTAGAGGAAGACTTCAGTTTTCGTTATTTCCCACTTTTCTGTTAGATGTATGTTCCATTAAAGCTCAGGCTTGTAGCCACACTGTTCCTTTTTCAAGTTTTGTGGTTTAAAAATCCAGTGGCCGAAACAGCCAAATTAGCATTAATTCACTGGCTCCCATGGTGGAGCCACAGGGATCTGGCTCTCATTCATATCTAAGCCATTTCTTGGTAATGACCTCCATGTTTGAGAGATCAGGGGGAAGAACTTTAGTGAGCAGCAACCAATCCACTCAAACAGTTTTTTCCTTGTGCTTTATGCCCGATTTTTTCTTGTGCCTATCTCAGCAACCCCGATGTAAAACTGCTCTTTCATCTTCAAAAAAATTTGCCAACTTTTAAAATATTTTAGTAACCAATTCTAGTTCAAGGTTTGGCAGCTGAATCCATTTGCATCCTGGAAGACAATTCTGCCAAGACAAGACACTGGCCTTGGTCCGGGTCCGGTGCAAAACCACCTTCAACAAAATGGATCCCATTTGTTTCTGTATTCCCCGGCGACTTTTTGAATTCATATTTTGCCCTGTCCATGATTAAAGTTGCATTCCTTTTCATTAAACCTGTACCCTCAGAACTGGGTAACTGCAAAGGTCTCTCTCTTCTCAAGAATTCCATGAAGGCCTAAATCCAAAATGCTGATTTCAATGGAGGTGAAGGAACAGACACTGCAATAGGAAGGTCTGGAGAGATCTTTAGGTTCCCGAGTACAACACGAGTTCAGCTGTGATCACGAGGGCTGGGTAACTCAGCAGTGTCCCTCGGCCCAGGATGTGGGAGGCCCTAACCCCCACCAGGGTCATCCTGGTGGGTTCGGGAACCTCAGCCGGGAAACCCCAGAAGCTGGGACTAGTTTGCTCGGGTGAGGAGACGCTGTTCTTGCAGGTTGCTGTCAGCTCCTTGGAACTCGGCTGCTTTTCTCTAATTGTCCGTGGCTGTTCTCTTATGGTTATTTCTCGTAATGCACTACGTTATCTTATATGTTGTTTTCTCCCGGTGGGCCTGCCGTGCTCCCCCACTGGCTCACTGGGGATGGGAAGGAAAGAGAGCTCGTGAGACGAGGGGATGGAGGGGGGTGGAGGCCCGTAGGGGAAGCTGCGTGCTTCAATCCTCATCCACCTCCTCGCCCTCCGACTCGTCCCCGCCGCCGCTGCCCCCGCCGCGGCGCTCATAAAGCTTATCTCTCTGGCGCTCCTGGATCTCCTTCATCTCATCCGCGTACCGGCAGAAGGCGCCCCCGAACTTGCCCCAGGCCTTGAAGGGGACGGTGATGGCGTTGCGGTAGGACGGCTTCACCTCGCTCACGCGCAGGAACACCCCGTACTTGTTGCAGCCCACGTCGAAGAAGAAGCGCTTCGAGTCCACCGTGATGGAGGTGCCCTCCGGGAGCTCGCCGTACTGGCCGCCCCCGGGGCCGCCCGCGCCGCCGCCCGGGCCGCCCGCCAGCTCGTCGTCGTCGCCGCCGTAGTCGTCGATGAGCTTGGCCAGCGCGTCGCGGAACTCGATGAGGCCCTGCGCGGGCAGCGCGATGGTCTGCCCGCTCTGCAGGCCGCCGGGCGCGGGGCCGCCGCCGCGCGTGACGGTCTGGCGGATGCGCAGGAAGCGGCCGCGCTGGTTCTCCTTGAGGTCCAGGTAGTACTTGCGGTTCTCGCGCACCAGGAACTCGCTCTTGAGCGCGCGCCGCGGCCCGCCGCCCTCCTCGGCCGCCGCCGCCGCCGCCACCTGCTCGGGGCTGCTGGGGCCCAGCTGCGCGTAGTGCTCGATGAAGTCGCCCAGGTAGTCGCGGAACTCGGCGGCCACGGCCATGGACAGCGTGAGGCGGCTCTTGGAGCCGCCCGCGCCCACCTCGGCGATCTTGAGGAAGCGGCCCTTGGCGTTCTGCTTCACGTCCAGGTAGAAGCGCTTGTTCTGGATGTCCAGCCGCTTCGAGGCCAGCTCCTGCGTCTCCTGCTCGCCGCCGCCGCCGCGGGACGCGGGCTGGAAGCCGCCGGGCCCGCCGCCGCCGCGCTCGCTGCCGCTGTCGCCGTCCGCCATCTTCTCGGCCGCCGCGCCCTGGCCGCCGCCGCCGCGCCCTGGCCGCCGCCCTGGCCGCCGCGCTCGCGCCCCTGCCCTCCGCCCTGCGGCTCGCTCTCCGCGGCCCCCCGGCCTCGCCGCCGGCCCGCTCACTCGCCCCGGCCGCTCATCGCCGGCCGCCGCCCCCCACCGCCCCCGCGCCCCGCCCCGCCACTTCCGCCTCGGCCGCGCTGGCTTCCGGCGCGCGCTCGCGTGACGCCGCCCGTCACGCCCATCCTGTCCTCGCGGCCGGAAGCGCCGCGCGCGCGGCGGCGGGGCGCAGAGAAGTGACGTAACGGGAGAGGCGAGGGCCGGGGGGCCCGGAAGGGCGCGGGGCCCGTCCTGTGTGCGGCACCGCGGGCACCGCGGGCCCAACCCCCGGCGGGGACGCTCCGGGTGAGCGCGCGTGTCGACACAGGGCGGCGTCCGGGGCTCGTCTGCGCCCGCCGCAAGTCGGGGCCCAGCCGCCGGGACTGCGGCGCGGGAACCGGTGACGGGACGCCGCTTTGGCCCCAGGCGGCCTCACACCAGTCCCGGGACGTACGTGGGAGCGTAGCGTCCCTACGACGCGGGGAACGGGGCGAGCGCTGAGCCGGGGGGACCCTTAGCGCACGAGGACCCGGCCTGCACCCCATGCCAGCCCTGGGGCCGGCAGATCCGTGAGCCCGCTTCCCTCCAGTTAGGGGAGCAGTCGTGCCTGCCTCCGGGTGGTGAGAGCCCCCTGGGGTGCAGTTTACGGCAAAGGAGGTGACCCACCCCGGAACCCGCGGCCCGGGGAGAGCCCCGCCCCCTCGGAGGGCGGCGCCCCTGCTTCCGGCTCCTCGCTTCCCGCTGGAGGCTCGCCCGGCCCGCGCCCTGGATTGCATTCCTTTTCCCCAAGTAAATCCTCGGCGACGGAATGCCTGGTCGGTTGTGTTTTATAGTCGATAAGCGAAATGAAGCACGTGAAACACGTGCTAGTCGCCGCTGCTGCCGTTCCCTAAAAAAGCCCCAGCCGGCCCTCGCCTAGTTCAGGAGCGCGGTGTGTGACAGGTGCCTCCCGCAACCTTGTTGGGACATGGGCACGAGACCCGCTTCGGGTGGGAAAACACACATTCAGGCCAAGTCAGAGTACCAGCTCCCAGCCACACACCGGGGTCCAGGGGAAGGCAACAGCCCGGGGCCCCGGACAGGCCAGTCTCGGCGAGGATTTGGACATTTTGAACCCTGGGGAAGGAATGCGATGCCAGGCATCGCCCGGCCTTCCCGGAAGATGCCCACGCAGCTCCTTCTCTGATTTCTTGCCGACCAAACCTCTTCCCTGCGTGGGGACCCCAACATGGGGAGGATGCTCTGTCGCCCGGTTCGTTTCTTACCCGTTTGGTTTCCACAGGCAAGTTCTAATGGAGAGTTAGGTTTACTGTGTGAAGATGAGTCAACAGGCCTCATTTAAGTTGGAATGCGAGAGCCGGTGGGGGAGATCTTACACTCTACCATCCATCAGTTACCCGGCACCAGAAGATACCCACTTCCATCTCCAGCAGGAGGTGTTTCCTACTCGACTGCTCCAGCAGGAAGGAGGGGGACTCCTCCAAGCGACCCCTCAGCCAGCGATGGTTACAGCTCAGCAGACGAGAGGCCACTACACTCTGAACTTCCCGTTTCCGCCAGTGCATTCTTCACAACAGCCCCTCCGCACGCCCACCGGGCCTCTGCAAAAGAATGCTCCTTTCCTTTGCTCTCTGGATTTAACCCTGGTTCACCTGCCTTTGGACTGCATGCCCACATTTATTGTTCCCAATAAACCCATTTGCTGGCGAAATAGCTGGAGGTTTGTTTAAGGTCAACAATTGCTTTGTTTCTTTGGAAGTTTCATTCTTTCCTTTTATACTTAGGATCTAATACCCTATCATAATACTCAATAATCATGTTTTGTTTTTTTCAGAATTTTTACAGTTTGGTTTTTATAATACATGTGATTATATCATGTATCTATATTTTATATTGAACTCTAGTTTAGCTGGGATGTATTTTGGTGTGTGTGGTATGAACTGAAGAATCTAAAACATTTCTTTCAAATGACCAATTGTCCCAGTACTATTTATTGGGTAACCCTCCAAGGACAGATCTCAACAGGTGGAGATGGATGTAGCTTATTTGGGGCAGAGGGAACATTTGTTCCCAGATGGCTAGAAGTCTAGTTTGGCTGGAGCCCAGGATCTGTGAGGAGGGGGCGATGAACAACAGAATGGAAGGTGGCTAGACGGGCTGGTGGGGAGATCTGATTGGGAGGTGGGAGGGAGGTGGGATGGGAGCCAAGGGGGAGCCCCAGGAGCTGTGTACCTGGAGTGTGACGCCTCCCCTCTTGTGTTCCTAGGAGGTGGCCCATGATCCAGGACAGCGTGTGTGCGCTCAGTGAGGAGGCAGGACTGGACATGGCTGGTGGAGAGAGGGAAGGAAAATGTGGGGTTCAGGGGCAGGAGAAGGGTCAAGATTTAAAAACCCAACATGGGGCCGAAACCGGTTTGGCTCAGTGGATAGAGCGTCGGCCTGCGGACTGAAGGGTCCCAGGTTCGATTCCGGTCAAGGGCATGTACCTTGGTTGCGGGCACATCCCCAGTAGGGGCTGTGCAGGAGGCAGCTGATCGATGTTTCTCTCCCATCGATGGATCTTTTTTTTTTTTTTTTTTTAATTTATTTATTGATTAAGGTGTCACATATTTGTCCTCATCCCCCCATTCCCATCCCACACCCCTCCCCACAGATGCCCCAACCCCCTGTTGAACTTAACCATTGGTTAGGCTCATATGCATGCACACAAGTCCTTTGGTTGATCTCTCCCCCCTCCCCCCACCCTCCCCTATCCTCCCTCTGAGGCCCGATAGGCCGATCGATGTCTCCTTGTTTCTGGTTCTGTTCTTGTTCATCAGTCTATGTTGTTCATCATTTCCCCTAGATGAGCGAGATCATGTATCACTAGAAATCCCATCGATGTTTCTAACTCTCTATCCCTCTCTCTTCCTCTCTGTAAAAAATCAATAAAATATATTTAAAAAAATAAATAAATAAAATAAAATAAAAACCCAACATGGGGATGAGAGACAGGATGCTGTGAGTGACCAGCTCCCAAGGCTGTTCAAGAAGGATGAGTTTTTGTTTTTTTTGACTTAATATGTTTTTTAAAAAATATATTTTTATTGATTTCAGAGAGGAAGGAAGAGGAAAAGAGAGAGAGAGAAAAATCCATGATGAGAGAGCATCATTGATTGGCTGCCTCCTGCACACCCGCCACTGGGGATCGAGCCCACAACACAGGCCTGTTCCCTGACTGAGAATCGAACTGTGACCTCCTGCTTCATAGGCCAACGCTCAACCACTGAGCCATGCTGGTCGGGCCAGTATGAGTTCTTGTTGGAGACGGTAGGGAAGTCTGGATTGAGACCGTAGAGGGCCCGATGCTGCGACTGTGACTTGCCCCCGCCCCCAAAAGTCACAATAAACTGTACACTACAGAAGGAGCTGCTTTGATGCATTTTTGGAATATTAAAAATTTTCCCCGGAAGTATTTTCCTTCTTGGTGGCCTTAAGCACCTGTTGTGGCCGCCTTGTGGCAAATCCAGCATGAATAAGGGCCTCTCAGTGCCGGCATGTTAAATCTGAGGAGCTGGCTGGATGCCCAGGGGGAGACGTCCAAGCAGCTGTGGACCCAGACAAGTGGAGTCAAGAACAGGGCCAGCAACGGAGATGCAGGCTTGGGAGCTGCTAGCAGACGGGGTGGGCTTGACGTCCGCTTCCAAGAGTTGCATAGAGAAGTCAGGGACAGGCGAGCCAGACGGAGAGAGGCCGAGGGGTCCGATGTTATGGTCCGTGCGGAGCCTGCATGGACCCTTCCCACGCGCCCTGGAAAGGTGCTGGGAGGCACCCGGGTCCTGAGGAGAGGAGCAGAGACTGCAGCCCAAGTCTCCCCTTCTTTTCATGGAAGGGAGAGGGGAAGGGAGAGAAACATCAATGAGAGAGAATCACTGATTGGCTGCCTCTTGCATGCCCCACTCTGGGGATCGAGCTCACAACCCAGGCATGTGCCCTGACTGGGAACTGAGCCCGTGACCTCCTGGTTCATAGGTCAACACTCAACCACTGAGCCTTGCTGGCCGGGCTCAAGTCTCCCTTTCTAACTGCTGTCTCGGACTCTCCCCTGTGGGGGGAGTGTGGAAGGCAGATGCCACAGAGCTAACGGGAGAACACCTGGGCAGGAGTGTGGGTTGGAGGCTGCCCAGAGAGCCCTGAGCCAGCAGGGGGGGCGGGAGGGAGCAGTCATTAGCAGGGGGTGCGGGAGGAAGCGGTCACTAAGGGGGGGTGTGGGAGGAAGGGGTCATTAGCAGGGGGGGTGCGGGAGGGAGCGGTCATTAGCGGGGGAGGGGGGGCGGGAGGGAGCGGTCATTAGCAGTGGGGGCGGGAGGAAGCGGTCATTAGCAGGGGGTGCGGGAGGGAGCGATCACTGAGCAGGGGGTGCGGGAGGGAGCGGTCACTGAGCAGGGGGGCGGGAGGGAGCGGTCATTAGCAGGGGGGCGGGAGGGAGCGGTCATTAGCAGGGGGGGCGGGAGGAAGCTGTCACTGAGCAGGGCTGGACTCCTGCGTGGGGAAGGGGCCAGGCCCTGGGAGCGAAGGTGTTCTTTCCTGAGGCCAGGGAGGGAGGAGGAGGCAACCAGTCCATGTGTCTCTCACATCCATGTTTCTCTCTCTGTCTCTCCCCCTGCCTCCCTTCCACTCTCTTTCAATGGAAAAAACATCGTCAGGTGAGGATTTAAAAAATAAAACATAAAAAACAACACCCTGGACCCTTCCAGAGGCCGGAAGCTCTAACCCCCCCTGTTTGCACAGCCAGCGTTCCACATGGCCCAGGAGCCCCCAAAGGTGTCTGTGTCCTCACCCCACCCAGGCCTCACTGCACCCTCCTGGCTATGACAGGCACTGCCCTGGCATCGCAGAGGGAGGTGTGCGAAGCCCGGGGCGCGGCCTTGCCCTGAACGGTGTCACTCGCGGGTGGTGTGGGCTCCGGGTCCTGTAAAGACCCAGGTTGAGGGGGAAGCAGGCACGTAAAACCCAGACCTACCTGTCTGTCTTCGGGGGATACGTTTGTTGGATGAGAGAGTTGAGACCCCAACCCAACAAATAGAAACAAAGAACTGTTGAAAAGTGTATCCGCTGCATGGTAAACAGGCCTGAGGAGCCATACCTGGGGTCCCTCCAGCCCTACACAGCAGGGGGCTGTCCCTAGCCGCAGGGCCCCCCCAGTTGCCCTCAGCTCGGCAGGCCCAGCTGTGCTCACAAGGCCTCCAGGCAGGCTCTCCTCTCAGCTGCTGGGGGAACAGGTGTGCCCTTTCCGCCCGCCCCGAGGTCACTCTGGTTTCTCCGTGGAGCCGGACAACGGCCATCTGTTCTGACTTCTCGTTTCATCGAGAAAATCCCGGAATGCTGTCCTCCCTCCGGCACTTCCTGGGGACTCGGCTCTGCCTCCCCCACTCCTTCCAGACGGCGTCTGGCTCAGACACTGCCCCACCTGCCTCCCCGTCTGCTTGTCTGCTCCTCGCCCAGTTAGACGCAGCCCTCCCACAGGCTGGAGGCCCTGTTGTCGGCGGCTGCAGTAAGGACGCCGGCCTGAGCCACAGCCAAGCCTTTAAAGAAACCTTTACCTGCAGGAAGTCGGGACCTCAGGAGCGCTTCCCGAGCTCGGCAGGCAAGTGTCCAGCAGTCCCCTCAGCCGTGTTTGTTTTGTTAATCCTCATCTATTTTCCATAGATTTTTAGAGAGAGTGGAAGGGAGAGAAGGAGAGAAACATCAATGTGAGAGAGACACATCAATTGGTTGCCTCCCACACGCACCCCAACTAGGGCCAGGGATCAAACCTGTAATCAAAGTATGTGCCCTTGACCGGGAATCGAACCCAGGATTCTTTGGTGTGTGGGCTGATGCTCTAACCACTGAGCCACGCCAACAGGGCCCCTCAGCCCTGTGTGAAACCCCTAGTCCACAGCCTCTCTAGTCCTGGGTTTTAGCCTGGGTCGGCCGGAAGGCACGGTTTCTCTGCCGCCGTGGTTCGTATACACACACACACACACACACACACACACACACACACACACACACACACACACACCCCGCGCCTCCCCATGTGGGCCCTATTGGCGGGGAATGCCAGCCCACGCTCTCTCCCTGCTCCTGATGGGCGAGGAATTCTTCCCACAATCATCTGTGCCTGTGCTCCTGCCTCGGTTCCTTCCCGCTGCCACCGCGGGGGTCCCGGTGGCCCCCAGGCCTTGCCCGTGAGCAGTGATGGTCCAAGCTGTAACTGCTTTGCGGTGAGCTGTCCGCTCCTCACGTGCCCTGGTCGCGGTCACCCTGGGATTCCCTCCCTCCGGCCACTGGCTCTCGCTGGCTGTCCTGCCCGCCTCCCTCTCAGACTCCACACGGTGAGACCAGTGCAGCTCCCTCCAGCCCTGGCACCTGCTGTACCCACCGTGGGAGGCTCAGCCGCGCCATCTGCTCCCAGGCCCGCCGGCCATGCATGAATTTACCCACGAATGGAGCCCAACATGGAGGGATTTATCATCAGTATTTGTAGAGTAGATATTTTGGGAAACATTTATGGAAATACTTTTAAATATGTTTTTATTGATTTCAGAGAGAGGAAGGGAGAGGGGGAGAGAGACAGAAACATCACTGATGAGAGAGAATCATGGGCCGGCTGCCTCCTGCACGCTCCCACTGGGGATCGAGCCCACAACCTGGGCATGTGCCCTGACGGGGAATCAAACTGTGACCTCCTGGTTCATAGGTCAACGCTCAACCAGAGCCACGCCGGCCGGGCGCGTGCTGTATTTTGCCACACTCGTGTGTCAGAGCATCCGCGTGTCAGAGCACCCGCGTGTCAGAGCACCCGGGTGTCAGAGCACCCGCGTGTCAGAGCACCTGCGTGTCAGAGCACCCGCGTGTCAGAGCTGTGTCAGAGCACCCGTGTGTCAGAGCACCCGCGTGTCAGAGCACCCGCGTGTCAGAGCACCTGTGTGTCAGAGCACCCGTGTGTCAGAGCACCCCTGTGTCAGAGCACCCAGGTGTCAGAGCACCCGCGTGTCAGAGCACCCGCGTGTCAGAGCACCCCTGTGTCAGAGCACCCCTGTGTCAGAGCACCCAGGTGTCAGAGCACCCGTGTGTCAGAGCACCCCTGTGTCAGAGCACCCGCGTGTCAGAGCACCCCTGTGTCAGAGCACCCCTGTGTCAGAGCACCCCTGTGTCAGAGCACCCCTGTGTCAGAGCACCCCCTGTGTCAGAGCACCCATGTGTCAGAGCACCCAGGTGTCAGAGCACCCGTGTGTCAGAGCACCCGCGTGTCAGAGCACCCGCGTGTCAGAGCACCCCTGTGTCAGAGCACCCCTGTGTCAGAGCACCCAGGTGTCAGAGCACCCGTGTGTCAGAGCACCCCTGTGTCAGAGCACCCGCGTGTCAGAGCACCCGCGTGTCAGAGCACCCGGGGTGGGGACAGTGGGTTGAGCCGGTGGTCAGGGCTGAGGGGGCTCTTGGGCTCAGCTCCCCATCTCCCAGGGTCTCGGGGCAGAAAGGGCCCAAGGGTTGGCTGAGCCCCGTTTTCCTCAGTTGAGAAGTGAGCGTGTGCACCTGGAAGGTGAGCTGTGAAGGTCAGAGGTGTGTGTCAAAGGGCTGTGACGACGTGGGAAGGAAGGCCGGTTTGCTGCGGGCAGGTCCGCTCTCCGGGTGGAAAAGTCCGGAGTGGGAGGCAGGGCAGCGCCCCCCTCAGTCGCTCTCCCTTCGGGGCCCTGGACGGTCACTCCCGCCTGTCAGGTCCCAAGTGGTTACCGAGCACCTGCTAAGTGTGGGTGGGGTTCTGGAAAGTCCGGGAGCTTCGGTGGGGAGCCCAGAGGGGCAGACTGCCTCGGTGCCACCGGAGGGGTGTGCACAAGGCCCCCCGCTGGCCAGGGCTGCGCTGTAGGGCGGGGTCCAGCCTGAGCCGGGCAGGTTGACAAACTGGAGGCCGGAGGCGGCCGTTGGCCGGCAGCAGCGTCTTGCCTGCCCCCTGGTGGCCAGCCCCAAACCTTGCGTGGGACAGGAAGCGCCAGGCAAGGCCAAGGATGCCAGGGGGAAAGACGGGAGGGTGTGCGAGGGGTGACACCCCAGAGTAATGGTGGCATCAGCACCTTCACGGGTCGGGGTCCTGGCCGAGATATTTGTCAGAAGCCCCTGACGGCACATTTAAGGTCCGAGGTATCATAGAATGTCAATTTCGTGTCAAAATAGAAGTCTGTAAACGGGCACCAAGCCTGGCTCCGGATGTGAAAGGAAGGTATTTGGGGGAAATGCGCGGTCACAGTGCGAGCGAGGAGGAGCGGGGCTCCAGAGGGAGCGGGCCGGATGGGCAGTGTCGGAGGTGGCTCTAGGCGGGAGGTGTAAGGGCAGCTGAGAAATGCTGCCTGTCAGCTTGGTGCAGGTTTGAATTTTCACGACAAAATGCTGGGGAAGGTCTTCCCCGCGGAGGTGGCCTCTGAGCTGACCCCCACGTGGGCACCGGTGAGGGGGGTGGCCTCTTTCCCTGGGATCGGGGCTCGGGCCCGGTGTTGGGGGCGGGTGCTGATGAGCGTGAACAGGGAAGCTGAGTCTGGCAGGGACACTCCTGAGTCCCCTGTCCCCACGGAGCTTCGGAGATGGACTCACTGGTGCCCACCGTCCCAAGATGGTGCCCAGGCGGTGGACACGGGAGGCCCGGCTTTCCCAGGACAAGTTCCCGTAAGTGGGGGTCCCACTGCTGCTCTGTGTGCCTGGGGTGTGGCTGCTCCTTAAGAGAAGTGGGCAGGGAGGGAGGCCCAGGGGCCTGACAGGCAGGGGAAGGGCAGAACGGGACCCACCCAGTTTTTAAAAAATATATTTTTATTGACTTCAGAGAGGAAGGGAGAGAAAAATAGAAACATCCATGATGAGAGAATCATTGATTGGCTGCCTCCTCCTGCACGTCCCACACTGGGATGGAGCCCACAATCTGGCATGTGCCCAGACCGGGAATCGAACCCTGACCTCCTGGTTCATAGGTCGATGCTCAACCACTGAGCCACGCCGGCCGGGCAGAGACCCACCCTGTTTTAATGACAAGCACAAGTGGAATCCATGGGTCTGCGGTCCTTGCGGCTGGCTCCACCGCACCCTCAGGGACCGGGCGTCCCGGCACAGCCAGGGCAGGACCAGGGCCTGGCCAGGATGCTGCGCCCTACGGGGAACCCCGAGAAGATGTAGGCAGCCTCTGGCTTCTGCTCAGTGCCTTGTTGATGAGAGCAGTGTGGGCCCTGCCCCATGCATTAGCTCCAACGCCACAGCCGGGGCCCTCACCCAGCATCAGGTAGCGGCTATTGCAGATTATGGCCTGGTTGGTATAGTCCGATGTTTCATTGCAGTGAAAGTGCCCGTTGAGCTCACTGAGTCATTCATAGTTTAAAAGTTTTATGAGCATCATCTTGGCAGACAACTGTCATTGCGATTAAAAATAAATTACAGTAAAAAATTACTGATTGAGTCTCGAATAGCCAAGAGAACTTCATGATCTTGCTCTAAAATTACATGTGAGTCTCTAGCTGGTTTGGCTCAGTGGATAGAGCGTCAGCCTGTGGACTGAAGGGTCCTGGGTTCGATTCTGGTCAAGGGCTCGCTGTACCTCAGTTGCAGGGTTGATCTGGGGCCCCAGGGGGTGTGTGCAGGAGGCAACTAATCGATGTGTCTCTCTCCCATCGATGTTGCTCTCTCTGTCTTTCTCCCTCCCTTCTACTCTCTTAAAAAAAAAAATCAATGGAAAATACCCTCGGGTGAGGATGAACAAAAAAATATATTAAATTTAAGTTGCATGTGAGAAATGGTGGGAATTCTGAAGGTTGCCTAGCAGCCCGAGAAGCTGCGTCCGGCCCGGTGCGGGGGTGCCACGCTGCTGACCTGGCTCTCCCAGGTTCTAGAAACTGAAGCGGATGGGAGACGTGCAACTTCTTTCCCCAGAGGCAGCCCCGAGAGGATGGCAGTCGGAGCTGTGGGTTACCGTTCTCCGGCCTCCCTGATGGAGGGGTGTCTGTGCACTTGTCCCTGCAGTTGGAGGGCCCAGACTCTGGTTGTTGACACGCGGGGACTGGGAAGGCGGGAACGGGGGGAGGGGGGAGCGGGGAGAAGGCTGGGCCCCATTGCAGTCCACATCCCTGGAGGGTGCAGAGGTGCCGGCACCCACAGCGTGTGGGTGCAGCAGATGCGAGCTACACAGTGGCCAAGACGTGGGTGTTGCGATGATTTCTTGGCACAACGCCAACACCCGCCTGTGAGTGAGTGCCCCTATTAGGCTGGGGGTCAGGCATAGGCGCGACAGGGGATCTGCCCCACTCAGCTCCTGGGGGCCCAGGCCAGCCACTGACGTCCCAGCCGCCACCTGTCACCCCACCTCCCACCCCTAAGTCTGACCTGGGAAGCACCTGGAGCCCCGGTTCGGTGACAGGTGACGAGTATGAGGGTCCGCGGCGTCGGGTGTGGGAACGGCCTGACTCGTGGTTGGGGTCCAATGACGGGGTCTGTCCCCTTCCTCCCCTGGTGTCACCTCCCTGGGACTGTCCTCAGACCCCGAGGCCCAGGAGCGCCACCCAGCTGCTGCAGCTTCTCTGGAGGGGGACCGCATAGACTCTGGGCCCTGGGCGTGCACCTGCCCCCCGGCGCTGGCCCCCCATGTTGCCAGATGGGGTGTGCGGTCCCCCCAGACTCCCACCCTGAGCCTCTGTCAGCCGGGATGCCCACAGATCTCAGCAGCCTGCACAGCCGCCTGCAGGACCACAAAAGGCGAGGCCGCCTGTGTCCGGGCAGCCGTGTCCACGTGGGGGTGCGCTGTGGGGAGGCGGGGTGACTGCAGCCCCCCAGGCCGGACCTCCAGGCTGGGCAGAGACAGCAGCTCTCCCGGGGCAGGAGCGGCCGGACACGGACCAGGCAGGAGGCGACCCCGAGTGCCCAGGACAGTGACAAGGGGAAGCCTCAGAGGGCTGAGCCCTTTAGGGAAGGGTCCACGTTGGGGTGACAGTCTGGAACCCACAGCGGGGGACGGGGAGCAGCCTGGGGTGGAAAGGACAAGGTTTCCTCTCAGACCATAGGGGTCAGCAGAGATGCTGGTGGCATTTGCCAAGCAGGAGCGACGTCCACCCACAGACACAAGCCCACGGGCAGGGTGACGTCCTTTATTGCCCGGCGCTGGGGTTCTCAAGGGGCGGGCGGGCGGGCGGAGGGGCTGTGGCTGCTGGGGAGGCGGGGCTGGCCGCCTGCACCTCGAAGGGCTCAGCCGCTGGGCCACAGGAGGGCCAAGGAGCCACGGCTGCAGCGGAAGTCGGGCTCGGGCTGCTCCGGCCGGGGCTCCACGGACAGCAGGCGCCGGGCGCCGCGCTGGCTCAGGGGGATGCAGTCGGACACACGGACCTCCAGGGGGCGGCCCTCCCTGGATCGGACGGGAGAGGTCAGGTGCGGACGGGCAGGGGCGGGCAGGCAGGCAGGGGGGCAGCCCCGAGGACCCGAACCCCACTCGGCCCCCCAGCTCACCCCTGGCAGTGTGCGGCCAGCACGCCCACCAGCTCCCCCACGCGGTTGTCCAGCGGCGGCCTCGAGCGGTGCAGACATACCACCAGGTCGTCCTGACCCTTCGCGTGCAGCACCACCAGCTGGTCCCGCCCACTGGTCACGCTCAGCCCCGTCACCTTGGGGGTCAGGGGGAGCAAGTCCTCCTCTGACCCCCCAGAACCCAGGCTCTCGGGCCCACCCGCTGCTCCTCGGTGGGTCCCCCGGTCCCCTTCCGCTGGCCGCACTGGTGGGACTGAGGGGCTGGCCTTCCATTCATCCTAAGCACCCACCCCCCGGGTCTGCCATAGGGACCTGGACCCGCCTGGGCCAATCCTTGCCCCACGGGCACAGGAGCTGGGGCTCCCGGAGCCAGGGAGCCACAGGACGGCGGGGGCGCGGGGGGGGAGTGGGAGATCTCCCAGCGGGAGCGGCACAGGTGTGGGGAGAGGCCCACCTGGGGGCCGAGTAGGGAGTGGTGGGGACGGGGCTGTGTCCACAGGAAGCCATGCAGGCTGCTGCTGGTGTGTGTGTGTCGGGGGGTGGGTGGGCATCCTGAGCGGAGACTGTTCTAGAAAGTTCCAGGCACTCCGGGCAGGCGGAGGGGAGGGGCCCACGGTCGCTGCTCCCGCCCACAGGCTCACCGAGTCCAGGGGAACGGCCCGCATCACCCGGTACTGCCGGGCGGGCTCCAGCTTGTACAGGTGCCGGTCGGTGAGCAGCAGGGCGCGGTCCCGCCTCTTGTTGAAGCGGTTCACCTTGGGGCAGGCGCTGGGGTCAGTGTCACCAGCACCCCAGCCCCGCCCCGTGGGCTCCCGCCCCCGCCCCGCCCGCCGCTCACCTTGCGGACGTGGCTGGAGAAGAGCACGGCCGTGAAGCCGTCCTTGTCCCGGAGCGCCTTCAGGCGCTGGGCGAACAGGCTGGAGGCGGCAGGGTTGTCGGCGGCCTGAGCACAGAGGGGGCAGCTTGGGACGGGGTCTGGGACCGTGTTGGACTGGCAGCCCCTCTGGCTGCGTGGCACAGCCACCCTAACCTCGGGAGCCCACGTCGGGCTGGGCGGGCACCGCCCTTGCTGGGCCACCCCCTACACGGGTCCTGAGGGCCAGCACAGACCTCACAGCCTGAGGGGCAAGACATCAGGTTTCTGCCCTCCACGCCGGCCCCCCGCCTGCTCCTCGGGCCCCTTGGCCTGGACAGATGGACGCTGAGAAGGCAGCAGCCAGCGGGAACCCGGCTCCCCATGCCAACGCCCACCTGGGCCAACCCAGGCCCCTGGGCCTCATCTCCTGCAATCCAGGCCAGGGGCCTGCAGGCAGCACCCACCCACTGAGGGCCAAGGGGAGCCCTGGCCGGGGTGCCAACCGGGCTTGGGGGGCTGTGTCTGAGGACGGGGTTGGACTGTACCTGGGAATGGGGGGCGGTGTTCTTGAGAATAAGGGGGTCGGCCTTAGAATGGGGGAGAGGGAATGGGAACAGGGCAGAGGAGCAGGTGTACTGCAGCCCAGGCCAGTGGCTCTGAGTGAAAACAGAACCGGGCGTGGCTCAACTGAGCATCGACCTATGAACCAGGAGGTCAGGGTTCGATTCCCGGTTGGGGCACATGCCCCGGTTTTGAGCTCGATCCCCAGTGTGGGGTGTGAAGGAGGCAGCGGATCAATGATTCTCTCTCATCATTGATGTTTCTCACTCTCCTTCTCCCTTACTCTCTGACATCAATAAAAAATATATTTAAAACAAACAAACCGCCGAAACCGGTTTTGGCTCAGTGGATAGAGCGTCGGCCTGCGGACTCAAGGGTCCCAGGTTCGATTTCGGTCAAGGGCATGTACCTTGGTTGCGGGCACATCCCCAGTGGGGGGTGTGCAAGAGGCAGCTGATCGATGTTTCTCTCTCATCGATGTTTCTAACTCTCTATCCCTCTCTCTTCCTCTCTGTAAAAAATCAATAAAGTATATTTAAAACAAAACAAAAAAAAACACAAACAAACCAAAAACCCCCACAATGCTCTGGCCAGTTTGGCTCAATGGATAGAGCCTCAGCCAGTGGAACAAAGGTCCCGGGTTTGTTTCCCAGTTGCGGGCTCGATCCCCAGTAGGAGGCTTGCGGGAAGCAGCCGATCAATGATCCTTTCTCATCATCATTGATGTTTCTCTCTATCTCCCTCTCCTTTCCTCTGAAATCAGTAAAAATATATTTAAAACAACAACAACAACAAAACCATGTAAACTCCAGAGGAGAGGCCCTCCGGCCCGGCCCGGCACTCACGGAGGACAGGTAGTCCCGCAGCCAGGCCCGCCGGCAGCCCCAGTCCGGCCGCAGCTCCTGCAGGGCCCCCATGGCAGCCACCTTGGCCTTGATCTGGGCCATGTCCGAGGGGGGGATGTTCTTCACCAGCTGCCGTGCCCGCCACCTGCGGGGACAGGTGCTCAGAGGGGGCCGAGCAGCCCACGTTCCCCCCCAGGTCCTGCCTCTCACTCTCAGCCTGGCCCTGACCACCGGGCATGACCCAGCCACCCCTCCTGCTCTGAGCCTGCTGGTCACCCTGCGACCCTCCTCCCGGAGAACTCCTACTCAGCCTGCAAAGCCCCCACCCCCAGCCCCAGCGGCCACCCTCCCTGCAGGCTGTGTCCCCTCCGATGCCCAGCGTGGTGGGACGGCAGGGTCTGCTACCAGCTGTGGAGTTCTGGCCGGTGTGGCTCCGTGGGTAGAGCATCGGCCTGCGGACTGAGGGGTCCGGGGTTCGATTCAGGTCAAGGGCGCATGCCCGGGCTGGGGGCTCCATCCCCAGTAGCGGGGGTGCAGGAAGCAGCTGATCATCACTGATGATTCTCTCTCATCACTGACGTTTGTCCCTCTCCCTCTCCCTTCCTCTCTGACATCAATAAAGATTATTTTTAAAGGCAAACAAACAAAAAGGCTGTGGAGCAGCCGCTTTCCCGATGCGTCCAGCCGGCCGCGCGGGAAGGAGGGCGGCGGTACCTGCCGAAGAGCTCGCGGCAGGCGGCCTGGAAGGGCTGCAGCACGGCCGGGGGCGGCGGCCAGGCCAGGTCGCGGCCGAAGAGCGGGGGCTGCCGCGCGGCCTGGAACCGCCGGTGCAGCTCGGCCAGGTGGGCGCGCACCTTGTGCCTCCGGTAGCAGCGCATGATGGTGTAGACGGCGCGCAGGCGGCGGCAGCGCCACCGGGCCAGGGTGCCCCTCCAGGCCTGGGGGTGCGGGGGGCAGAACAGGGGGACAGGGTCAGGGCGGACCGGCCAGGCCCAGCCAGGCCCCGGCCCGCTCCCGCCCCCGGAAAACGCCCCGCTCCCGCCTGAGGCCCGGCCGGGGCTCCCGGAAACGGCCACCTGGCCCTGCCCCAGCCTCTGCCCGCTGGGGGAAGCCGCTCTCCGGAGCCCCACCAACACACACAGCTCGGGACCCCCAGGCCCCAGGGAGGAGGCACAGGAGCAGGTGAAGCCCTTCCCCACCGACCAGGTGCCCGCCCGGAATGTGACCTGCCTCACCGCCCACTCCCGGAGACCTGGGGAGGGCGCCCGGCCTGCAGCACCCACCCCGGACGCCGCCGGCAGCCCGGGGGCCACAGGTAAAGACGACTGGGGCTCGGGGCCTGGATCGCCCGAGTGGCACAGAGGGAGGAGGGGAGCTGAGGCGGGGGCGCCTGTCAGCAGGGACCAGCCGCAACCTGCTCCACCCCGGCCTGGGCTCAGCGCGTCCCAGCCTCTGGTCCTGGCCTCTGGGGCTCCTGGCCTTCGCACCCGAGGTCCAGGGTGTGGGTCCGGGTCAAGGGCACATACCTGGCTGCGGGTTCCATCCTAGCCGCCCCTGCTGGGGTGTGTGGGAGGCAGCCAATCCATGTGTCTCTCTCACATCGGTGTTTCTCTCTCTCTCTCTCCCCCCCCTTCCACTCTCTTAAAAAAAATCAATGGAGAAACATCCTCACTCCTTGGGTGAGGATTTAGGACAACAACACAAATGCTGTGTGTTAGCGGGAGCTGCGAGTGCCCGCGTCACTGGGTGGGCTTCTGGGTTCCCCGATGGAACCGGTAACGGCGGGCGCGTGTGGCCGTAGGATGTGGCCCACGAGGCAGGTTCTCAGACAGGAGGACACGGGGTATCGGGATGGAGTTCTGCCACAAAGGTGGCTGCCTGCTCAAGTGCTAGGGTGGCGGTGGCGCTACTTTGTACATCAGAAAAGGCAGATCTGGGCATGAGTGTCTGTGTGGGTGTGAAGAGCGAGGCGGGGAGGCAGGGACGCAGACACGGGGTGGGGCGCACGACCTAGCGACGCCGGTGAGTGGCGACCTGTGTGAATCTTTCAGCTTTTCTGTGGGTTTGAAAAGTGAAAAGCAAAGGGCTGTGTGGGAGGGGTGGACAGCCCCTGTCCTCTGGAAAAAGTGCCGTGGGCCCGTGAGCACGCCCCCCTCCCCCACGTGCACACCCCCCCACGTGCACGCCCCTCCCCCACGTGCACGCCCCCTCCCCCACGTGCACGCCCCCCTCCCCCACGTGCACGCCCCTCCCCCACGTGCACGCCCCCCCCCCCCCCCCCACGTGCACGCCCCCCTCCCCCACGTGCACGCCCCCACGTGCACGCCCCCCCCCCCCACGTGCACGCCCCCTCCCCCACGTGCACGCCCCCTCCCCCACGTGCACGCCCCTCCCCCCCCCCCCCACGTGCACGCCCCCCTCCCCCTCCTCCACGTGCACGCCCTCCCCCTCCCCCACGTGCACGCCCCCCCCCCCCCCCCCACGTCCCCGCCCCCCTCCCCCACGTGCACGCCCCCCCCCCCCCACGTGCACGCCCCCCCCCCCCACGCCCCCACGTGCACGCCCCCCCCCCCCACGTGCACGCCCCACCCCCACGTGCACGCCCCCTCCCCCCCTCCCCCACGTGCACCCCCCCCCCCGTGCACCCCCCCCCCCCCCCACGTGCACGCCCCCCCCCCCCCACGTGCACGCCCCCTCCCCCCTCCCCCACGTGCACGCCCCCTCCCCCTCCCCCACGTGCACACCCCCCCACATGCACGCCCCCCCTCCCCCCCACGTGCACGCCCCCCCCCCCACGTGCACGCCCCCTCCCCCACGTGCACGCCCCCCCCCCCCCCCCACGTGCACGCCCCCTCCCCCTCCTCCACGTGCACGCCCCCTCCCCCACGTGCATGCCCCTCCCCCTCCCCCACGTGCACGCCCCCCCCCCCCCCACGTGCACGCCCCCTCCCCCTCCCCCACGTGCACGCGCCCTCCCCCTCCCCCACGTGCACGCCCCCTCCCCCCTCCCCCCCCCCGTGCACGCCCCCCCCTCCCCCTCCCCCACGTGCACGCCCCCCCCCCCCTCCCCCACGTGCACGCCTCCTCCCCCTCCCTCCACGTGCACGCCCTCCCCCCCCCCCCCACGTGCACGCCCCCCCCCCCTCCCCCCCACGTGCACGCCCCTCCCCCCCCCCCACGTGCACGCCCCCCCCCCTCCCCCACGTGCACGCCCTCCCCCCCTCCCCCCACGTGCACGCCCCCTCCCCCTCCTCCACGTGCACGCCCCCTCCCCCCACGTGCACGCCCCCCCCCCCCTCCCCACGTGCACGCCCCCCTCCCCCACGTGCACGCCCCCCACAACCCCAGGCTCCGCAGCGCACCTTCTGCAGCAGCAGCACGATGATGGGCACCAGGCGCGCGCGGCTCTGCTCCAGAGTCACCAGCGTCCGCGGCGAGCGGATGAAGAGCTTGCTGCGCCCGAAGGCCACGTCCCCCTGCAGCCCGTGCTGCTCCAGGAGGGCGCCCACGGCCTCGCGGTCCGAGCCCAGCAGGTGGTTGGGCCACGTGTACTCGCAGGTCATCTTGTACCTGCAGCCACGGCAGGCGGTGGGCGCCAGGCCCTGGGGGGGAAGGGGTGCAGCCCTCCCCTCCCACCCTCCCCCACACGCCACTCACACACTAGCCCCGCCCACACCCACACTCACGCCCCCTCCAGCCGCCAACAAATCCCACCCCGCCCCGCCCCTGCTCTGCCCCTGCCCCTGCCCCTGCTCTGCCCCTGCCCCTGCCCCTGCCTGCCCCTGCTCTGCCCCTGCTCTGCCCCTGCCCTGCCCCTGCCCCTGCTCTGCCCCTGCCCCTGCTCTGCCCCTGCCCCTGCCCCTGCCCCTGCCCCTGCCCCTGCTCTGCCCCTGCCCCTGCCCCTGCCCCTGCTCCTGCCCCTGCCCCTGCCCTGCCCCTGCCCCCCCCTGCCCCTGCCCCTGGCCCCCTGCCCCTGCCCCTGCCCCTGGCCCTGCCCCTGCCCCTGCCCCCTGGCCCTGCCCTGCCCCTGGCCCTGCCCCTGCTCCCTGCCCCTGCCCCTGCCCCTGCCCCTGCCCCTGCCCCTGCCCCTGCCCCTGCCCCTGCCCCTGCCCCTGCCCCTGCCCTGCCCTGCCCCTGCCCCTGCCCCCTGCTCTGCCCCTGCCCCTGCCCCTGCCTGCCCTGCCCCTGCCCCTGCCCGGGCTGGGGCTCTGCCCTGCCCCTGCCCCTGCCCCTGCTCTGCCCCCTGCCCCTGCCCCTGCCCTGCCCCTGCCCCTGCCCTGCCCCTGCCCCTGCCCCTGCTCTGCCCCTGCCCCCGCCCTGCCCCTGCCCCTGCCCCTGGCCCTGCCCCTGCCCCTGCTCCCGCCCCTGCCCTGCCCCTGGCCCTGCCCCTGCTCCCGCCCCTGCCCTGCCCCTGCCCCTGCCCCTGCCCCTGCCCCTGGGGGGCCCTGCCCCTGCTCTGCCCCTGCCCCTGCTCTGCCCCTGCCCCTGCTCTGCCCCTGCCCTGCCCCTGCCCCTGCCCTGCCCCTGCCCCTGGCCACTCCTGTGTCCCCGAGGGTCCGTGGCCTCGGTCCCGCGTGCAGGTCTGAGAAGCGGCTCGGGACCGTCTCCCCCGCCCTCGGACCCAGGCACGGGCGGCGGGGCGTCCGCACCTGAGCAGGAAGCGCGGGTAGGGCTGGCGGGAGGCGAAGCCGGCCCTGCGGACCCTCACGTTCTCCAGGAGCCCCAGGTAGGCGACCTGGTGGCGGCAGTGCGCCTCGTCCAGCCGCGCGGCCGCCTTGTCCTGGTTGGGCTTGAGGCAGCGCACGTAGAAGGGCTCCTGCGGGCGGGGGCGGCCGGGCGTCTTACGGGGACCCCCCCCCCCCCCCCGCCTGCCGCGGAGAGAAACCCGCTCCTCCCCGCCCGGGGCGCGCAGGGGCGGGTAGGGGCCCGCGAGGCCCTGGGGGGACGGGCGGGGGGACGGGGGACGGGCGGGGGGGGGGGGGGGGGGGGGGGGGGACGGGTGGGGGGAGGGGGGACGGGTGGGGGACGGGGGGGGGTGGGGGGACGGGGGGGGTGGGGGGACGGGTGGGGGGACGGGGGGGGGGGGGGGGGGGGGGGACGGGGGGGGGGCGGGGGGACGGGGGGGCGGGGGACGGGGGGGGGGCGGGGGGGGGGGGGGGGGGGGGGGGGGGGGGGGGGGGTGGGGGACGGGGGGGGGACGGGGGGGGGGGGGCGGGGGGGGGGGGGACGGGGGGACGGGGGGGGGGGGGGGGGGGGGGGACGGGTGGGGGGACGGGGGGGGGGGACGGGGGGGGGGGGGGGGGGGGGGGACGGGGGGGGACGGGCGGGGGGGGACGGGGGGGGGGGGACGGGGGGGGGACGGGGGGGGGGGGGACGGGCGGGGGGGGGGGGGGGGGGAGGCGGGGGGGGGGGACGGGGGGGGGGACGGGCGGGGGGACGGGCGGGGGGACGGGGGGGGACGGGCGGGGGGACAGTGGGGCGCACCTTGGAGGCCAGGTTGTCCACCAGGGCCACCATGGAGTTCTTGAAGAGCGTGCCGGCCGTCAGGGGGCGCTTGGTCACCTCGGTGATGTCCTGCTGCCCCTCCGGCCACATGGCCCGCAGCGCGGGGTCCGAGCTGTGGACACGCAGTGGGGCGCCCCGGCGCACCCCGCTCGGTGAGCTGTAGCTTCCCCGGCGGGCAGGGCACCCGAGCCCGCGGCCCGCGCACTCACCTGTTGTACAGCAGCCGCTTGAAGTCCTGGAAGAGGGCGTCTCTGTTCTTGTCGATGAAGCCCAGCACGGAGTACCTGGGGGCGGCAGGGTGAGGGCCGGCCACCTCCCTGCCCTGCCCTCCCCCTCCCCCGGCAGCTTCTCCTAAAGACAGTCCGTGGCTCTGCCCTGGCTCTGGGCCCAGATCTCACAGCCCCCGATCCTGCTCCAGGCGTACACGCTGTGTGACCTGGGACGAGTTACCAAACCTCTCTGTGCTCAGAAGAGCGCCTGGGCATCAGCAACTGCATTACAGCCAGGAACTCCCAAGTCATGGTCTGTGTGTGTGTGTGTGTGTGTGTGTGTGTGTGTGTGTGTGTGTGTGTGTGTGTGTTTAAACATATTTTTGTCCTAGCTGGTTTGGCTCAGTGGATAGAGTGTCGGCCTGCAGACCGAAGGGTCCCGGGTTCAATTCCCAGTCATGACTGGGTTGCGGGCTGGATCCCCAGTGGAGGGGGTGTGCAGGAGGCAGCCGATCCATGATTCTCTGTCATTATTGATGTTTCTATCTCTCTCTCCCTCTCCCTTCCTCTCTGAAACCAATAAAAAATACACAAAAATTAAACAAAATGGAGGGGCAGAAGGGAGGAAGGAAGGTGCCATGGGGACCTTACGTGACATCCCCCGCATAGTGCTTGATCCGGAAGTCACGGCCGAACTCCATGGTCTTGTCCGTGGGGCAGAGCTGTGGGGGGACAGCCAGGGTCAAGGTGGAGAGGGGGTCTGCAGGGCGGGGGCAGTCTCGCAGGGGAGGCTGGGCCACACCACGGCCCTGCCGAGATGCCAGCGTGGCGCCTGTGGGTGCTGGCCAGCTCCAGGACAAGCTGGGGTGTGGGGTGGGCGACCGCGGGGGCGGGCACCTGACGGCTGGTATAGTGCGGGTGGTGGCGGTGGTGCGTGTCCAGGCTCTGCAGGAAGATGCGGTCGGTGATGGTGCCCGCGCTGCAGCAGGCCTCGTCCAGCACGGCCAGGATGCCGCGGTGCGGCCGCTCCACCAGGTCCACGATGGTGGCGTTGTTGAAGAACTCCACCTGGGAGAGGGAGAGGGGGGTAGAGCGAGCGGGAGGTTCGGTGGGGGGGCGGGCTCTCCGCCAGGCCACGGGGCGCAGGGGCGGCGGGCACTCACGCTCTGCCAGGCGATGCCCTCACGCTCGTACTCCTCCTGCTCCTGCTTCAGGATGAGCTGGATGAACAGCTGCTGCAGCTTCTCATTGCAGTAGTTGATGCAGAACTGCTCGAAGCTGGGCCAGGCCGCCAGCGTCATGCTCGGCCCGTGGGCTCCCGCCGCTTGTCCACCCCAGCCCCAGCCCAGCCCCAGCCCAGCAGCGCCCTGAGTGAGCTCGCAGGGCCCAGCGCCAGCCACCCATGGCCTCACCCGAGATAGTCCCTTTCTTTGCCCCCAGCGAGGGGGAGGGGCTCGGGATTTTCCCTTCCTGGGCACCATGGACCGGGGAGCGGGGGCACCGCGGAGGCGCGCTTGGCTATGACCCTGGGGTCAGGGACCAGCCAGGACGGACACCAGACATCTTACTCCCCAGCCAACCCAGCTCCCCGGGACGGCGGGGGCCCTGGAGGTTGGGGTCAGAGCTGGGTCCCCCACCTGTTGACAGGGAACACTTCAAAGCCGTAGATGTCCAACACGCCAATGACCGTGTCCTTGCCATCCCGCCGGGCGTCCCTGCCCCGGGGTTCCATGACGCTGTTGATCCGGTTCACCACCCACTCAAACAGCCGCTGGTACACTGCCTGGGGAGAGCCGGGCTGCTTCAGGCTGCATTTGACTTTGCCTCCCCCAGGAAGGCCTCCCGGGTTCCTCCCCGGGCTGCCTGTCCCCAGGGTACCTTGGCGCAGGCGTCCCGAGCGTAGCTGGCCTCGGCCGCGGTGTGGCCCTTCTCAATGACTTCCCTGCCCCCCGAGGCCACGGTGCGGGCCAGCAGGCAGCGCAGCACCTGCTCCCTGGGGGTGGCCGTCAGCTCGGCCACGTGGTCCACCAGCACCTCCTCAGCCACAGCCAGCTGCCCCTCCTCCATCTCCACAAACTCGATGTTTCCCTGGTGACGGGGAAGCGGGGAAGCGGGGAAGATTCAGGCTGCACGGGCTGGGGAGGAGCTGGCATGCCTTTGCCCCCAGGAAGAAGGAAGGGATGGCAGGGACTCAGCCCGAGATGAGGGGGCCTCCAGCAGCCAGAGGCTTCCTGCCAGCCAAGCATGCTCGCTCTGTGCTACGCCCGCGCCCCCGCCCCCCTCACCTCAGAGAGGACGAGGGCTCAGAGCAGCCTGCCCAAAGCCACCAGCCCTCAAGCGTCAGAAGCACCAGGCAGGTCCCAATGCTTGGCTCACGGGTGGGACTGCCCTTCCTTCTGGGTGGGCTCACCCACCTGACACGGACCAGGCAGATTGCAGGCCTGCCCGCCGCATCCTGGGTACACAGGGCCCACGGCTCAGGGTGTCTCCAGGGAGCCCACAGCCCAGGCAGCTGGGAGGGGGGGCAGCTCCCGGCTGCACTGTCAGAGGCCAGTCTCCCCCCGCACCCCCCGCCCCCGGGGCGGCATGGGGACAGGACAGCGGGTGGAGGTGGCCCAGCCCAGGCAGCATGCTCACCAGGTGCAGGATGGCAGCCAGGATCCGGCGCACAGACCCCATCTCCTCAGCGCTGAAGCCGATCACCTGCATGGCCTCCATCACCGCCCGGTGGTGGCTCCTCTCCTCGCTCTCCGAGGCCTGGGGGAGAGGGGGCTCAGCACCCCAGCGCATGCTCACCCACTGCATCCTGCCCCAGCCCTGCAGGTGCCTGACTGCCAGCCCCCGAGCGCTGGGCGCCCGGCGTCTGCGGAGCCCCACTCACACTGAGCCCCGCGCCCTGGCGGGTGAAGCTGTACAGGGCCGGGTTTCTCTGCAGGTGCAGCTCCTGCAGCTCTGCGTCCTCACAGCCTCGCAGCACCTGCGGGACACACCGGGCGTCAGGCCCGGGACAGCACAGAGGTCCCTTCAGCCCGGATGACCCGCCAGCCAGGGAGCTCGTGGCGGCGTGGATACCGCCCTCGTGCAGGGAGAGCCCCCTTCAGGCTCAGATGTACTGTGGACACCACCAAGGTCCAGGCAGAAGACACCTCAGGGGCAGAGGCAGACGTGCTGTGTCCAGGGACCCCCCCCACCAGCAAGAGTGGGCCGAGAGGGAGCGGGAAAGGGCTGCCCTGTTGGCCCACCTGCCTGCCTGGCTCACCTGGTAGAAGGCGTGGAAGTTCCTCTCCCCCACGTGCTGCTTGAGGACCCGAGACTGAGGAGAGAGGGGGAGCGGGCGTGAATGGGCGGATGGGGACCCCCAGGTGACAGGCCCAGAGCCCGAGGCAGTGAGGGAGCAGAGCAGCTGGCCTGGCCAGAGGGCGCCCACCGGTGCCTCTGGGACATCAGAGACGTGAGTCCCTGCCCAGGGCCTGGGCCTTAGGGAGGCCTGGCAGCACCTTTTCTTTTCCTTCCTTCCTTCCTTCCTTCCTTCCTTCCTTCCTTCCTTCCTTCCTTCCTTCCTTCCTTCCTTCCTTCTTTCTTTTTTTCCTTCCTTCCTTCCTTCCTTCCTTCCTTCCTTCCTTCCTTCCTTCTTTCTTTCCTTCCTTCCTTTTCTTTCTTCTTTCTTCCTTCCTTCCTTCCTTCCTTCCTTCCTTCCTTCCTTCCTTCCTTCCTTCCTTCCCTCCCTCCCTCCCTCCCTCCCTTCCTCCCTCCCTCCCTCCCTCCCTCCCTCCCTCCCTCCCTTCCTTCCTTCTTTCTTTCTTTCTAAGATAAGTTCGTCTCCTTAATTCTCTCAACATCTTTTTTTCTTTCTTTATTTTAATCCTCACCTGAGTATACTTTCCATTGATTTTTAGAGAGAGTGGGAGAGAGAAGGAAAGACAGAGAGAAACATCGATCAGCCGCCTCCTGCACGCGCCCTGACCAGGGCCCAGGCCGGGGAGGAGCCTGCCACTGAGGTACATGCCCTTGACCAGAATCGAACCCGGGACCCTTAGGTCTATAGGCTGACACTTTATCTGCTGAGCCAAACCGGCTAGGGCATAACCCACCTTTTCTTTTTTTAAACATACAGGCTAATTCATATTTATGTATTTTTGTTAATCCCCATCTGAGGATATTTTTCCATTGATTTTTAGAGAGAGTGGAAGGGAAGGGGAGAGACATGGAGAAACATCCACTCATATTGATTGGTTGTGTCCCACATGTGCCCAGACCAAGCCGGGGGATGGAGCCTGCAACCGAGATATGTGCCCTTGACGGGAATCGATCCCGGGACCCTTCGGTCCGAGGGCCCACGCTCTGCCCACTGAGCACACTGGCCAGGGCCCACCCACCTTCTCCAGCAAGTAGCTGTGGATGTGCCCCCCGACGGGGTCGCCCTTGAAGTCGAAGTTGATGTCCATGTACTTGCCGAAGCGGCTGGAGTTGTGGTTGCGGTTGGTGCGGGCGTTCCCGAAGGCCTCCAGCACGCAGGTGGACTTGAGCAGCACGTCCTTGACCCTGAACGGGGGCGCAGGGCGGGCTGCACGCAGGGACCTCGAGCCGGGTCCCTGTTTACCCGGTGGTGTCCCGGGCCGAGCCCCGCCCGCTTCCCCTTCATCGTGAGCCACCAGAGAGGCCCGCCGGGCCCCTGTGCCAGGCCAGGCCACCTCCCGCCTCCCTGCCAGCTGCAGCCTGCAGCGAGGACCTGGGTCTGGACCCTCCGCCTTCGACCTCCAGCGGCCGGGGGAGCAGCTGCTGGCCACGGGTGCTCGGCAGCGTCTTCCCCACAAGCCCCACGCCACTCCATGTCACAGGAAGAGCAGGTTCCCCCACAGGAAACCGCTCCTCAAGGCTGGGGAGCAAGCCCTGATTTCCAGCTCCAGCCTCACCGGTACCTGGCTGGGCTCCCTGGGCCCGGGCAGGCCACCTTCTCCTCCGCCCCGGCAGGTGCCCCTGCGCAGAGCCTCCCCTCCCCTTGCCCGGGACTTGGACTCGGGTGCCTCCCACTGTCCAGTTCCTGCCCAGCCCGGCCGCCCTCACCTCTCCACCTCGGCCCTCTGGCTGGGGTTGGTGACGGCCGCGATGTACTGCATGATGTGCTTGCTGGCCTCCGTCTTCCCCGCCCCGCTCTCCCCTGCGGGACAGACAGAAAGACAGGCAGAATGGGCGGCCCCTCGGCCAGGCCCACCTCTCCTCTGTGTCCAGTCACCTCCCACCACTCAGAACTGACGCTGCTGGCCGGGCGGTACCTGAGATCACGATGCAGGTGTCCCTGGCCCGGCGCTTCATCGCCCGGTAGGCGGCGTTGGCCACGGCATACAGGTGGGGCGGCCGCTCGTACAGCTCGCGGCCCTGGTACCTGGCGATGGCCTCGGGCCCGTAGAGGGGCAGCTCCTGGTAGGGGTTCACCGACACCAGCACCTCGCCGATGTAGGTGTAGATGCGGCCCTTCTCGAACCTGGCGGGGCAGGGCCCTCCTCAGCCTTCAGGCCGCGGGCCCAGCACCCAGCCTCCCGGGCCCTGGCCCACCCGGGGGGAGAGAGGGGGGAGGCCCTGAGTCTTCCTGGAGCCCACCCCCACTGCTCTCCATGGGGTCCTGACGGCACAGGAATAGGGACCACCCATTTTGTGAAGGGACTGGACTGCCCAGAGCCACCCTGGGCAGGCAGAGCCAGCAGGTAGGAAGGAGACGGGGGCTGGAGGCAGAGGGAGGGGCCTCCGCTGTTTCCTGTTCGTCTGGGCCTGGGCCTGGGCGGGGACCCAGTGGCAGAAAGGAGCCCCACCCAGCCCCACCCAGATGGCAGGGCCTGGGAGGGGCGCAGGGAGGAAGCCCCCAACACCTCTGATCTCTCAACCCTTCCCTTCAGGAACCAGCCACCGGCGGGGGTGCCTGTGTCTGGGGAGCCAGGCAGGCCTGCCCCGGGGTGTGTGGGAGCTGCCCTTTCCCCCGGCACCCATCGGGGTTCCTCTTCCTCAGCCACCTCGCCTCTGACCGCGGGGTTCCCTGGCTACACCCTCTCCGGGCACCCAGGACCTCGCGGACGCTTTCTCTGGTGCCCGCTGAGCGGCTGTGGCCGGGCTCAGCATCTGGGTCGGGATGGGGAGGGGGAGCTGTCCCGTGAGCTGGTTTGTGTGAATGAGCTGCCGTCATGCCCACCTCAGTGCCACAGAAAGCTCACTCTGTCCTCCAACTCCACAATCTGCCAGGGGCCTGCCTTCCGCCCACCCCGCTGCCCAGGGCGAGGCCAGCTCCTGGCAGCCCCCGGGCACCACCTGATCCGGCTCCTCCCTTGGAAACTGGGCCCCAGGTCATGCTCCCAATTGTGCCCTGCAGCACCCACACTCCACCCAAGACTCATTCAGCTGCGCACTCCCTCAGAGCACCCTGGGCTCAGCCGGGCCCCAAGAGGGGGATGGGGTGCCCACCCATCTGGGAGCTGCTTTGGGTGCTGGGCAGGAAATCATGGGTTGTGTGGGAGGCAGGGGCCTGGGGAGTCGGTGCCAGAACTGGCCAGCCACCTGGCCCTGAGGGGTCAGTCCTGCCTGGCTGCCACGTCCCCCTGTAGTGACCCAGGCCCAGACGGGGGCCTGGTGGCTGTGTCCCCACCCGCCCCCCCCCCCCCCCCCCAATCAGGGAGCAGGGAACAGGGAGCGGCCGGGCCCACCTGAGCTTCAGGTTCTCCATGAAGTCCTCCATGGTCACCTGGTCCAAAAGCACAAAGTCCGCTTTGCCGTACTCGGCGCCTTCTTCGTCCTCCATCCTGCCGGGAGCACCAGAGCCCAGGCCAGGTCGCAGACCTTCCCGCGCCGGGCTGCGGAGCAGGCCCGTCCTCTGCCCACAGCGCTCCCCGCTCCGCCTCCCGTGTGGTGAAGTAGGAAGTGGGTTCTGGCCCGGGAGGGGCTGCCTCCCTCCCTGTGAGGGGCTCTGACCCCTGCTTCCTGGGCGGGCCCCTAAGTGTGGGCCGGGCCACCCCATGTCCAACCCGCCCTCACCCAGCCCCCTCGCACCCAACAGGGAGTGCCCTGCAGCCCAGGGGGAAGATTCCGGTCACCCCCCACACACACGTGGCTGACAGCTCTGCCCCAGGCCTGGCGGGTACAGGGTGGGCACAGGGCCCCTTGGTGACAGTGGGAAAACACCCGTGCCCTGGCCTTTGGGCAGGGCCCAGGCAGTAACAGTCCTTGGTATGGAGACGCCAGGACGTGAAGGACAAGACCCGCTTTGCCTGGGACCTGCCATAGGGCGGGCGGGGCTGGATTCACCTGCCCTGGTGTGTTCCAGAGGCCCCTCCCTGTACCGGCCCCTCAGTGGGAACGACCAGGACAGCCTCTGGTCCCCTCACTCTGTCAGTTAGCAGCCACTCAGTTTTGTGCCTGAACAGCATCCTTGACCACGGTGTCCTCCGGGTGGGCGGGGCAGGTGGTTCTCTGCGTCCTCCCCTCGACAGGGCGGGCTGCGTGTTTCCCAAACTCACCCATGGGGTTCTGCACTCAGAAAGCTGCTTCATTTAATAATTGTCTTTCCATCAACTCCCTTCCTAAGCTCTGGAATAACGGATGTGCAAAGTCTCCACCCCCTCAAGTACCTTAAAACAAACACAAACTTAATCAAGCTGAAAAGTGCTTATCCCTGTGCCGGATGAAGCAGGTAAGCTCCCAGCAAAATAGCCTTTGGCTCCACCCTGGGGGTCCCCTGGGGCACCCCGCCCGCGGTGGGCTGGGGCTTTTGAAGGCCTTTCCAACCCGAAGCCGCGGAGAACCTGGGGAGCTCCGTGCGGCGGGCGGCAGTTTCACTTCCCCGAGCCCCGGGGTCAGCATCCTGGGTTTGAATTAACTCAGAAGCAACGACAGGGGCCCCAGAGCGTCAGGGACAATGAAACCCGAACTTGGCGACATTTTCCTGTCACAGTTTTCTTCCATTATTTTTCTCATGTAAAACGTCAAGACCTTTTTCAGGTCGGGGACGCAGCTTCCAGGCCCCGGCTACAGGCCTGAACCTCACCAAGCCCTCCACCGGACGGCTTGGGGGAGCCCCACCCACCACCTCACTTCTCTGGGTGACAGAACACCGAAGTCCTTCCCCTTCCTGGTGTGGCCTGTGGGCCGGCTGGTCTGCCTTAGGTTTGTCCTGGGTAGCTCAGGTGGTGGCTGGATCCTCAGCTTCCCGGCAGGGCCTGGCAGGTGGAACCAGCAGGAGTGGGGGCAGCAGGGCCCCTCTCCTGTCTCCTCTGGACCACTTTCTTTTTCTAAGGAATTCTTTACTGCTTAATGTACTACGTAGGTCCCTTTCCCCTCGTTCGCCCCCCCACCATGCTGTCTGTCCCTGGGTGATGCATCTGCACACCAGGCCTTTGGTTGATTACCTCCCACCCACCCACCCTCCCCGCCCTCCCCCGGAGAATCCGCTGTTCCACACCCCATGTCCTCTGGACCACTTTCAAGATGCTTTCCCCTGGAGGTCCCTGGCGATGCCAAGCTGGGCAGCACAGCCTGGCCCCAGCTGGTCTGAGGTCACTGCCCCCTTCCCGTCGGTCAGGAGGCCCCTCCTCTGGGCTGAGGCGTGGCTGACCCGACTTGGCTCGGTGCAAGGACCTGCAGGTGCTCTTCCATTCGTCCTCACTAGCAAACTGAACGTGAGACCAGCTCACTCAGCCCAGCCACGTGGGCTTGGGGGAACCTGTGTGCACAGTAGTGGCTGCAGCCAGCACTTGTCAAACGGAATGGACGCTGCAGGCGCCTTACCCGCCCCGATACAGACGCAGAACCCACCCCAGGATCTCAGGGAAGTGTCCTGAGAGCAGCCCCCTCGCACCCAGTTTGCAAAGGCCAAGTGAGGGCATGGGAGGCACTTCAACTTGGCCAGGCCGCCTTCAGGGAGGCAGGTCTTCCTCTTTGTGCCACGTACTTTGGGAAGGAGAGAAGCAGGCTGGACTCACTCACTCATTTAAAACCTGTTTATTAAACCCCCGTTTCTCATTCCGATGCCAGAGGAAAGCAGACGGAAGACACAGGGCCAAAACCTGGGGTCAGAGAAGGTCAGTCAGATGCCAGGCCGGGAGCCACCCAATACCAGCCCAGAACCAGGAACCGACTCCTTGCAGAGGGGAGCAGTGAGGACAAGGGCCTGGATTCAAATCCTGCCGCACCCTCCCTGGGCATCCAGCCGTCAGCATCCACTTCACCTGTAAAACAAGACACTGCTGGGGAAACTCAGGGACGACAGCCCACGGCCAGAGGCTGCCACAGGTGCCAGTGCCCTGCAGCCTTAGACCACACCCGGGCTCCCACTCCCGACTGCAGCCCCCACTCCGCCGACCAGAAGGTCCCTGGGGAAAGGGTGCAGGTCGAATCCAAAACCAAAGGCGATCCAATGCCTGACAGACGCACCCCAGGGCCCTGATACCAGTCAACTGCCCGCCCACCATCGCGTGCGCTAGGAGTCGAGCAGCCTCCTGGGACACTCACCTGACCTCCAAGATGGAGGGGCCAGCCGCACGCCCCCGAAGGGAACCCTTTGCTAGCTCCGACGTCCCGGGGTTCCCGGGGCCGAGACACTGGGGAGGGAGGACGCAAGTGTCACGTGCTGGGCAGGGACACAGCAGTCCCCAGGCCGAGGCTGACAAGGTGGTCCTGCCAGGTTTGTGGGTGCCCTCCTGGGAGGAAGCCCAGAGGCCTCAACGAGAACCAGCTGGTTAGTCATATGGGCAGTTAGCACCAGCACTGCTCACCAGCTCCCACTCCCAGGGGCACGCGGGCGAGCTGGGCGCCCTGCCGGCAGGGGCCAGAGCACTGACCACGGAAGGGCACGCTAGCTCTCTGCTTGGGAGGGGGATACCTGGTCCGCCCAACACTGTTCTGGAAAACCTTGAAAGGACAGCCAGCCAGAGCCTCACCCCCAGAACCAAAGGAACACGAAACTCACGGACACACCAGTGTCTCCCGACGGCCTCCCTGCAGAGGCCAGCGTGCCCACGTCTTCACTCAGACAGGAGAGGAGTCCCCTGGAAGGAAGAAGGCAGAGTGGGACCCTGCAAGCACCATGCTGGCCACTCTTACCCTGCTGCCCACCCCTGACTGCACCCAACAGCCCTCACACCAGGGCAAGAACACAGGGCACTCCCTCCTGTCTGGGGGCCAAAGGCCTGGTGTCCACTCGCAGCCTGCCAGTGTCCGGCTGGGTGAGCCCAGAGAAGGGAATTCGAGCAGAAGGCGCCGCTGTCTGCCTTGGCCTCCCAATGAGCACCAGAGGGTAGGGTGGGGGGTGCCTGCGCTGTCTGGTGCGCACAGGCCGCTGGCCGCGCTGGGCCCTCTGAGGCACCAGCTCCCTCTGGGCGGAAGTGGACAAGGGGAAACCAAAGGCGAGGCCAGAGCTGCCCAGACAAAGAGGCTGTCCCAGCGGAGGGCCCACTGCGGGCAGAAACGGGTCCCTGTCCAATTCTGGACTCCTCCACGGGCACATCCTCTGAGCATTCCCGGAGCTGCTGGTACACAATGTGGGATCCAGGTCCAGCCCAGATATTCCAGGACCCCTGCCAAGGCTGTGGAGGGTTCAGACCCCAGAAGGGAACACACAGCAAGAGCAGAAGTTCCTGCCAGCTGTCCCCCAAGCAGGGTCACTGTCAGAGAAGTACGGGAGGCGAAGGGTCCAGCTAAACCAGCCAGGAGAGGCAAGGCCTGGCTTCCTGAAGGGAGTGACCCCGGCCTGCAGTCTGCCCTTCCTGACCCACTGCCGCCTGCTCCACCCGCTGCTGGGCCTGCAGGCCACCTGTGTGGGCACAGCAAGGGCTTCCAAGGCTGAAGACAGGAGAAAAGGTCAGGGATGGGCATCCCCAGCTCCCTTCCTGCGGGGTCACTGTGGCCTCCGCCTACAGTCCTGCCTCTCTCAAGGTCACCCTCTCCTCCAGAAAGGTCACTGCCATTTGGGCTTCCTACACCCTGCTCCTGCCTGAGACCCTCCGACGGCCCCAACCAGCGTTCTTGTCTCCTGCTGGGACCCCGACCATCACAACCACCAGCCGTCTCAACAAGCAGTCCTGGGCTGAGGTGCGGACAGACCATGTGTCCCCACAGCCATCCCCCTCCCGCCCGCCATGGGCTCCAGCCCACTGGCCCGCCTTCTGGGTTCCGAGTCCCAGTGGCTCAAGCCAGAGCCTCGTCCCCAGGGCACCCTTCCTTTATGACTTCACCCACGGAAGTCATCGGACAATGCTGAAGGTTCCACCCCAGCGCCGGGCCTCCGGGAGGAGGGCCAGCCAGGGCCAGCCCAGAGGACTCTCGGTGCAGGTGAGGACACTGCTGGCCCATGTCTCACAGGGGTGCAGAGGGCAGCCTCAGAGGCACGGGGTGCTCCTGGCACCATGGATGATGCTGCCGTCCTCAAGCGACGAGGCTACATCATGGGGATAAATTTGGGAGAAGGCTCGTACGCAAAAGTCAAATCCGCGTACTCTGAGCGCCTGAAGTTCAACGTGGCGGTCAAGATCATTGACCGCAAGAAAGCCCCCACAGACTTCTTGGAGAAATTCCTTCCCCGAGAAATCGAGATTCTGATCATGCTAAACCACCGCTCCATCGTCAAGACCTACGAGATCTTTGAGACGTCAGAGGGCAAGGTGTACATTATCATGGAGCTCGGGGTCCAGGGCGACCTACTCGACTTCATCAAAAGCCGGGGAGCCCTGCACGAAGAGGATGCTCGCAAGAAGTTCCACCAGCTCTCCTCGGCCATCAAGTACTGCCACGACCTGGACATCGTCCACCGGGACCTCAAGTGCGAGAACCTGCTCCTCGACAAGGACTTCAACATCAAGCTGTCCGACTTCGGCTTCTCCAAGCGCTGCCAGCGGGACGACAGCGGCCAGCTGACCCTGAGCAAGACCTTCTGCGGGTCGGCGGCGTACGCGGCCCCCGAGGTGCTGCAGGGCATCCCCTACCAGCCCAAGGTCTACGACGTCTGGAGCCTGGGCGTGATCCTCTACATCATGGTCTGTGGCTCCATGCCCTACGACGACTCCAACATCAAGAAGATGCTGCGCATCCAGAAGGAGCACCGCATCAACTTCCCGCGCTCCAAGCACCTGACGGGCGAGTGCAAGGACCTCATCTACCGCATGCTGCAGCCCGACGTCAGCCGGCGGCTGCACATCGATGAGGTCCTCAGCCACCCCTGGGTGCAGCCCAAGGCCAGCGACCTGTGCTCCACATCCCTCAGCAAGGAGGGGGGGAGCCTCCTGACCGCCGAGCCCCCGCAGACCCCCGAGCCCCCGCGGGCCCCCGAGCCCTTGCGGACCACCGAGCCCTCACAGACCACCGAGCCCTCGCAGACCACTGAGCCCTCGCGGACCCCCGAGCCCTCGCGGACCACTGAGCCCAGCTTTGACAGCAAGTCCATCGCCCACCTGGAGCCCCAGCTTGAGGCGACGCCAGAGTCAAAGCCCCAGGAGGAGACGGGGCACGGGCAGGGCGCCGGGCAGCTGGAGCCCGTGGAAAGGAGCTCTCCAAAGCCCCCGCAGACCCAGTGAGCCTCTCCCAGGGCCCAGGGGCTGGCGGTACGGAGGCGGATACACATGATGGACGACCCCCCAGATGAGCCACTATTTTTGTCAATTTCCCCCCTCCCTTAGAACATGCTACAGAAGCAATAAATCACTATATTGGTCCATAAACGGGGTGTAGGGTTAATAAGCTTCAGCCAACATCACTGCCCACCTCTCCACGGCACACGGAGCTCACCAGCCGTCCGTGCACTCAGAACTCAGCCTGTGGCTCTCCAGGTTGTCTCCTGGACCCTCAGGACAGGGCTCGTCCCGCTTGCAGCTCCCTACTCCCACTCCCCGCAGCAGACCTGCCTCCACTCCCCCACTCCCCGAGCTTTCTTTTTTCTTTTTTTTAAAAGGTATTTTTATTTATTTTTTATTATTTTTTAAAATGTTTCTATTTATTTCAGAGAGGAAGGGAGATAGATAGAAACATCAGTGATGAATCATTGATCAGCTGCCTCCTGCACGCCCCCCACTGGGGAATGGAGCCTGCTACCGGGGCATGTGCCCTTGGCCAGAATCGAACCTGGGACCCTTCAGTCCTCAAGTCGAGGCTCTACCCCCTGAGCCACACCGGCCAGGGCTCCCCGAGCTTCTTGTCAGTGTGTGAGGATATGATCCAATAAATGCGCGACGAGCCTAGAACACAGCAAACACCCAAAGGCCCAAAAACGCTTTCTGCGAAAACGTGACTGCTGTGCGGTCTGCCCTGCAGCCCGGCAGCACTTGCCCCCGCCCGCTCCCCCCCCCGCCCCCCGTCCCTAGTGAGCACCCGGGACGTGGGTGCGGTGAGTGGAAGCGGCACTTAGGATTGTACTTAGTGCAACCCCACGGGGCAAGTGGTTACCACGGGGCAGTGCAGATCCAGTGTCCAGCGCGCCGGGGCCTGGACGGGAGCACCGACTGTCTGAAATGTCTATAACCTTGCTCCGGCTGCAGCGGGGCAAGGCCTCAAACCGTTCCAAAATGCTCTCGCAAGCTCGGTAGGAATGCACAGGGTCACCCCAGACCCCAGCACGCTGGAGGCTTGCAGCCCCGCCCCGCGCCGAGGTGTTAGGCCACGTGGGTTGCCTCCAGGACCCGGGAATGGCCGCCTCATCAATGGACGTCACCCCCCGCCATTCCAGCTCCGGGAACTTACCAGACTTGGGGGTTGTCCGTGCCGTCATGTCACTGCCAAACACGGGCTTGCTTCACGCTCTTCCACAGGTGGGGACCCACAAGTAGGGTCGGCGACGACTGTCCCTGGACCAGGGCGGGGTGCAGCGAAGCACGGTGCGCTCAGCTCCGGAGGCCTCGAGGCGCCGGGCTCTCCCCGGGGAAGCCGCCCCGAGGCCGTCCCCAGCGCGTCCCGACCCCCCAGGCCCACGTGTCAGGGGGCGCCGAGCCCGGCTGGAGGCCCCTGCCGCCCGCGCCCCTTACCCGTCTCCGCACTCGGCCGGCCCCGCCTGCGACCCCCGATGGACTCGGATGAAAACCACAGCCGGCGCCTCGCGGAACCGTCGCACCGCCGCCGCCCGCCATGGCTACCGCCTCTCACGCCGCTGTGCGTCACCGCGCATTCCGCCGGAAGCGGCACGCGACGTCCCGCGGCCCGTGGCCCAGGGGAAGTGACGTCCCGGGGTTCCGGGCTGGAGCCGGGTAGCTGCGCCCGTCGGCGGTTCCTGTGAGGACAGCGCCCAAGTCCGGGGCTCAGGGCGGCCGGGTGCGCCGCGAGCCCCCCCCGGGCGGGGCCCCGGGCGGCCTGGAAGCGACCTTGTGAGGGACGAGCTGGGGCGCCCCGCAAATG
The DNA here is from genome assembly GCA_025583905.1 of Ia io. Taxonomy (NCBI): domain Eukaryota; kingdom Metazoa; phylum Chordata; class Mammalia; order Chiroptera; family Vespertilionidae; genus Ia; species Ia io. The sequence continues at coordinate 83,664,185 of JAJQQW010000016.1, read as the reverse complement.
AAAGCGGATGTTGGTCCACCCAGGTCCAAGCAGAAGGGCCCCTTTGCCTTCAGAATCCCAGTCTCTGCCCTTTTCAAGTGAACGCAAACGGCTCGTCTCACAACCCAGGAAGTCGGGGGGCCACTTGCCACCTGATTCCAAGTCGCACGGCCTCCCCGCACCTTCTGCAGGCCGGGGAGTGCCGAGGGCCCCGCTGACCCCGCCGAGCGGGAGCAGAGGGAGTCGGAGCCGAGAGACAGGGCACGCAGCTGGCATGGCCCCCACTGGGCGGAACCAGTGGACACACACTGGCTCGTTGAGTATCGGTTTGCACGGCCTGTGCTGCAGACGGCGTGGGTGGTGGCAAGACAGCGGCCCGCCGCCGGGCTCCTCTTTGCAATGTGCTTCCGGCCGGCTGTGCGCTCCCCGAGTTATCCTGGTGCGTGTGGACGTGAGTTAGCACTCGGGGGCTCCCTACACGGACGGCCGGAGGCCTGAGGAGAGAGGCAGACCACTCCGGGTCGGCAGGTGCCAGGTCTAACAATCCGGGTAACTATTAAAACCAGGCTCGCCCTCCCCTTCCTGTTAGAGCCGCCCACCCAGCAGGCCCCGCCCCCAGGTCCCTCCCTCACCTTCCTGTCGCGCCCAGGGAGCCCCGCCCCTCCCTCCCGCGGGCCCCGCCTCCTCCAGGCCCCTCCTCCCCTTTCCTCTAGCCCCGCCCCCTCCGGCCCCGCCTTCCAATTCCCGTCTGCCCGTGGTCGGCCTCCCTGAGCGCAAGGCAGGCCGGGAAGTTGGCTGCCGTAAAAATGGCGGCGGAATCCAAAAGCTGAAGCTGCTCCCGCGACCCCGAGGGGCAATGGGCGGGCTGGGGGCGGGAAAGGGGCGCGACAGACGCGCTCCCGCGGCCCCGAGGGGCGGGGCAGGGTGGGCGCCATCCCGCCGCCCTAAACGGCTGGGGGCGGGGCGTGCGGGGGGCGGGGCCGAGCCCTGGGCCCGGAAGTGCAGGGTGCGGGGTGCGGACGGCCCCTGGCGGCCGCGGGCGGAGACAGCGCAGGGCGGCGGGCGGGCAGCGCAGGAACGCGGCTGCGGCGGCCGCGGGGCCCCGGCGAGCATGTAGCGGTCGCGGGGGCGCGGGGCTCCCTGGGCGGGCCGGGCCGCGGGGACCGCTCGCGGCGACATGGAGGAGGAGGGCAAGAAGGGCAAGAAGGTGCGTCCTCCGAGGGCCAGGCGGGGGGCAGAGGGGCCGGCCGGGGGCCGGGAGGCTCCCGCGGGCCGCCCTCCGCGCTGCGAGCGCGGGCGCGGGGAGGCCGGGGGAGGGCGGTCCGGGCCGGGAGGTCCAGCGTGCGGAGCCCAGCGCACCAGCGGGCGGGCGGGCGGCGGAGCGGACCCCGCGGGCGGAGGAGGCGCGCCCGGGACAATGCCGGTAGGTGGTCCGCGGCCGGCCGGCCGGCGCGGCGGGGGAGGAAGGAGCCACGCCTTTCCGCCCCTTCCGGCCAGTGACTCCCCCAAACCCAGGCTCTGCACGTGGCCTGACCCGGGGGGACTGACCAGGGCTGCGCGGGCTCTTCCAGGACGGGAACCGCAGAGACGGGGTCCGCGTGATGTGCCGACCTTTGCTGTTCATGTCCTCACGTTGTTGGGACCGAGTGAAAGCAGAAGCTGGGCCCCGCTGGGCCCGTTCCCGGGTCGTGTTTCCTCCACCCAATGCCATCCGAGGGGTCTCGGTGACGTGACGTTTTGCAGTTGGATTTTGGACGCGATAGTTGCAGAGACTCCTTAGTTTTTGCGGTTTTTAAGATGTGGCTCTAAGGACGGGGTAGAGTAGTTGATGAAGAAGCTCAGCCTCTTACGGAGACTGAAAGCCACGTAGGGTAGGCTACCATTACCATGGGGAAGGGTTTCAATGAAATGTGCCTTTTTCAAATACAGGCTTGATAACCTGCTTAGAAGTGTCTCACCTACCACTTTTGGTCTAGGAAGTGTGTGCGTGTGCACTTTCATGTTTGAGCTTAAAGCAGACCTTGGTCAGCCCTGCGATCTTACGTCACAGCCACTGTGCCCTCCGTTGAGTTACTCATCCATCACCTGCCTCACCAGGTGCCCCACTTTGAAAAGCTGCATTGGGAAGGGGGTTTGGGCAGGTGGGGCCCAGGGTTGCCTGGTGCTGCCTCTCTCACCTTGTTTGCTAGTTCTGTGTCAGCGTGAGTGCGGGAGCGGTTACCTACAAAGATGTTTAAATCTGGAAAACGCCCAAGCAAGTGATTCAGCCTGAAGCGTTAGTCTGCAGAGAGGCTGCCCACCGCAGAGGAGGAGAGCGGCGGTGAAGCTTGTGCCAAAGCTGGTGGAAGGCCCTGGAGGACGTTCAGGCAGCGGCAGGCCAGGGCCTGGACAGGAGGTGGCCCGTCCCCAGCAGAGCACCAGCCCTAGCCCCAATCTTCACAGTCAGGCCAAACTCTCCCTACTTGCTAAGGAGAGTCGCCGGGTTAGCACCACCCAGCAAGGATGGGTCTGGCTGAATTTCTTCTAGAACCTTCTACCAGCTTTGGTAGAAACATCACACCATCTAGCAATATTGGGGAAACAGACATTCCTGAGCTTTTGGTATAGAAGTGAAAAGCCAGTAAAACTCAAGGATGTCGGAGTTGTGGCCAGTGGAGAGATTCAGGCACAGAGAAGGTTACTGATGCATGTCCTCGTCCACAGCAGGATTCATTGTCTCCGGTGGAGGGTACATGGTAGCCCTAGCTGGGAGAGCGCTGGGGGTTCATTGTCTCCGGTGGAGGGCACATGGTAGCCCTAGCTGGGAGAGCGCTGGGGGTTCATTGTCTCCGGTGGAGGGTACATGGTAGCCCTAGCTGGGAGAGCGCTGGGGGTTCATTGTCTCCGGTGGAGGGTACATAGTAGCCTTAGCTGGGAGAGCGCTGGGGGTTCATTGTCTCCGGTGGAGGGCACATGGTAGCCCTAGCTGGGAGAGCGCTGGGGGTTCATTGTCTCCGGTGGAGGGTACATGGTAGCCCTAGCTGGGAGAGCGCTGGGGGTTCATTGTCTCCGGTGGAGGGTACATAGTAGCCTTAGCTGGGAGAGCGCTGGGGGTTCATTGTCTCCGGTGGAGGGTACATGGTAGCCCTAGCTGGGAGAGCGCTGGGGGTTCATTGTCTCCGGTGGAGGGTACATGGTAGCCCTAGCTGGGAGAGCGCTGGGGGTTCATTGTCTCCGGTGGAGGGTACATAGTAGCCTTAGCTGGGAGAGCGCTGGGGGTTCATTGTCTCCCGTAGAGGATACATAGTAGCCCTAGCTGGGAGAGCGCTGGGGGTTCATTGTCTCCGGTGGAGGGCACATGGTAGCCCTAGCTGGGAGAGCGCTGGGGGTTCATTGTCTCCGGTGGAGGGCACATGGTAGCCCTAGCTGGGAGAGCGCTGGGGGTTCATTGTCTCCCGTAGAGGATACATAGTAGCCTTAGCTGGGAGAGCGCTGGGGGTTCATTGTCTCCCGTAGAGGATACATAGTAGCCCTAGCTGGGAGAGCGCTGGGGGTTCATTGTCTCCGGTGGAGGGTACATGGTAGCCCTAGCTGGGAGAGCGCTGGGGGTTCATTGTCTCCGGTGGAGGGCACATGGTAGCCCTAGCTGGGAGAGCGCTGGGGGTTCATTGTCTCCGGTGGAGGGTACATAGTAGCCTTAGCTGGGAGAGCGCTGGGGGTTCATTGTCTCCCGTAGAGGATACATAGTAGCCTTAGCTGGGAGAGCGCTGGGGGTTCATTGTCTCCCGTAGAGGATACATGGTAGCCCTAGCTGGGAGAGCGCTGGGGGTTCATTGTCTCCGGTGGAGGGTACATGGTAGCCCTAGCTGGGAGAGCGCTGGGGGTTCATTGTCTCCGGTGGAGGGCACATGGTAGCCCTAGCTGGGAGAGCGCTGGGGGTTCATTGTCTCCGGTGGAGGGCACATGGTAGCCCTAGCTGGGAGAGCGCTGGGGGTTCATTGTCTCCGGTGGAGGGTACATAGTAGCCCTAGCTGGGAGAGCGCTGGGGGTTCATTGTCTCCGGTGGAGGGTACATAGTAGCCCTAGCTGGGAGAGCGCTGGGGGTTCATTGTCTCCGGTGGAGGGTACATAGTAGCCCTAGCTGGGAGAGCGCTGGGGGTTCATTGTCTCCGGTGGAGGGTACATGGTAGCCCTAGCTGGGAGAGCGCTGGGGGTTCATTGTCTCCGGTGGAGAGTACATGGTAGCCCTAGCTGGGAGAGCACTGGGGGTTCATTGTCTCCGGTGGAGGGTACATAGTAGCCCTAGCTGGGAGAGCCTTTCTCTGTTTATACGCCTTGTAGCTCATTTTCCCACAGGCGGCCCCGGGCTCTGGGACGTGGCTTCCTACCCAGGCCGCCATTCAGCACACTTCACCTATTGCCCCATGCCGGTCGCCCCTGGCGGAACCTTCCTGTTCTACTCCCCCAGGCGATGTTGTTTTCATCATGGTAAACTAGACCACATACACAGGTTCAAGCTGAAACAGCAGAAGTAATGACAGTAACTTCATGAAAGTAGAGTTGGACATTTAAAAAAAACCCATATTTTTATTGATTTCAGAAGGGAGAGGGAGAGATAGATGTTATCAATGATGAGAGAGAATAATCGTTGGGCTGCCTCCTGCACGCCCCCTACTGGGGATCAAGCCCGCAACCCGGGTATGTACCCTGACTGGGAATCGAACCTGGGACCTCTTGGTCCATGGGATGATGCTCAATCCATCGCGCCACCACAGCCAGGCCAGTTGGACATTTAAATTCTCTTCCCAAGTTAGCTTCCTAAAAAAATGCAGCTTTGCCCTTACCAGTTTGGCTCAATGGATAGAGCATTGGTCTGTGGACTGAAGGGTCCTGGGTTTGATTCTGGTCAAGGGCACATACCCAGGTTGCGGTCTCGATCCCCAGTAGGGGGCGTGCAGGAGGCAGCTAATTGATGATTCTCTCTGATCCTTGATGTTTCTAACTCTCCCTTTACCTTCCTCTCTGAAATCAATAAAAAGTGTTTTTTAGAAAAGGCAGCTTTAACTCTTTAACAGTGTGGGTGGCAGGCTCATCTGGGTCTTCGTACACTTGTCTGGGTGCTTGTCAGGCAGTTCTTCAGGCTCGTGCTAACGTGGCCTAGTTCCTCAGGACAGGAAGCTGCCCGAGAACCAGTGGAACCCAGTGGATTTCCTATAAAGTGGCCCAGGTACAGCCCTGTCCTTTCTCAGGCCCCCCTGGCACATAGGAGGAGGGTGACTTGAACCCCTGCCAGGTCCCTTGGAAGACGCTGGGTGGTGGGGGTGCAGGAGGAGCCTGTCGGGGGGGGTGAGCGTGGGGACAGAGAAGTCTGCTGGGCCTGGAGGGACGGGTGCCTTGCAGGCCACACGTCCTGAGTCCTGATTTGTGGTTTGGAGAATACACCTGCCTCCTTCCCAAGCGAACCTCAGTTTTGTGCGTTTGACACTATTCTGTCAGGATGTAACTCCTTTTTTAAGAAACGTTGGTGTACACTTGAGTTGGGTGAGGATCACAGCCAGCGGGGCGGGGGAGGGCGGGGAAGCTGCCGCAGGGAAGCCACACCAGGCTTCTGCTCTTGAGCTGCTGTTGGTTGCAGCCGCCCTGTCGGTGGCCGGGATTTCAGCCTGAACGAAGGTGCACATCCCTGCGTCGATCTGGTTTATTCGCATTCTTCAAATGAAAGAGAAGGTGGTAAGGCGCCTGGGAATGCGGGGCTGGGTCTTAGATGGTGACGAGGGCTTACTGTTAGTAGTGTTGTGTTTGATATTTGTGTTTCGTCCTGTTCTGATCTGAGGGACGTCCATGCTGCGATGTTCTAGGTGGAATTCTGTGATTTGTGAGATGCGTGTTATTCAAGCTAGAAGAGGGAGACAGCTGAGTGTTTTGGCAGTGGGTGTTCATTACTTATTCTGTCTACAGTGGTGAATTTCTGAGAATTTCCATATAAAAAGTGGGTTATGGTCCCAGGTTACCAGCTCCGGGACCTGCCAGCTCACCCCAGCTTGGCCTAGACCAGCGCCTGTTACACTTCTGTGGCTCCTGCCCTGGCCAGTGAGCTCCGTGGTTAGAGATCAGCCTGTGCACCCCAGGTCGTCGGTCCCATATCCGGTCCAGGGCAGGTACCTGGGTCGTAGGTTCGATTCCTGGCCCTGGTCAGGGTGTGTGCGGAAGGCAGCCCATCAGTGTGTCTCTCTCACATCCTTGTTTCTCTCACTTTCTCTCCCTCCCCCTCTGTCCACTCTCTCTAAAAAGCGGTGGGAAATACCCTGGGGTGAGGATTAACCAAAACAAACAAACAAACAAACAACAAGCTGCAGGGACTCCAGGCTCAGGCAGTTGGCTTGTGTGAGGCCTGAAGACTCACCTTCTCTGCAGGTGAGCACAGGTGTGTAAACATTTGTATGTGAAGGAACTGGTGCCTCCTGCAAGCCTCCTGTCCCTGCAGGGCAGGCGATAGTGGCCCGACTGCCCTGGTCACTCTGGGCTGAGTTGAGGTCAGCTGGTCAGCACGAAGCCCCTCCCCTCCATTGGTCTCCGTGCCGCTGATGCGCTTGTGCAGTGAGAAGAGGGCTGAGGGCCAGGCTGAGGGCTGGAAAGTGAGCTGCTCACACGCAGCATCAGAGAAAGGCCCGTACTTGTGTGTCAGGAGACACATGGGATGGGGACTGCGCCGTGACGCAGAGCAGGGCAGTGGGTGAGGCTGTGGGGCGCCTGCTTTGCACCCGGGAGCAGCTGGAACGACTGGAGCTTGTCCTCTGGCACTGACTGCCCTCCCGGTGCACTTGCTGGGGACGGCGAGCTCAGGGCTACAGACCCGCAGCGGGGCTCCGGGCAGGCGAGGGGCTGCTGGGAGACTGGCTTTGATACGAGCGAGGAAGGAACCTCTGTTATGAAGACAGCGAGCCCACGTTGAGAGAGGACCTTGTGGTGCCACCGGGGACCCAGCTCACCAGCGTCAGTGCGTGGCCGCTTGGTCGCCCACGTGTCCTCAGCCAGCCCTGCTCCAGGCCGAGCTGGTCGGGCCCTCAGGTTCCGGGTTGAAGCCTGGTCCCCGCAGCTCAGCAGGGTCTGTGTTTGGAGATGGGCCTCTGACGAGGTGGTAAGGTTAAATGAGTCGGTAGGTGGCCCCCATCCCATAGGACCTGCGTCCTTATCGGAGGAGGAGACGTGGACAGGGAGCCCGGGGCACACACAGGTGCCCGAGGACGGGAGCAGCCCATCTCCACGCCCAGAGAGAGGCCTCGGGGTCCAGCCCTGGAGGGAAGGGATGTCGGCTGCCGGTGCCCATCTCTGGTCCCCTATCCTGCTGGACTAGGGCGGCAGGTGATTTTGAAGCAAGCCCAGGACATCCGATGATGTGACCGGAGTCTGGAGTGGAGGCCCTGGGCTGGGGCCTGGTCTCCATCGACCCAGACAGGCCCAGGCACTGAACGTGTGACCACTGCCCCCAAGCACTGTCCTGAGCTCAGGCTTGCTCGGTCCCGTGCCTCCTCGTGGGAGCAGCGCTGTCCTCACGTGCGCGGGGTTTCCCGAGTCGCCGTGTGAGGGTCTGAGCCTGGACCTGTCGTTCGGGTAGAAATACAAGGACTGTTTTCTGCTGGGAGCGGGGCCCACACGTTAGTTCCCCGGGGCCCACACTCTAATTCCCCGGGGCCCACACGTTACAGTTTCCCGGGGCCCACACTTTAGTTCCCCAGGGCCCACCTGGGGCCCACACGTTACAGTTTCCCGGGGCCCACACGTTACAGTTCCCCGGGGCCCACACGTTACAGTTTCCCGGGGCCCACACGTTACAGTTCCCCGGGGCCCACACGTTACAGTTCCCCGGGGCCCACACGTTACAGTTTCCCAGGGCCCACACTCTAGTTCCCCGGGGCCCACACGTTACAGTTTCCCGGGGCCCACACGTTACAGTTCCCCGGGGCCCACACGTTACAGTTTCCCGGGGCCCACACGTTAGTTTCCCAGGGCCCACACTTTAGTTCCCCGGGGCCCACACATTACAGTTTCCCGGGGCCCACACGTTAGTTTCCCAGGGCCCATACTTTAGTTCCCCAGGGCCCACACGTTACAGTTTCCCGGGGCCCACACGTTACAGTTCCCCGGGGCCCACACGTTACAGTTTCCCGGGGCCCACACGTTAGTTTCCCAGGGCCCATACTTTAGTTCCCCAGGGCCCACACGTTACAGTTCCCCGGGGCCCACACGTTAGTTTCTAGTTTCCCAGGGCCCATACTTTAGTTCCCCGGGGCCCACACGTTAGTTTCCCGGGACCCACATGTTAGTTCCCCGGGGCCCACGTGTTACAGTTTCCCGGGGCCCACACGTTACAGTTCCCTGGGGCCCACACGTTACGTTTCCCCGGGGCCCACACGTTAGTTCCCCGGGGCCCACACGTTACAGTTCCCCGGGGCCCACACTTTAGTTTCCCGGGGCCCACCTGGGGCCCACACGTTAGTTTCCCGGGACCCACATGTTAGTTCCCCGGGGCCCACGTGTTACAGTTCCCTGGGGCCCACACGTTACAGTTCCCCGGGGCCCACACGTTAGTTCCCCGGGGCCCACACGTTAGTTCCCCGGGGCCCACACGTTACAGTTTCCCGGGGTCTACACGTTACAGTTTCCCGGGGCCCACACGTTACAGTTCCCCGGGCCGAGCATTGGTCTGTGGGGTAATTAGATTATGCACTTGATCGCAGGCAGGCATTAGATGCGTGCGGTGAAAAGAATCCTTACTAAGCAGGAGGGTGGAATTTGGGCTTTTGTCTGAGGCTTAGGGTGGTGAACTTCGGGTGGCTTGTGGCCCAGGAGGCGGGAAGAGAAGCGAATTCTGAAATTTGAGGAAGGCTGGTCTGAGCAGGGTGTTGCTGTTCAGGGAAACGCGGTGTGGGTCACTCTCTTGGGCGGGCGGTGCCGGTTCTCCTATGTTCCTGTGAGAGAAAAGAGAACCTGCTGAATCTGGCTCTTTATTATTCCTTCCTCAGCTTAAACCTCCTGCTCGCTTTCAAGCACTGAGTATGCCTCCTCTGTGTCATGACCTTTAACTCCGTCGCTGGGTGTGGTCCAGGGTATTGGGGTATGGTTCATCCATTGCACGCCTGCACAGCCCTGTGGTCGGTCACCTGCCAGGAAGTGCTTAGGTCTGGCGGTGTCTGACGGTCACCACCACCAGTTGGTCTGTCACTCGGAATAGCTGGCACGTTTCCTGTTTTGAGGTACACACAGCAGCCGAGGCCCACCTGCCGCTGTGCCCTCGATGTCAGACCCACTGCAGGTTTCGTTCCAGATCCTTCCCCTGACAGTGAGTCTCCCGCCCCTCCGGAAGGGGAGTATGCAGCCAGTCTGATTTTTTCACCCCCCCCCCCCCGTTTTATTATAAAAAATCTTGAATACACCAAAGTTGAAAGAATTTTACAGCAAATGCCCATACACCCACCACCTAGATCTGCCACCAGCGTTTGCTACACCTGTTTTATCCTGTGTCTGCCCATCTTCTGACCCCTCTGCCCACCCATCAGCCACCTGACTTCCTGGTGCCTTTTGAAGCACATGCACACACAGCTCACTGGTCTGACCACGTGCGTGATGTAAATACGTCCGTCCCGCAGGGAGCCCGGCGGCACCCTTGGCCATGGTGTCCACTGTAACATGTGGGCCCCGGGAAACTAACGTGTGGGCCCCCGGCTGTGGGCAGTCGCGAGCATGATGCAGACAGCACGGCCTTCACGGTTCTGACCCGACTGCGCGAGGCTTGACCCGGCCAGAAGTGTGGGACCGCAGTGCCCTCGCTTCTTGTGTCTGTCTCCGAGTTAATTTATAATGTGACCCCAATAAAAATCAGGCTTTTTTCTGGAACTAGACCACTTAATACTCATTTATGTTACCAACAAGGAAGAACCCCAGGAAACTTGAGAAAGCAGGCAGGAGGGCGCCCCACAGCCCGGTTGCCTGGAGCTGATCCCCGCAGGAACGGGGCGGGGGGCTCTGCTCCCCAGGAGGCCGAGGGCGGGAGGGCGGCTGCCCTGAGGTCTGTGCGTCGTGCCAGGGGCAGCTGGGTGCGTGGGTGGAAGGGACCGAAGAGCCCATCCTCCTGGTGTGCGGCGGGCTGAGCGCAGTAGGTCAGAGACACGAATGAAAACCGACTGGCCATCTGTGTGCAAACCATGGGCGGGTCTTCAGCGACTGGGGGACGGGAAGCTTTCCTCCCTGTTCCCCCAAAACCCTGAGGCGGGAGGATGGTGACCAAGGGTCTAATCACGTCAACATGCGTGAGAGAAAAATCAAGAAAAACATTTGCCGACAGAAGCAAAAGGCAGCTCTCGTGGCGTCGAGTTTTCCTGGAGTTAGAAACAGGCCGTGGCAGAGGCTCAGGCAGGTGGGGACGTGGGTCCCAGAGAAGACGGGTCAGTGGCTCCCAACGCACGTGCACTTGTCCTGAGGGGGCGCATTGGGGGCTGGGCCCCTTTCCGGTTGGCCCCCGGGGCCGGGGTGCTGCCTGCTGTCGTTATTTGAGCTGGAAGCAGACGGAAGCTGTGGTTCCGTCCTTCCGGGCGTCACCAGTGTCGGGGGAGGGTCACCATGTGGCCGTACAGCCCAGTCGAGTGAGCGGGGAGCACAGTGCCTGTCTACAGACTAGGCCGTTCCCCTGCAGGAGTCCCACCGCCCCCCCCCCCCGCCCCGCCCGGACGCACTCCCTCCCCCGCTGGTCCATGGAGGGCGAGGTGGGTGCTGGCTGGGGGCGTCAGCTGGCCAATGGGCACTGGGGCCCTGCTCTGGAAGGTGGGTGGGGTTCCAGGACTGAGAACCGGTCTCTGGGCAGATGGTGATGAGGGAGGAGCCATGTGCTCGTTGGGCTCAGGAATGAGGGGCCTCAGGTGTCGGCTGCTGGGCCTAGGCAGTCCGCGTGAGGACCCAGAGCTGAGGTGGAAAATGACTTCGGAGGCAGGTCAGGAGGGAGGTCAGAGGAAGCGCATCCACAGCGTCGACCGCGCCCGCCCGCGTGGGGAGCGGAGACGCCAGCACAGCGCCGGTGTGGGCAGTGGCACGTGGGGACGCACTTGCAGGTCTGAGGGCGGGGCGGCCTCTGGACTCCCCACAGGCCGGCCTTTGGTCCCCGCCCGCCAGCGTCCTGCTGCTTCTGGGGCTAGGGGGTCTTTTGTCTTTTGGGGTCAAAGGTTACAAGGCCCTTTTGGTGATGAGGAACCTGAGTGCCCAGTCACAGGCTTGTGGAGTGAAGAAGGAGTCATTGCAGGGCTGCAAACACTGTTTCATTAAAAAGAGGTTTTCAATTCTGTTTTAAAAGTATGTTTTTAGCCCTAACTGGTTTGGCTCAGTGGATAGAAGGTCAGCCTGCGACTGAAGGGTCCGGGTTTGATTCTGGTCAAAGGTTTGTCTTCATTGCAGGCTCGGTCCCCAGTGTGGGGCGGGCGGGAGGCAGCTGATCAATGATTCTCTCTTATCAATGTTTCTAACTATCCCGCTTCCTTTCTCTCTGTAAAATCAATAATATTTATATGTATGTATATATATATTTTTTAAATTTTGTTTTTAAAAAAAATGTTTTTATTGAATTTTCAGAGAGGAAGGAAGAGGGAGAGAGAGAAACATCACTGATGAGAGAGAACTATTAATAGGCTGCCTCCTCAGCTGATCGATGTTTCTCTCTTATCGAAATTTCTGACTCTCTATCCCTCTCTCTTCCTCTCTGTAAAAAATCAATAAAATATATTAAAAAAAAAAAAAATAGGCTGCCTCCTGCACGCCCCACGCTGGGACTGAGCCCGCAACCTGGGCCTGTGCCCTGATCAGGAATCGAACCCTGACCTTCTGGTTCATAGGTCGACGTTCAACCACTGAGCCACACGGGCCGGCACAACGAGAGTTTTAATAAATATCGGACCTACCCTGCCTCTCGCGTCTGGGAGGGGCGTGGACTGCGGAGCCCGGGGGCTGGGAGACGCTGCGGCTTTGTGGTCTGGGGTGTCCCCTCTTCCCACCTGGGAATCGGCCTTGACCTTCCAAGTGCCTAAAGTGGGTGAAAGCCTGGCCCACCGCCTGGGGCCTGGCGCTCCTCCCGGAGCCGCACAGCACAGCCGCCATCCCAGTGGGCGGCCCCTTCTCGCGGAGCCTGTGCCAGGGAGGGCTCCAGCCGTTGCCTCTCTGCCCGCAGCCTGGCCTCGTGTCGCCGTTTAAGCGCGTCTTCCTCAAAGGAGAGAAGAACCGAGACAAGAAGGCCCACGAGAAGGTGACGGAGCGGCGGCCCCTGCACACGGTGGTGCTGTCGCTGCCCGAGCGCGTGGAGCCCGACCGGCTGCTGAGCGACTACATCGAGAAGGAGGTGAAGGTCAGTGCCCCTGCCCCCGCCGGGTGCCCAGCTCCAGGCTCCTGGTCGGCCCCTCCGGACTCTCCCCACAGGAGTGAGCGCCGCCTTCTCGGGCTTGTCAAGAGTTAGGGCTGCCGCCTGGTAGGCACAGCCCAGATGCAGGTCTCCAGGGTGTCAGGCCCCCCACTCAGCGGGAACAGATGAGGAACAGCCGCTCAGGAGGTGGGAGGAGGAAGGAGATGCCGTGGTCAGGGAGCCGGGACCGGAGCTCAGAACACACCATTTCTGTCGCTTAAAGCAAACACTTATGTGCCCCACTCGGGTAGCCAAGCAAGGCCAGTTGGTGTGCTGACGCGGGCGCCGTGCTGTGGGCACCACAGGTCGGAGCGGGTGACAGAGGCTCAGGGCAGACACGCAGCCGGACACGCGGCCAGGTCAGAGCGGCGGCTGCCGGGCCCCAGCAGGACCTTGTGCAGGTGCAGAGGAGCGTTGGTTCTCAGGGCGCGGCTGCCCACTTTGTGAAAGGAGGACCGAGACCGCGTGCTGCTCCCAGAGCCTCAGTGTGCCCTGCGGGCGCCTTTTCACGGGGGAGTGTCCCCTGGTGAGCACGTTAAACACGCTCCCAAGGCGCCTGTCCGTGTGCTGTTGCCGCCTTGGCCTGGCCCCTCAGCGTGTGTCTCGGCCTCGGCCAGGCCAGTGCTCAGCCCTTGGTCAGCTCCCCTCCTGCGCGGGGAGGGAGGGCCTGTGACCTCTGTGACCTTGCTCTGGTGGACCTGGAACCTAGAAGACCTGTGGGTTTCAGCTTGTCGGGTTTTCTCGTGAGGGCAGGATAGAGACCTCCGAGCTCTTTGCCTGACGAACGGGCTGGGCGTCCAGGTCCCCTGTTGGGACAGCGGCCTGCGTGTGCGTGTCTGAGAGACGGGGACGCCGGGGATGCCGGGAACGCGCTGGGTCACACTCAGACACACACCCTCCCGCGACGCGGAGACAGCCCTGGTTACGCCAGGTCGCGGCTCTTGTCACATTGCCGTCTGCGCACCTTTCCTTGGCCGGCCCGCGGGCACTGAGTGTGGGGGTGCTGCGTGTGCGGGTGGCCTGGGCTTTGTGACAGCGTGAACACGGTGGGCGCCGCTGGCTGGCCCTCTCTCACGGCTTCCCTGTCTCTCTCAGTACTTAGGTCAGTTAACGTCCATTCCAGGCTACCTGAACCCGTCCAGTCGGACTGAGATCCTGCACTTCATAGACAACGCCAAGGTGACCCTCCTTCTACCCAGCCTCCGACCCTCGGCCCGCTTCACTTCCTAACCCTGACCTCCGACCCTCGGCCTGCGTCACCTCCTAACCCTGACCTCTGACCCTCAACCTGCTTCACCTCCTAACCCTGACCTCTGGCCCTCAGCCTGTGTCACCTCCTAACCCTGACCTCTGACCCTCAGCCTGCGTCACCTCCTAACCCTGACCTCTGCCCCTTACTCTCTGGCAGCAGCTCCTGGCCCTCGACCTGGGCCTTCGTGGTCAGACCCAGGGCCACCACATGGGTCCCCAGTCTGAACGGGAATTGTTCCCAGACATGCTCCTCGAGGTGCTGGCTGTCCCACAATCAGCATTTTCTAAACACCCAGACGCACTGGGTCTGACGTGGGGCCTTTCCAGAGGGGCCCAGGGGAGGGGGCGGGGCTCAGGCCTCTGCGACCTCTGTGTCCCCTCCAGAGAGCCCACCTGCTCCCCGGACACCTGACGCAGGAGCACGACGCGGTCATCAGCCTGTCGGCCTACAACGTCAAGCTGGCCTGGCGACGGCGAGGACACCATCCTCAGGGTGCCCATCCACGACATCGCCGCCGTGTCCTACGTGCGGGACGACGCCTCGCACTTGGTGGTCCTGAAGACAGGTGCAGGCCTGGGCGGGCGGGCGGGGCCTGGGGAGCGCAGCCTGGTCTCTGATGAGGCCCAGTCTGCCTGGATGCTCTGGAGACAGATGGCTCCTGCACGCCGGGTCAGCGGCCGCTGCCACTGGGCCAAGAAGGCGAGAGGCGGCCTCTGTCGCTGGTCAGCCTCGGCCAGAGGAGGACGGGACCAGGAGGTCCCGAGGGGCAGGGGTGGGTCTGGCCACTGGCTCTGAGCTTGTGCTCTGCCCAGTGCTGCCCTCGGGGACACTGGGGTGCCCTGTAGTGCCCAGGCCTGGTAGGGCCCCACGTGGGCAGACTGAGGCTGTGGGGGCCTTGGCCACGAGGTCCTCCAAAGCTGGTGCAAAGGGGAGGCCAGACCCTCCGGGCCTCTCGAGCCGTGGGATCTGAGCGGTCCCCCGAGGGGACTCGCAGGACCTGCCGCAGCCTCTCTTCTCGGCAGTGGGGCCACCTCCCGGGTTCCCCTGGCCTCTGCCCTGAGGGGTATGGGGTCCCAGGTTGGCACTGCCTGCAGATGAGAGACACCCCAGCTGGTGGGACCCAGCGGGGACCCGTGGGAACCGGCGGGCTTCAGGACCGTGGGCGGGGTTCCTGGTCTGGGTCCCAACCTGGACTCGGTCCCTGACACGCCCTGGGCCCCGTGCTGCGTCTCCCCATCTGTCAGGACTGCATATGCATGGGCGCCCTGCCAGTACCCTCAGAGAGGTGAACCAGCAGTTCAGTGTCAGCCTACACCGCTCGTGCCGTCATGGCGAGGCGCCGGGTGTCCCGTGTGGTCTCAGTGGGCACGGAAGGTGGGCTGCTCGCCTGTCCTTCCCTTGCTGAGAGAAGGTGGGGGAAGGCGCGTGGCCGTCCCCACCTGGCTAAGCCAGGCAGCCGAGAGCCTGCTGTGGGGTCCCCACCTGCCCTGACCTGCCACGGCGTTCATTTCTCAGCCCAGGACCCCGGCATCTCCCCCAGCCAGAGTCTGTGTGCGGAAAGTTCCAGAGGCCTCGCCACAGGCTCCCTGTCTGAGAGTGGAGTGGGGCCTGTAGAGGCCTGCTGCCTGGTGATCCTGGCCACGGAGAGCAAGGTGAGCCGGCACGGGACCCGGCCTGCCCTCACACCTGACCTGACCCGGCCTGCCCTCACACCTGATCTGACCCGGCCCGTCCTCACACCTGACCTGACCCGGCCCGCCCTCACACCTGATCTGACCCGGCCCGCCCTCACACCTGACCCGGCCCTGCCCCTCACACCTGACCTGACCCGGCCCCTCACACCTGACCCGACCCGGCCCCTCACACCTGACCCGACCCGCCCTCACACCTGACCTGACCCGGCCCGCCCTCACACCTGACCCGGCCCTGCCCTTCACACCTGACCCAGCCCACCCTCACACCTGACCTGACCCACCCTCACACCTGACCCGGCCTGACCCGGCCCCGCCCCTCACACTTGACCCAGCAGCTGGCCCCACCCACAGTGGCCCAGGCCCCGCCCCTCACACCTGACCCGGCAGCTGGCCCCACCCACAGTGGCCCAGGCCCCAGGTCACACTGAGGGGTGCCTCCTGGGCTGTGCTGGGTGGTCTCTTCCCCAGCATCACTCCTCCCTCCCCTGTGTGATGGGGGCTGGTTCCCTGTGCCCCAAGCTGTACCCTGAGGGAGGATGCCTGGGAGTGGCGAGTTAGGGTTTGGGGCCCCATCAGCCACTTGAGGGCTGCTCTCCCCGGGGACCCCTCTCACTCCTCAGTCCCATTTCCGCACCCGTGAGACGGAGGTGACCCAGCGCCAGTCCCCTCTGGGTACCCCCCGTCCTGGTCCTGCTTCAGCTGCAGGCGGGAGAGGCCTGGCGTTGGGAGTGCTGCCCCAGCCCCACCCCAGGCCGGGACGGGGGTGGGGGCCTGGCAGGGCAGTGGGAAGAGCTGCAGGAGCGTGCTGGCCAGCTGGCAACCTGGGTGCAGAAGGCCCTGAGGGCCGGGCCCCTGGCAGCCGCCCAGGAGGTGCCACTCTGCCCCCTGCAGGTGGCGGCGGAGGAGCTGTGCTCTCTGCTCGGCCAGGTGTTCCAGATCGTGTACACCGAGTCCACCATCGACTTCCTGGACAGAGCCATATTCGACGGGGCCTCCACCCCCACGCACCACCTGTCCCTGCACAGCGGTGAGCGCAGGCGGGCGCAGGGCCCCTCCCAGCAGGCTCTGCCGCCACGGGCATGCCGCCCAGGCAGCGTGGTGCGCAGGGACGTGATGGCCACGGCGGGTCCTCGGGCTGAGCCGACGCCTTGATTTCCAGGCTCCCCTGCAGGTGCAGCTGGGACTGACCCGTACCCTCCCTCCCCCGGCCAGCCCGTGGCTTCCTCATGATGTTGGGGCTGGGAATGCTTTCCTGGAACCACAGGTGGCTCCGGTCACCTCACCTGAGGCAGACACGGCCGGGGGCTCCCAGCTCTGGGGTTGTGAGCGGCTGTGGGCCCCTCCCTCCAGAGCCCAGGCCCGCCCGCTGGGGGCTCCCTCCCAGGACGGAGGTTGCTGGGTGGTGGCGGCGGGGAGCAGTAAAGAAGCCTCAAAGGCTTAGACCAGGACAGCATTCGGGTGTCCCCACCCCCCCACAGGCACACGCACAGCCAGACTCGGGCCCCCCCCACAGGCACACGCACAGACAGACTCAGGCCCGCCCACGTGGCCCGGGCCCCAGGTCCACACGCACAGCCAGACTCAGGCCCCGCCCACGTGGCCCAGGCCCCAGGTCCACACGCACAGCCAGACTCAGGCCCCGCCCACGTGGCCCAGGCCCCAGGTCCACGCGCTCCCCCTGCACACAGACCTTCGTGTGCACAGCCAAAGCCTCTGCGTTTGGAATCGGTTTATTGAGGGTTCGGGGTTCTGTGAGTCGATGCCAGGAGGGGAGGCCAGCAGCTGGGGGGCCTCCGTGCAGAGCCCAGTGCGAAGCCGCAGCCCGGGTGCCAGGGCTCTCAGAGTTGACAGGTCTCCCTGCCCGTCTGGGCGCTGCCAGCTCGTCTCTGGCCCCAGGACAGGCTGGTCTTGCCCATAGCTCTGGGCTCCCTCTGCCTTCGTGGCTTGGACAGGACTCTCCTCCATGGCCCCCTGCCCCCCACATCGCAGGGCCCCCCAGAGAGTGTGTTCCCAGACCGGCCCCATGAGGCCAGAGCGCCGCCACCTCCTTCCCGGCCCCACGGAATCTCCACGGTCCGGGCCGCGGGTCTGGGCGCGGCCTCCTCGGGGCCATTCCTCTGCCCACCACCTGCCTGTGCTCCCACAGCCCTCGGTCCTGCACGTCAGTGTCTCAGGGTCCCTTGTGTTCCGTCCCCCGGACCTGAGGCCACTGTCCACTGTGTCCTGAGGAGCAGCGGTCCCGGGCCCTTTGCTGGTCTGGAGGTCTCAGCTCCCAGCCTCTCTGTCCTTGGGGAGCAGCTGTGTACATGGGGAGCTCACTGGTCCCCACGGGGGATCAGCTACTCATGGCTGCAGCCCTCGCCAGCTGTGGGACAGGGCAGGCTGCAGGACCCGGTCAGTCCCTCACCCGCGCGCGGGTGGCACGGGGAAGTCGTGAGCCCTAGGACGCTGCTGGTGGGAGCCCCTGCGCCCCCAGGGAGCCCCGGGCCCATGCTCTGCCCCTGAGCCTGCTGTGCCCGGCGCCGGGCCCCGGGCCTGAGAGCGGGGCTGTGCGTGGCTGCCGCTCCCGTAACCCAGGCTCCGCTCTGCGTCCCACACAGATGACTCTTCCGCCAAAGTGGACCTGAAGGAGCCGTACGAGGCGGACGCCAGCAGCTTGTGAGTCCTGCCCCTGCCCTGCGCCCGTCCCACCGCCCCGCACCCGCCCGCCCAGCACGCGGGGCCCTGCGGGGTCCGTGTCCTTGCAGTTCCTTCCCCGAGTGCGTGCCCGCCGTGCCCCACGCCAAGACGGTCAGCGAGAGCGAGCTGAGCGCCACGGCCGCCGAGCTGCTGCAGGACTACATGCTCACAGTAGGCGCCGCGCCCAGCCAGCCCGGGGGTGGGAGGGGGTGGGAGGGGGGCTCTGGGCCGGCCCCCCGTCACCGCCCGCTCCCCGCAGCTGCGCACCAAGCTGTCCTCGCAGGAGATCCAGCAGTTTGCAGCGCTGCTGCACGAGTACCGTGACGGGGCCTCCGTGCACGAGTTCTGCATCAACCTGCGGCGGCTCTACGGGGACAGCCGCAAGTTCCTGCTGCTGGGTGAGCCGGGGGCACTCGGGCAGGGCGAGGTGAGGAGTTCACTGGCGGAGTGAAACGCCATTGCAGCTGAGGGAGGGCCTTGCCCTGTGCCGGGCCCTGCCGTCCGCAGCGGAATGGGCTCTGGACCTGCCGTGTCCCCGTGGCCCTAGAGAGCAGGCTGGTGGCAGTGACATGGGAGCGCCCGCCACTCAGGGGGCTCTGTCTTGTCCATGAGTGAGGGGTCCCCCACGGTGGGAGCCCCGCTGGGCGGGGGGTGCCTTGCTTGGCCCCTCCTGTCCCTCCTCCCCGGGACTGAGTATCAGCTGCGTGCGCCCGCAGGTCTGCGGCCCTTCATTCCCGAGAAGGACAGCCAGCACTTCGAGAACTTCCTGGAGACCATCGGGGTGAAGGACGGCCGCGGCATCATCACGGACAGCTTCGGGCGGTACCGGCGGGCCGTGAGCTCCGCCTCCACCTCCACCTCCAACGGGAACAGAGTGGCCGGCAGCTCCGACGACCAGTCCGTGCCCTCAGAGGGGGATGAGTGGGACCGCATGATCTCGGACATCAGCAACGACATCGAGGCGCTGGGCTGCAGCCTGGACCCTGACTCGGCCTAGCGCCCGCCGCAGCCGCCTCCCTGCCCAGGGCTGGGCCGGGCCTGCGTGCGGGGCCTCTACTGTGAAGGGGATGGGCAGAGGCTGCCCGAGCGCCTGCCCGGCCTGCGGGAGGGCCGGAGCCGACAGCGGTGGTTTTGCACATGACGTTCCTATGAAACTCAGAGACCTTAAAGAAGTCACTGCAATGTGAATAATTTATCTCGGCTGCCAGCGTGTTTCTGAGCCTGTGGGGGCCGGTGTCCTCCGGCCCTCCTGCCGCCCCCTCCCCGCCCCCCTGAGCTGGGCACAGTGGTCTGGGCCCCACGCCGCCCTGTGGGGAGGACCTGACGGGGCGACCTGACGGGGCTTCTGCTTCCTGGACGTGGGGCCGGGAACAGGTGTCCGGGCGCCTGTGGATCTGACTGTCAGGCCCTGGCTGCAGGGACGTGGGCACAGGCGCTGAGGGGCGTGGCCTCTCGCTCAGGCCCCCAAGGTTCGCCTGCCGCTGGGTGGTCTCCACAGCAAACCGAGTCCCCCTCCTCCCTCATCCCAGCCCCTTGGCTTCAGCCTCCCGTCCGTGCCCTTTGAGTGTGGGAGGTGGTAGGGTGACCCCAGGGGAGCCTGGAGACTGCACAGAGGTGTGGGGAGCCTAGGCCCCCCCCCCCTTTCAGGTGCCTCTGCTCCACACCCTGATGGTGCGAGCAGGGGCCCCGGAGGCTGCAGCCCCGCCCTGCGCAGTGAACCCTGCATTTTGTGGAGTCAGGAGCCTCTCCTCTGCTCAGGGGTCCCCCCACCCTCTTATCCTGGCACCAGCACACCCTGTACTGGGATAGGAACCCCACTCAGGGTCCCTGTGTTCTGTCTGCAAGGGAGGGTGTGGAGAGGACGGTGACTCCGGGAGCTAGGCCACCAGGAGCCAAGCGCCTTCCTGCACGTCTCCTTCCCGAAGCCCCTGTGGGAACCCCCATGGGAACTTCCTGTAGGAACCCCCCCCCCGCAAGGTGACCCCCCTTGTGGGATTCCCCCCTGTGGGAACTTCTTGTAGGAACCCCCTTGTGGGACCACCTCCCCCTTGTGGGAACCTCCTGTGGGAACTGCCCGAGGCTTGGTGTTCTTATGGAACCCCAGTCCCCTGGCCCACACCTTGCCCACAGCCAAGTGACGGTTGGGCACCCAGAACACAGGGATGGAGGTGCCCACCCCATGAGGGGAGGACGTGGGACGGGACCACCATCCGTGGGTGTGCGGGCTCCGGAGGTCCTGCCTCACCCACTTGGCTGAGGGCCGCGGGGCAGGCAGGAGTGAGGTGAGGGACACCGCTGGTTGAGCAGCAGCACAGGGGGTCGGGGCCGGGGGGCCGGCTGGCCAGTGGCTACATTGTCAGCTCCTGCAGGAGATGGGGGGAGGGTCAGGCCAGGGGGCCCGGCAGAGCCGGGTGGGTGTCTGAAGGGCCAGCCCCTCACCATGATGGCGTTGACGATGTCGCTCTGGTTGTCCCTCAGCGCCCGCACGGCCTTGGCCCTGGACACGTTGGCCTGGGCCATCACCAGCTCAATGTCCCGCAGCTCCAGGCCCGCCTCGTCCACCTGGGGGCACAGGGTGCTGGGCTGGGACAGGTCCTCCATCGCAGAGCCACCCCCTCCCACCCACCACCTGCTCCCGAGCCGCACCTCCTCCTCCTCGCCCTCCTCCTCATCATCATCCTCCGGCTGCGCCCGGGGCCCCGGGGCCGACTCGGGGACGAGGGTGGAGGGCTCCGCGGGCACCTTGAACTTCTCGGCGGCAGCTCTGTGCACTTGCTGGGACAGGTCCTCGATCTGCAGCAGGGCAGCCGTCAGCACCACGCCTGGGCTGCCTGCCCTCCCCGCCTCTCGCCCGCCCCTCCCCGCTGCTGACCTTGGCCTCCCCGAAGACCACGTAGGTGTCCGAGGCCGGGCTCTTGAACACGTCGGGCTTAGCGATGACGAAGAGGATGTTCTTGGACTTGTGGATGGTGATCCGCGTGACGCCCTGCACCTGCCTCAGGCCCAGCTTGGACATGGCCTGGGGGCGCGGCAGGCTCAGGCCGGGCACTGCCCACGGTCTGTGTGTGTGGGGGCACACTGCGGGCGGGGACGGGGTCCCGGGGAGAGCCGGGTGCTGGACTCAGGCTGACAGGGCCCGGCTGTTTCAAGAAGGAATCCCCATCGCCCACCCCATGGGATTCACCCTCCCCAGGGTGGGAGGTCGGGGAGGCCCCCAGGTCTGGGGGGCGTTGTCTGGCCAGCCCCGCCCCCAGGAGCAGGCCCCGCCCACCTTCCTTGCTTTCTTCTCGCTGCGGCTCTGCTTGGCCTTGGCTGCCGTCTCCTCGGGGCCACTGGCTGCGGCCTGGGGAAGGGCGGGTCTGAGCACCAAGGGTGGGGGTGGAGCCCCCTGCCCCCCGAATGCACCCCCTCAGCTGGCACCTGGGCTGGGCCCTGAGGGGCCTGGGGTCCCGAGACTTCCTGCTCCTCTGGCTCCCCCGACGACTCCCCCTGGCTGTCGGAGCAGCTGCCAGCAGCTGGAGGCGGCTCTGGGGACAGGGGAGGGGTGAAGCAGCCCTTCCTGCCTGGCCCCCCGCCCCCCACCTCTGGCCCCTGGTGGGCAGCGCCCGCCGGCTTACCCTCCTCCAGGCTGTCCTGCTCGTCCTGCTGCTGGGTGGCTGGGGGCCCTTGAGGGCTGGCGGGGCCCCGGGGCCCGGATCCAAGAGGCACTTGGCAGGGGAGTGGGGGCCGCAAGGCTGGGTCTTTGGCACGGGGCCCCCCCACGGGGGTCACCTTGGGGCCGAGGAGGGATGGGTGGGGCGGGAGGCCAACGCGCTGCCTGGACTCCCGGGGGCGGTTCCTGGTTCCTGAGAAGGCGGCGGCCCACGGGGCTCCTGCCTGGGGCGACGGGATGTCCTCCCCCTCCCCCGAGCTTTCCCATGGACCCTGGCAGGGGCAGGGGGCAGGGGGCGCTGTGGGGGGCACCCTGGGCACGGAGGGCTCAGGACTTGGGCGCCTGTCCTGGGGCTGCAGTGGTGAGGGGCTGGGGATTCCGGGGACCGCCTGGGCCTGCTCATCACCCCCCACGCCTCGCACCGGCTCCCGCCTGGAGGGGGGTGGTGAAGACCTGGGGGTAGGCTCCTCGGGGCAGGCCCTGCCCACCCTGGGCACAGCCCTTGATGGAGACTCGGAAGCCACAGCCAACGGATGCCTGGGCCCCGGGGTGCCCCCTCCGCCCTCTGCTGGGATCTGGGGCTGCACCTGTCCACCCTCGGGGCAGCTGCTCCCAGCGCCCTGGGGTGCTGGCTCAAAGCCTCCGTACCCCTGGTTCCCTGCCCCGGGGGCCTCCTTTGGGGGCAAGCGGGACTCAACCCCCACACCAGCAGGCAGGTGGGCCCCCCTGTCGGGCGCCAGCAGGCCTACTTCCTCTCCACCAGAGGCAGGCTCGGGGGGGCCCGGGGTTTCTGAGGCATCCTCAGGGGGGTCCGGGGTCTCTGAGGCAGACTCTGGGGGGTCCGGGGCCTCCGAGGCATCCTCAGGGGGTTCCGGGGTCTCCGAGGCAGGCTTGGAGGGATCAGAGGTCTCCGAGGCATCCTCAGGGGGTTCCGGGGTCTCCGAGGCAGGCTTGGAGGGGTCAGAGGTCTCTGAGGCATCCTCAGGGGGGTCCGGGGTCTCTGAGGCAGGCTCTGGGGGGTCCGGGGTCTCTGAGGCAGACTCTAGGGGGTCCGAGGCATCCTCAGGGGGTTCCGGGGTCTCCGAGGCAGACTCTGGGGGGTCCGGGGTCTCCGAGGCAGGCTTGGAGGGGTCAGAGGTCTCTGAGGCATCCTCAGGGGGGTCCGGGGCCTCCGAGGCAGACTCTGGGAGGTCCGGGGTCTCCGAGGCAGGCTTGGAGGGGTTAGGGGTCTCCGAGGCAGACTCGGGGGGGTCTGGGGCCTCCGAGGCATCCTCAGGGGGTTCAGGGGTCTCCGAGGCAGGCTTGGAGGGGTCCGGGGTCTCCGAGGCAGGCTCTGGGGGGTCCGGGGTCTCCGAGGCAGACTCTGGGGGGTCCGGGGTCTCCGAGGCAGACTCTGGGGAGTCCGGGGTCTCCGAGGCAGACTCGGGGGGGTCCGGGGTCTTCAAGGCAGGCTCTGGGGGGTCCGGGGTCTTCAAGGCAGGCTCTGGGGGGTCCAGGATCTCTGAGGCATCCTCAGGGGGGTCTGGGGTCTCCGAGGCAGGTTCGGGGAGGTCCAGGGTCTCCGAGGCTGACTCGGGGGGGTCCGGGGTCTCCGAGGTAGACTCGGGGGGGTCTGGGGTCTTCGAGGTAGGCTCAGGTGGGCCCAAGGCTTCCGTGGGGAGGCCTGGGGGTCCCAGTGTCTCTGTTGGGGTGTATAGGTGGTCTTGGATGTTCGCAGTGGGCTCCAGGATCTCCAGGGTGAACGTGGGAGGGTCGGGGATCTTTGCAGTGTCAGAAGCCTCTGAAGTGAGTTCAGGTATGTCTGGGGCCTCCGTGGCGGGCTCAGGGGTGTCTGGGGTTTCCAAGGCAGGCTTGGGGGGGCCTGTATCTTCACGTGAGGCCCAGGGTGTCCCCGCATCTACAGTGAGCTCCCGGCCACCCTGGTGGGTCTGGTCCAGGTCTGGAGGCTCTGGGTCTCCAGTGCAGGCCGTGTCCTTCCCCCCAGCTGCCCCCTGGGCCGCAGAGGCCACGGGCTCGGTCCCTGGGGCGCCGCCTGCGTCTGTCGGCAGGCTCCGAGGACTAGCTGCAGGTTCGGGGGCCTGCGGGAAGGCGTGGCCCTCTTCTCCCGGAGGGGGCTCCCAGCCTGTGTCTGCCTTCGGGACCCTGGGCTTGGGGGCCGGGGTGGGGTGCGCCCGCTCCTGCGGAGACCGAGGTGTGGCCCTGGGGATGGGCCCTGCTCCAGCGGTGGGGCCTGCTCCTGGCCACCCAGCCTGAGTGGTCACTTCTGCGTCCCCTGGGCCTTCCTGCGGGGCCTGGCGGGCCAGGGCCACCGGGGACATGGGGCCTGGTGCGGGGCCAGCCCCGGAGACCAACGTGCCCAGGTCTCCCTCGGAGACCACGGGGCCGTCCCGCAGGGCGGCGGGCTGTGCGTGGGGCTCCCCGCTGTACAGTCTCTCGTCATCTGCCCCCGGGTAGGAGGCCGAGTCGGGGTCCGAGGAGGCGGCAGAGGTGTCGTCCGGGAAGGCGAAGGCCTCGTCCATGCCCTCGGTGACGGACAGGTCGGACAGTGACTGCAGGGAGGAGGCGAACGTGCTGTCGTCCTTGTCCTCGCTGGCCCAGTCCCCGTCGGCGGCCGGGGCCTCTGGCTGCTGCTCCTCGGGGGACAGGGGCAGCACCTCCACCGCCTCCACCTGGAAGAGCAGGCTGCCCCGGAACGGCAGGAGGGCGGCAGGGACCAGCGCGTCCTGGGCCAGGAGATCCAGGTCCAGGAAGTGGCCCTCCTGGTCCCAGGAGGAGCTGCTGTCCGTGGAGAGGCTGGACTCAGGGGACGAGGGCCCCGGGGACCCTGCGGGCGGCCACTCCTGCTCCGGGGCCTCAGAACCGGGTGGGGAGACACCGCGGCCCGAGGGCACACCCAGCCCTTCCTCGGGGGCCAGGCTCAGGGAGCAGGAAGGGGACGGGGAGGAGGCCCAGCTGTCTGTGTCCGCGGTGACGTAGGAGCCTGAGGGTGAGGTGGGCGGCGAGTCCCCCACGGGCCTGGCCTCGGCCTGGGCGTCCCTGGCATCCCTGCGGGGCCCGGAGCTGGGGAGCAAGGCCGGGGTCTCGCTGGGGGTGGAAGGAGGTGTGAAATAGGAATCGGGGTCTGGGGCGGGGAAAGGCACGGGAGGGTCACCCCGAGAACACGATGCGGGGGGGTGCAGGCTGGCAGGCCCCCCCTCCGGGTCCCTGAGCTGTGGCGGGGCCGCCCAGGGCAGTGGGGGCGCCTGGCACGTCTCCTCCCCCATCACCACCCGGGCCTCCAGGGTAGCTGGGAGAGGCCGCTCGGCAGGCTGGACCTCGTGGGGCCTTGGGCTGGGGCCCCCCTCCATGGGGACCGCCCAGGCTGAGAGCGCCCGGCCAGGCCCCACATCCCCGCTGGCGCCCTCAGGCGGGGGCCGGGCGCCCGGCTTGCTGAGCAGGAAGGTGAGGTCCAGGGGACTGGGCCCAGGGGTCAGGGCACACTGCTCAGGCTGGTCCCCTCTTGGAGTGGTGGCCGCGGCCGTGCCACAGGACCCATCTGTGGAGGGAGAAGGGCGTGAGGAGGGCTGGCACCCGCGCCCCCAGGAAGGGGTGCCCCTGGAGGGGGCCGGGGAGTCGGGGAGAAGTTCTGAGGTCTGACCACAGCAACCAGCTCGGGGTCCGTGTGGGCGCAGCTGTGGCACAGACTGGCACCCCGCTTTCTGCAAGGTGCTTGGCAGCGACGGTGCGGCTCCCCGCCGTGACCCACTGCCCTGCTGGGCTGGGCAGTGGACCCCTCCCAGGACCTCCGGCGTCAGAGGGCCCTGGGGGAGGGCCTGCACTCTGCTTGGCTCTGGAACATTCCACCTGGGTCTGGGTCCCTGTGCCTCGGCTGTCTGTCTGCAAAGGGAAGTGCCCACCAGACCTGAGGCAAAGCTCCGAGGGTGGCACTGCCCAGGTGCCCACTCGCCTGCAGCCGGCCCGGCCCTGGGCCACACTGCTGGGCGCTGGGTGGCCAGGGGTCCTGAGGAGAGGCCCTTCGGGTCCACTGGGGTGTGACCAACACCCGGCACCTGAGGTGGGTGTGGTGGGCAGGGCGGGTGCCTGAGACGGCCTGGCATGGTCCCCTTCCCCACCCAAACTGGGCCCCAATGCCCCAGGGCAGCAGGCAGGTGGAGCTG
Organism: Ia io; assembly: GCA_025583905.1. Classification (NCBI taxonomy): domain Eukaryota; kingdom Metazoa; phylum Chordata; class Mammalia; order Chiroptera; family Vespertilionidae; genus Ia; species Ia io. Next base: position 83,638,357 of record JAJQQW010000016.1, on the reverse strand, counting down.
GGCCAAGGCTGCAATGTGGGGAAGCCTAAAGGTCAGAAGTCTGAGGGACTGGTTCAAGGTCACCGGCTCTGGCAGGGCCGCCAGCCCCTGGGCCTGGCGACACCAGCCCTGTCCCCCTTTTCTGGACTCAGAGGGAGGCCAAGCCCTGGACCCGGCTCGGGCCCATCCCCAGGCGACCTGCCCACAGCAAGGTGCCCTTGGCCCGGGCGCACATGGCTGACCTCCAGCGGGGCCACCCCATCTAGTCTTCCTGGCCGGGGGGACCCAGCACGGCGGCCTGGCCTCCCAGGACGAGGCCTGCCTGCGGCAGACTGCCCCGGCCCTGTCCCCCAGGACTCCCCTCCCCCCTGCTCCTCCCTCTGGGACCAGGGTGGCCTAGTGGCCTGCAGGCAAGCGGGGGACAAGCGTCCCCCCGACCCAGGGTGACCTGGGAACCGCCGCCTCCGGTCCAGATCTGAGCCGCCAGGCACCCCGCGCGGCCCAGGCACCCCGCGCCACGCAGACAATGGAACGCGCGGGGTCGGGACCCTCGGTCAGCCCCTCCCCCGCCCTTTCCCGCAGTCCCGGGCGGCCGGGCGGGGTCAGCATTCAGGGGTCGCAAGGACAGGGTGGGGGGCAGGGACAGAGGGCGGGGACGCACGCGGGAAGCGCGCAGCCTCACCTGTGCGGACCCCCGGGCCGCCCGCCTCGGGCAGCAGCAGCTCGGCGCGGGCCGCCTCCCCGGGCATGGCCTGGCCGTGCGCCCGTCCCTCCGACCGGGTCCCTCCGCGCGTCCGCCCCGCGGAGCCTGGGAGGCCACCGCCCCTCGCCCGGGATGGGGGGTGTCAGTGGGTGACGTCACGCCGCCCCGCCCGCCGGCGCCCAGAGGAGCGTGCGCGCCGCCAGGCACTACGAGCGCGGGGCGCCCTCCCCGGAGCGGGACGTCCGTCCGCAGAGCCGTCTCCCGCCCTCCTCACGGCCCGGGGCTCGCGGCGGGGGGGCCCGGGCAGCGTCACGCCTCGGCTGCGTCGGGAAGAGGCGGGGTGGCCAGAGCTCGGGGTGCGGGGCGGAGGTCGCTGGAAGTTTCGGGGGGCTGGGCGCTTCGGGGGCGGCTTCCCGGCCCACCTGTCCGGGTCCGGGTCTGCCCGGCTGGCGCCTCCCTCCGAGAGGTGAGCCGGCCGCAGCCCCGCAGCGATTGGCTGGTCCAGGTCGGTCCCCATGGCAACCGCCTCCGGCTCCGAGCAACCGGAGGGGCGGGGACAGTGCGCGCTCCGCCGCCCGCCCTCCAGCTCTCGGCGTGGAGGTGGGAGACACCCGCCTCCGCCCTGGCTCCCGGCAGCGCCCGCCCCCCGGGACGGAGCCGCCCCCCATGGCCTGAGCGTGGCGCCAGGCTCGGGGAGGCCGTCACCGTCCCTGCCCGGCCTGGCGGGGCGGGAGCACCGGTGTCGGCAGCCGTGCCGGCGGGTGGGGTGTCCTCCCTCCTGCCCACGGCTCCACCCCGAGCCCGCGGGGCCAGGCGGTTGACGCCCAACCTCCGCCGTGCATCCCGGGTCCCCAGTCGCTGGAAACGGCCCGTCCGGGAGCCCTGCTCCTCTCCCCCTCCCCTCCCGGGGCGCCGGGTCGCCCTTCCCCTCGCCTCTCCCTCCACTGCGAACAGCTGCCACCACCGGGCCGCCAGGAACCAAGAGCCCTCCATGGGCCGGGGCTTGTCTGGGGCTGTCTCTGCCCCCCCCCCCCCAGGGGAAATGCTGGAAACAAGCCCACTTCATGGGAGCCCCATAGTGAGGGAGCTCAGGGCTGAGGGACCCCAGAGCAGCTCCACCAGGACCAGGCAGGGGCATTCTGCCCGGGGGAATCAGTCCTGCCAGCTCTGGGGGGCCTGGCAGACTTGGGAGGGCGGGGAGGGCCCTGACAAGGGGCCAAGGGAGCCCACTGCTCCCCACTGGGCAGCTCCCAGCCCAGAGGCGACAGGGGAGTGGAGAAGGCACTGGCAAGGGGGCGCCCACCACAAAGCACCTCCCAACCCCCACTTGGGACACCAGCAGAGGCAGGTGGCAAGACGCCAACAGTGACGCAAAGCCTGGCAACGTTCGTCATGGAGCCACAGGACCTGCGTGCGTAGCCCAGATAGGATGGCCGTCTGCTAGGATAAAACACTTAAACCTAATCGCCCAACTGCCCAGAATACCATAAAAAATCACCCATCGTACCAGGAAAACCAGCTAGAGTAAGTGACCAACCAGCCTGGCCAGTGTGTTTCAGTGGCTGAGCGTTGACCCACGCCCAGGTCACATGGGCCCCCAGTAGGGGGTGCTGCAAACACAGTCACAAAAAGGAAACGGAATTACAAAAAGGAAATGTAAAGAACTGATCGGAAGCCCAGGAGCCTGTGGGCTGAGCGCAGAGCTGGTGGGGCCCTGGTGTGCACAGCTCACGTCCTTAGTGGGACCTCCCAGACCCCCGAGCTGGCTGCACCCTGGGTGCGTCCCTGCTGGCCCTTCACCTTGGGGTGCTCCCCCATCCTGCTTGGGTTTGGAATCACCAGCTTCAGAAAGCCGTCTATCTCTGGTCCCCCACCCCCACTCCTGCCTGCGCTAATGACTGTGTTCTATGCACTGGTGCCTGGGGGCTCCCCCTTGGCCGCAGCCTGTGAGCAGAGAGGGTTTAACGAGGAGAGGTGGGCAACAGCTGGGATGGGTACGGGCATGAGGAGGCCCTTGGGCACCATGCCGACTGTGCTTCCGGCTGCACTGGAGGCTAGAGCCCAGCGTGCCCCCTGGTGAGGGAGCAGAAGGGGGACGTCGTTTCCTCCCGGCACCAGGTGGCACTCGGCATTGAGTCCAGGTGAGACGAGAGGTCTCCTGTTCCTGCGTCAACGCCCCCAAATAGCGGGCTCTCGTGACGCTGCCAGCACAGGCCCCACCTAACCATGGGTACGAGGGCACCTCCAGGACGACTGTTCACACCCCAATTAGAACCCGAAGCCAGGCACTGGCCCCACAACCTGAGGACTCAGTCTGAGCTGGCTGACCCCAGGCCCAGGCCCCGGGAGGCCCCATGTGGACACCCACGAGGAAGGCCTGTGGGGGGCAGAGCAGCCAGGCAGCTGGTGACGGGCGCCTGTGGGAAGCCAGCCCCTGCCGGGCTCCGTGCCTCTCGGACAAGTGGCTCTGCTGATGGAGGGGACACACAGGGCAGCGGCCTCGGGGCCACCCCTGCCCACAGCCCACGGTGGGTGGTGAGAGCAGGGTGGACGGAGTGGGGTCATGGCAAAGCCCAGGAGGCCTCCTGGGTGTTGAAAACCAAAGTTAAAAGATTTATTTCCCATGAGAGGAGAGGGAGGTCCACGCAGTGCTTGGGGCCCAGGCCCGGCACGTCTGTCCTCACTGCCACGCCTGGGCCCCGGGAGCCCGGCCCAGCACGTCTATCCTCACTGCCACGCCTGGGCCCCGGGAGCCCGGCCCGGCAGTCCGTGCGGGCAGGCTACTTGGCCAGCTCCTCTGCCACCGACTTGCGCATCTTGTCCTTGAGGTAGGCGGCCTTCTGCCACTCGGACCGGAGCTCCAGCCACTCGTAGTAGGGGACCTGGGGGGGGGAGGGCGCTGTGTGGGCGGGGCTCCAGCCACTGGTAGTGGGGGGACCTGGGGGGGGGAGGGCGCCGTGTGGGCAGGGCTCCAGCCTCCCTCCCGCAGGTGCAGGGCTAGGCAGGGCTCCGCCACTTGGGCTGAGAGCGGCTTCTGAATGTCTCAGTTGTTTCAACAAAGACACTGACAGCACCTCGTGTGGCCCCACAGGCCGTCTCTGGAAGGAGCAGGAGGGACGAAGGTCTCCCAGGCGAGAGCAGAGCTCCGTGCCACTCACCTGGTTTGAACCTGGGCAACCTGCCCCTCCTCCCAGAGGCCTCGGACATGCAGGTGGGAGTAGGACCTGAGGCCCCGCTGACATGCCCCCTTCGGTCACCACCTGCCCGACAGGTACTCACGTCCACCACCAGGAAGCCGGCAGCCAGCACGTGGCGCCGGGCGAGCACAAAGCGGCCCAGCAGGTCTTTGCTCCGGCTGGTGAAGTTGGGGAACTCCCAGCGCAGGAAGGCCAGCCTGGGGGGAGGGAGAGGAGGCGCTGGGCTGACCGTGTCCGTCCTCGGAGGGCTGGGCAGGGCAACACCAAGAAGAGCCGGGGAGGGCCTAGGCGCACGGCCTACCTCTTGGCCCTGGGCGGCAGCGGCGGCAGCTGGCCACCTGAGGGCGGGGCCAGATGAGGGGCCACGAAATCCCTCAGGGGCAGGAACTGGCCTTCGGCGTCCAGCAGCACCTCCGCGTCTGAGGAGGGGTGACAGACGGGATGGTCGGCGGTCCCGGGGGGAGGGCAGGGCAGGGCAGGGCAGGGCAGGCCCAGCTAGGCGGAGGGCAGGGAGGCTCACCGAGAACCCAGCCGTACTGGGTGGCCACGGAGAAGCGGCCCCGGTCGGCCGCCCCCAGCAGCCCCTTCAGGGTCCCCTGCAGTTCCTTCTGCAGGGACGTCACCTTCCTCTCAGGGCCCGGGGGCCCGGGGTCCAAGGCCGAGGCCGGCAGCAGGGGGCCCATGTACTCGGGGTGCTCCAGCCGGGCCGTGGCGTTGATGTGCAGCAGCTTCTGAAAGGTGCTCTGACCTCTCGGGGACCGGTCACCTAAGGGAAGAGGTGCATTGGGGGGGCGAGAGACCTGATGGGTCACCTGCAGGCGGGCGGCAAAGCAGCAAATGCTGGGAGCCCTGGCCCACCGTCTCCCCTGCTCCTGGCCTGGCACGGCACTGAGCCTAGAGGCTCCCACCCGCACCTGGCCGTGGGCACACAGGCCCGGCAACACACGGACAGGCTCCCCTCTTTGCAGGGGGAGGGACCCCCACACTCACCTAGGAACTGGGTGTGCAGCTCGGGGCGCAGCACGGCCTGCAGCTCCGACGCCCGGGCCTGTTGCAGCACGCACAGGGCCCACAGCACATCCACCTGCAGGGTCGGGTCCAGGTCGGCCAGCTGACTCCCCAGCTTCTCGTGAACCTGGGCGACAGGGAGGGTGCAAGGGAGGCTCTGCTCAGTGCACGCAGATGTCCTGGGTGGGAGGCCGCCGCTGGGAAAGATGCCAGGAGCCATCCGAATCCCTAGGACCCATCTGGACAGAAGGACACTCAACTGGGCTTTCCCACGGAGCCCTCCATGGCAGAAGGTGCGGCACAAACCACCTCTCCAGGAACGTTTGAGCGGCCCAGACGGGGAGGCATTTCCGGCCCCGAGAGGGACTGAGGGCACGAGGGGACGCAGGTGGCCGGCTGGGGTGGTGCCCCTGCAGGGACCCTGCCAGTGGGTCGGAGTCTCGGGGCGTTAAGGTGGTGACGGGAGCCTGCCCAATAACGCCTTCGGGGCCTGCAGCCGCTCGGCACATGGTGGAGTGCCGGGGTTTCGAGTGTTGCCCCCAGACAACCCCTAGGAGGTCTGGCTCCAGCTGGCTCGCTCCGCCCCCTGCCCCTGCAAAGCATCCCTCCTTCCCGCCTGCAGGGAGAGAGGGGCCGGGTCTGGGCGGGAGATGTACCAGGTCGAAGAACGCGTCCTCTTGCTCTGGACGGAAGTTCAGGCGGGCGAAGGACAGCAGCACGTTGCAGAGGTCTGACATGGCGACGCTCTGGGCCCTGCTCAGGACGTGCTGGGCACAGGGAGGCAGGGGGCAGGGGGCAGGATGAGGTGCCCACGCCCTCCTCCCGGCAGCAGCCCCTCAGCACCCGCCCAGCAGGTGCTGTGCTGACCAGGCGCCCACACACCGCAGCACAGGCACTGCCCTCCTCCCACCAACTCTCTGTGGCAGCGGAGTGGGTCTTAGCCTCGCCGCCTGCTCGGTGCCCACTGCAGCCACCATGACTGCGGCTCGGGGAGAACATCGTCCTCTCCCTGCGACAGCGTCCCTCACATGCAGAGCAGGAACCCCAGGTTTGCACTGGGCGTTTCTAGCCCCTGGACCTTCCTAACGAACCCCAGGACTCAGGTGTGCACCCTGCTCACCTGGGCAAAGGCCTCGAACAGGGGCAGGCTGAGCCACTTGAGGAAGGCGAAGGACTTGGCGCAGCGGGCCACCTCGCTGGACGTGAGGCTGGGCACGTGGGGCAGCAGGTCGGCAGCCAGGCGCTGGAACACCTGGGTCTGGTGGAAGCCGAGTTTGCCTTCGGGACAGAGCAGACCTGGGGGTTCACCTAGAGGCCCACCCAGCACCCCAGCCCGGCCTCCAGGTCTAGGAGCTTGGTGTCTGCAGCCAAATTTATCCCTGAGGCCCAGCAGAGGGGACCAGGGCCCATGGGCCACAGTGTTTCTATGGCAGCCTTCCGGGCCGGTGCCTGCCACGGGGGGGGAGGGCAGGCACCGAATTTGACACGGCTGCAGCCAGGGCGCCCCAGCCCTGCGCACGGGCTCACCGTAGGCATAGGCCAGGTCCAGGAGGACGCCTTTGGTCAGGGGGAAGGGCTTCTGGACCAGGTGGTAGGAGATGGCCCGCAACAAGGGCACGGACCGCCGGTTCTGAGCCGCCAGCACCGCCAGCACCCTCTGCAGCTCGTCTGGGCCGAACTGCTCCACCAGGTCCAGGCACTGTCAACCACAGCCCAGGGTCAGCTCGGTGCCCACGGCCGGGGTCCCATGCAGCGCAGCCCCTGCGAGACAGCAACTGGGCCTGAGCTTACTACCCACAGCCCCCTGCAGGGCCCGGGGCAGGGGACCCAGGGCCACTGAGCGGCGGCCCTTGTGGTGGCAGCCACGTGGCCAGCCCGCTATGGGGGACGGGGCTGCACTGACTTGGCTGCGGGCTGGGGCACCACCGCTCTCAGTCCGGCCGGGAGCTGAGCCTTGGGGCTAGCCTGGGCCCCCTGGGGAGGCCGTGTGCACGAGGCCATGGGGAGGGGGAAGGAGCCCGCAGGCCCCCCGCCCTGCCGCCCCCCTGCTCCCAGCCCAGTACCTTGTCCTCCAGGTGGTTCATCAGCGACGCCGAGAGGGACCCCACCTTTGTCAGGAGGGCCACCAGCGTGCGGCTGTCCTCGATCTCCGCCCAGCGCCGCTCCAGGCTCAGCAGCAGCTCGGCCAGCAGCTCCTGGGAGCCCCGCTCCTGCATGTGGGCGGCACTGGACTCGGCCAGGAAGGCCAGGTGCTTGAACTTGAGCCTGCGCATGCGCCAGCGCACCTCCTGCTCCACCGACAGCAGCTCCTTGGACGTGGCGGGGAGCGCCAGCGTGTAGAGGCTCCGGAGCAGCTTCACGAGCGTCCCGTGCCAGACGGCGGTTATCTGGGGGGACAGGGCAGGGTCAGGCCGGGACCCAGCGGGCACCGGTGCTCTGCCCGGGCGGGCCTGTGTGCCGGGCTGGCTGTGCAGCCGTCACCTGCAGCAGGAACTCGGAGAAGATCCTGGCGTCTCCTCACACCTGAGCTGTGCTCAGCCCTGCCCGCCCGGCTGCCCGCTTCTCTGCCCCCCTGCAGGCCCGTCCAGGCCAGTTTTGTCAGCACACTCGCCTTTTTGCCGACGACAATGACAACCTTTGGCTTTAAGAACCGTTTTCTTCACAGCGGCCGGCCCTTGTTCAAGCAGCACAGGGAGGCCCTTTGCCCTAGACAGGCTGGTATCACAGAGCCCTGCCACCCCCGTTCCCAGGCTTTGGGAGACGGGCAGCTGCCACCCCCACCAGCTCTTACAAACGCAGGCCTCACCACCCGTGTCACATGCCAGGGACCCGCAGAACCAGAGCCTGCACCCGGTGGTCTGACATCAGCCTTGCCCCCTGCACCCAGCACCCCTCCTCCTAGGTCTCCTGTGCGAGTGGTGAAGGAGTGACCCCGCTGCACCCTGCAGTGTTTCAGGGCCCTGTGGCCCCGCCCTCGTGGGAGGTGGGCGTAGCTGTGCTCTTACTACTGGCGACACGAGACTCCGGTCCCAGCCTCTGTTTTCACATGTGGGACCGTGCTGCGAGAGGGACCAAAGCCACTCCCACGAAGTGAGAAACCAACGCTGCTGTGTGGCAGGTGGGGAGGGAACACCGAGTTTAATCTCAGTGTCACGAGGCCCGGCGCCTGCGTCTTTCTGTAGAGTGCCGTCCTCACGTAACCAGCACAAACAGTGTCTTCCTGGACAGCAAGAAGGGTTTTTTATTTGCCGAAACCGGTTTGGCTCAGTGGATAGAGCGTCGGCCTGCGGACTGAAAGGTCCCGGGTTCGATTCCGGTCAAGGGCATGTACCTTGGTTGCGGGCACATCCCCAGTAGGGGTTGTGCAAGAGGCAGCTGATCGATGTTTCTCTATCATCGATGTTTCTAGCTCTCTATCCCTCTCTCTTCCTCTCTGTAAAAAATCAATAAAATATATTAAAAAAAAAAAAAAAAAAAAGAAGGGTTTTTAAAAAGCATGGTCAACCTTTGCATGGCAAATACTTTGCTCCCAATTTGTTACAGCTTAAACTTTATCATGTTTAGTTTCCTCAAATTTGCTTCAATTGTGTCTCTCCTATGTAATAAAAGGGTAATATGCAAATTGACCCTAATGGCGGAAAGACTGGTTGCTATGATGCGCACTGACCACCAGGGGGCAGATGCTCAATGCAGGAGCTGCCCCTGGTGGCCAGTGCGCTCCCACAGGGGGAACGCCACTCAGCCACAAGCCAGGCTGATGGCTGCAAACGCTCTCCCCCCTCCTGGGCAGTGCTAAGGATGTCCCATGACAGAGAGCAGGCCTAAGCCGCAGTCAGACATCCCCCGAGGGCTCCGGGCTGCCAGAGGGATGTCTGACTGCCAGCTTAGGCCCAATCCCCTGGGGAGCGGGCTTAAGCCGGCAGGTAGACACCCCCCAAGGGTTCTCAGACTGCGAAAGGGTGCAGGCCGGGCTGAGGGACACCCCCCACCCCACCCCCAGTGCATGAAATCGTGCACTGGGCCTCTAGTATTCAAAAAATAACTAGAATTACAGCCTTAAAACAGGAGGGCCCCTAATTAACCATTTGTATGCCACAAGCATCTATAGACGCAAACGGCGGAAGTTTTTAAATTAAATTAAAAATATCATGGCAGTTAACTGGTTAAGGTCACTTTACTTTTTTTAAACCCTCCCCTGAGAATATTTTTTCCATTGATTTTCAGAGAGAGTGGAAAGGAGGGGAGAGGAGAGGAGAGGGAGAGAGAGAAACATCGATGTGAGAGACTTCAATCGGCTGCCTCCTGCTCAAGCCCTGCATGGGGCCTGGGATGGAACTGGCAACCTCCTGGTGCAGGGCAAGTTGCCCAACAACTGAGCCGCACCAGCCAGACAATCAAGGTGATTCTTATGAGCTATATTCTCCCCTATCTCCACCCTCATCCTTTGAGAGTTGGATTGGCTGAACAACGCCCATGACCTCCTCAAGTTTCAGGGCTCCCCAATCAATCGCCCACACCTCCTCAAGCTTTAAGAGTGTGCCGCCATCAGCCAGACCCCGGGGAGGGGGTGGCACACCGACGGACAAAGAGCCAGAGGCAGGAGCAGGCTGGCGTCCTGTGCCGGTTACGTGAGGACGGCACCCTCCACCTAGCAGGCCGCTGTGAGGGTCAGCAGAGAGAAAGCGTGAACGTCTACAGACCGGCTGCTGTGGCCTCGGGGCCCCTGCTGTTCCCACCTGAACAGTCTGGGACCCACCTGATTGTTGACCAGCTGGAGAAGCTGCTGGAAGCGGGCGTCCTGCACGAGCGAGGCTTTGTCCTCCGGCTTCTCGGACAGCAGGCGAGAGAGCCGGATGAGCGCGAGGGCCGCCTGGTTCCGCTGCAGGCAGTGGCCACCCCCCAGCAGCTCCAGGAGCTCCTCCGGCCCAGTGGCCTTCTCGATGAGCTCGTCCACCTCCTGGCGCTCCGGGTAGGGGGCCATCACCTGCCCCTTCTCCAGGTGCTGTGACAAGGCAGCTGGGAGGTGGGAACTGGGTGAGGTAGCTGAGGATGTCAGAGTCTTACAGGCCACCCTGGCCAGGCTCAGGCGGCCAGCCGGAGGCCCAGCAGGGGCCAGATGGGCAGCCTCTCTCAGGAGGCAGGCACATCGCTTCACCAAGCGAGCGGCCATGATGGCCCGGACGGCAGGGAGGTGGCACTCCTAGCAAGTCATCCCAAGGCCCTAAAGGGAGAGAGAAGAGTTTGGTGCAGGGCCTTCCTCACGCACACACAGGAGCACGTGACCAGTGAAACGGAGCATCAGGCACACGCTCCGTACTCCTGCCCACACCTCCTGACCGCTCCCAGGCACCGGACAGCACTTTCCGAAGCAAAGGCTCAGAGGTATGTTTCCCCCAATACACAGTGTAACCAAACCCCAGAACGGGGGGTCGGGTGTTTTCAGTGACTGTGTTTCATCACTAGGAGCAGTTGGGACAGTTCAGATCAGCAGGCCCTCACACCCGCATGAAAGGGGTCTGCCAGCAGGGCCCGGCAACTTGTTTTCAAATGTTAAATGTCTTCAGGATTAAGAACGAAGAGAGACAACGAGGTAAGATGTTTTCAACCACTTTCTCCTGAGAGTTCCTGGGCATAGAAACCACATCCCACAGCTTCTGTGGGTAATTTTAATACTTAGAGACACAGAGCGAGCTTCCCCAAATCAGCACTGGTTGGGCATCGACCTCTGAACCAGGAGCTCAATGTTCGATTCCCTGTCAGGGCACATTCCCCTGGCTACAGGCAGGATCTCCAGGAGGGGGCATGCAGGAGGCAGCCCATCAGTGATTCTCTCTCATCATTGACGTTTCTCTCTCTCTCTCCCTCCCGCTTCCTCTATGAAATCAGTAATAATAATGTTAAACTCCTAAACCAATCATAACAAGCACTTCACAGGCTTAGAATCCTCTCTCAGCTTTACCTCCCCTTCCTCCCAGCAACACACCCCTCATTCTGAACAGGCCCCGTGCCCTCCTTGCCCTGGGTTCCTGGCCTCACCTCCCACCACAGGGACCAGGAAATCACCCTTCATCTCCCCAAGCCCAGACCAAAGTTTCCTCCTCCAAGAAGTTGTTACATATCCCAACTATGTTGCTTTGACGATTCTGTCAGTCTTGCTTACCGGGGTCATTAAGTGACCCAGGTAAGGCAGGTGACCCGGAGGGGGGTAAACGTTAGCCAGGGCCTCCCGCCAAAGCACAGAGCGTGCGTGTTTGATCTTTGAGCTCCTGGAACCTGGACGTGGCCGCTATATTTTACTTTTACATGGGTGGGTTCCTGCAGCTGCAAAAAAAGCAACTTAGTCTGCCCGCCAGCGTGGCTCAGTGGCTGAGCGGCGACCTATGAACCGGGAGGTCAGGGTTCGATTCCATTCAAGGGCACAGGCCCGGGTTGTGGGCTCCCTCCCCAGCGTGGGGCGTGCAGGAGGCAGCCGGTCAATGATTCTCTCTCCTCATGGATGATTCTGTCCGTCTCTCCCTCTGAAATCAGTAAGAACATTTTAAAACCCCCAAAACACTCGGCCTGACTTACAGAGAGAGGCCCAGCGAGAGGGGATCCTGGCCCAAGGTCGGCGGCCCGAGCAGCGGGGAGGCACCGGGCGTTCCCAGCAAGACGACCCCACGAGCTGGGGAGGAAACCGAGGTCCGAAGCCCAGCTGGGCCTAAGCCAGCACCAGCCCGGAGGGGGCCCCCAGGGCGGCTCTAGGAGACCCCCCGGCCAGGGCGAGGCTCGCGGGCCGCCACGCGGGACCGGTCGCCAACCTGCCCTCCTCCTGAGGCCCCGTCCCCGCCCCGCGCACCCGTCCTGTCTCCCCTCCCGCCACGCCTCCGGCCTCAGAACCCACCGCTGCGGCCCGGCCCCGCCGCCCGGAGACTACGCCGCGGCCACGGCCGACACCGCCGCTGACCTCCCGTGCGTCCCGCACGGAGCGCCGCCGGAAGCGAGGCTCGCCGGACGTCTCCCGACCGGAAGTCGCTGCGGCGGCCTATTTCCGGTCTGGTGCCATCGTGTTGAGGTCTCCCGACCGGAAGTGGCTGCGGCGGGCCATTTCCGGCTGGGTGCCATCTTTGTTGAGGGCACACGGCCGACAGTCACTGCCATTTGCCATCTTTGTTGCGGGCGACGACTCCGCGCCGGGAAGGGGGCGCGAGGCGGGGGTGGCAGCTGAGGAGACCGGCGGGGAGGAGCGTGAGCCCCAGAACGGAAGGCTGGGGCCGCGGGGCGGGTGGACTTGCGGGGGTGGGGGCCGCGGACCCGCGTGCAGGCCCGCCACTCGGCGCCGCCCAGCTGAGGCCGTCCTGTGGGCACACCTTGCCTGCGTCTTGCATTTAAAAAACGAAAAGAAAGTACTCTGGGATTTTATGTGCCATTTTCGACTCTTAAGGATGGAGGTTTAATTAGAAAGTAATGTGCGGGTAAGCCACGCAGAAGGTGTCTGGGCCCGTGTATGGACTGCTCATCTCCCCTGGAATGAATAATTGCCTCGTTTTGTTTGTGACCCCGCATCCCTCACCAGCTGTCTAAATCTTTCAAGATGCCCGGTGTTAACGTAAAAAACCATTGAAACCTGTAAAGAATGTTTGTGAGTTTTTTTGAGCCAAACTCTCGACATGTGCCGGGAAGCAGAACCTCAACGAACTGAGATAATGCTCCGGAGAATGGCGGTTACATCTGTATTTATCCATTGCCGTCAAAGGAGGGACGTAGGTGGGTGACATGAAATTCATTGGGGACGGATTAAGGAGGTGGGAGAAAGCAAAGCTGGGGAACCCCTGGGATTGGATAAAAAGTAAAATGATGGACACGTGCTTACGTGGGTGCAGGAACAATTAACATGATAATGAAGGAATTGGTGGTCTCTGTCCTGGCGCCCAGCACATTAGGTTGTGGCCCAGGGGGTCCAGAAAAAGGGAGGTTACCAGTCACCCAGACATTTCAAGGGTGTGTTATCACAGATGCAAAAAGACAGATGGGCTCAGTGAAGGTAAAGGTTGACCTTGTCAGTGAAGACACCGGCCTAGGACATAACTGCCCACCATAACTGCCCACCATCATTGCTTTTAGTTAAAGTTTAATTTCAGACCATCCTTTGTGGTTCCTTTAGGTCTGAGTTTGCAAGACGGCCACGCAGGCCTCACCTGAGCTGTCAGGTGAGCATGTGGCCCCTTTCGTCCACAGCTGACACATCCAGTCCGAGAAGCCACTCCGTCTTCCTGAGCCTGAGCCGCCTGTGCGGGGAGCGCCCTCCGCCTCCGCCCTCCCTGGGGCCTTCCCGCATCTCATTTCTCACTCCCGCTCCCGCCCGGGGTTCGGGTGGAGCGTGGCCTCCAGCAGCCGGATGAGAAAGGAGGAACGAGGGGACCATTGGCTGTGTGACAGCCTTCCGCTCTACCGATGGCTCGGCTGCTCGTGTTTAGAAATCATTTCCTGGTTTGAAGGCTTCTTCCATGAGCCTCTAGCATCGCATGTTTCTGATGAAGAGTCCAAAAACTATGACATGTTCATCCACTCCGTGGTCTGCCCTCCCCGGATGTTCGTCCCCACACACAGCGGCTGGGCCCACAGGCTGTGGGAGCTGGCACGGCCTCCCCAGCATCGAGACCCCGATCCAGGAGCCCCATCGCTGCCCTCGGCACATTGACAGAAACCTGCTCCTGACGCCCCAGGTGCACCCCGCTGACCGGGCAATCCCGCTCTTACTGGAGACTGAGGCCCAGGTGGGGTGACCCCACCCATAGCACCCCCACCCTGTTTGGAAACCGTGGTCAGCGTGCTTCCTCCAGGCTGCCGTCCCTCCTTCCTCAGACTCTTCACGTGGGAAACCTTGGGGCTGCCCTGTGCCCTCTGCCTGCGATGCTGTGGGTGCAGCCCAAGGTCGGGCTAGACCTTCCCGCTGTGGGCTGGGGCAACCCGCGCTCAGCAGTCTCCCCCTCTTCCTGGGCCAATTGAACAGAAACGGGTTCTGGATGGGACTCGGGAGAGCGGTGAGTGGCTGCCGAGCCCGTGGACCTGACTCCAACCTGAGACCAGGAGACGGTGTGGAGGGTGGGTGCCTGTGTGTGCAGGTGTGTGTGCGCCTGTGTGTGCAGGTGTGAGTGCAGGTGTGTGTGTGCAGGTATGTGTGTGCAGGTGTGTGTGTGCAGGTGTGTGCGCATGTGTGTGCAGGTGTGTGCAGGTGTGAGTGCAGGTGTGTGTGTGCAGGTGTGTGTGTGCAGGTGTGTGTGTGCAGGTGTGTGGATGCCTGTGTGTGCAGGTGTATGCGTATGCAGGTGCGTGTGCAGGTGCGTGTGCAGGTGCGTGTAGGTCTGTGCGTGTGCAGGTGTGTGTGCGCCTGTGTGTGCAGGTGTGTGTGCGCCTGTGTGTGTGTGTAGGTGTGTGTGTGCCTGTGTGTGTGTGCAGGTGTGTGTGCAGGTGTGTGCAGGTCTGTGTGCGTGATCAAGTGTGTGGGATGGCGCCCCAAGAGGACAGATGTGCGTTGGGGAAGATGGAAAGTTCTGGGGGTGGTGGTGCTCACGTGAATGTGCTGACACCACTGAACTGTACACTAAAAAGGCTCAGAGGGCGCCTTTAATAATGTGTATTTTGTAATCGTTATAATAATAATAATAATAATGGGACATTGAGAGATGAGTCCTGGGCCTGGGGCGGCTGGGAAACAGCTGAGGGCCCCTCCAGGGAGCTGGGAGGATTCCTCTGTCGCCCCCTTCTTTGGAGACAGACCCGTCTCCCCACTTCCCATGCCCCGTCCCAGGGGATGGAGATACAAGGGTTGCCGGCAGGGGGCGCCACAGGCCCGCGCACCTGCCTGTCGCCGCCACCTCTGCCTCCTGCGGGCTTGGCTGGTCTGGGCCTCACAGGCGCTGCTGGTGGGCGAATCCCGGGCTCACAGCCTCCCTTAAAGAGGAGGCTACTGTGGTGTTAAGAAAGTGTTCTTTTAAAACCATTTATAAGTAAGAAAAATGGCCAAACACACACCACGGTAGGAGTCAGGAGGGGAGGCCCTCGGTCACTGACACGGGGATCTGACCCAGAGAATTGTGAGCACAAGGGGGGGGCGCTGCGGGGGAACCAGGGACGGGGCTGCACCCCAGGAAGGAGCAGGTCCCATCAGGGCACATGCCCAGGTCGATCCCCTGTGTGAGTGGGGGGGTCGTGCAGGAGGCAGCTGATCCATGGTTCTCTCTCATCGTTGATGTTTCTCTCTCCCTCTTCCTTCCTCTCTGACATCAATTATATACATAACTTCCAGGCTGACAGGGATTTTTCTTCAGACGTTACCAGTGTTTCTTCGTGGCTGCACACCGCATGCGACCCCTCCCCCTCGTGCCCTCCCTCCTCTGCAGGAGTCTCAGTTCTCCAGCCACTTGGAAGGTTTCTCCTTCGTCAGCAGTTTGGGGCCATAGGGTGTGACAGGCCTCGATGTGGGGTTTGTCATAGTCCTGGTGACGGGTTCGTGGAGTTCTTTCATCTGAGGTTCACACTTCTGGGGCCATGGTCTTAGGGAGGCTGGTCTGAGGGTCACGGGGGACATGTCTTAGGGTGACTAGG
The DNA here is from genome assembly GCA_025583905.1 of Ia io. Classification (NCBI taxonomy): domain Eukaryota; kingdom Metazoa; phylum Chordata; class Mammalia; order Chiroptera; family Vespertilionidae; genus Ia; species Ia io. The sequence continues at coordinate 83,622,883 of JAJQQW010000016.1, read as the reverse complement.
TGGTGAGAGGATGTGGGAGAGTGACTCAGGGGCTGTGTGGGTGGGCCTCACCGAGGGCAGGCCCCGTGGGTGGGCAGCCTCAGTCCCAGAGTCCCCCTTCTCTCAGCCTCCACCTGCCCCCCCCTCGGGGGGGGGCGCTCCTCTGACCCCTGCTTCCCAGCCTTCAGTCCCCAGGGCAGCGCTCAGCCTGGCGCTCCATCCACGGGGCCAGGTTCCAGGTCTGAGGGGCTGGAAACTCCCCGGAAGCTGGTCCCAGCTGCACAGCGTGGAGGAGGGGGCAGAGGACACCTGAGAGCCCCGGGAGCCACACAGCCCAGGTGCTTGCTGACACTCCACACACGTTAGTGCCCATCAGGTGGACTCAGCTCCCTGGGCCTCGCCCCCATCCGTGGAGTTGCCTCCACTGATACCTCGAACATGGAGCATTTGGGGGTGGGGGGTGGGGAGGTGAACAAGGAATTAAGTGCCTTCCAGGAGCCAGCAGCTGAGCCATGGTGACAACTCTGACCCACGTGGACGCACTCCAGGGTTTCTTTTCTGCACCTGGGGCAACAGCGGATTCACAGGAGGAACACGTGTTGCAAGTCACAGCTTTTCCAGGCTCCCCACTTTCCGTGAGGGAAGACAGCTTTGGCGGGGGGGGGGGGGGGTTGCATTTGGTAGCAGTGCTGGCCGGTCCCTGGACCGCTGCTGTATTGTGGGAAGGGTGTCTCCGTTTCAAGCCTGCGCCGTGGCCCTAGGATTCCCTAACGGGAATGACCTGCTGTGTACTTGCTTGAGAATGTGTCCTTAAAGTTCACGATAGCTCAAAGCACACGGAGGGTAAACAGGCGAAAAGACCTGAATTTGAACCAAAGTTCTGCCACGTGAAGTAAGAATGGCGAGGCCTTGGCTTGGGCAGGAGGGTCACCCCTGCTCTGCCCTGCCCCGCCCCGCCCCACTCAGCCCTGAAGATAAAGCAAAAGGCTTCCCGCACACTCCAGAGGGCGGGCGGGTCCCTGATTTTTACGCTCTTGCTTGATGAGTGTTGGCATTTTACTTGTCCTAAGTAGCCCTGCGATGAAAGGCCACCTGTGCCCGCTGTGCAGGTGCCAGAGCGCCTGTCCCAGGAGGCGGGCCTGAGGCTTTGATGAGGCTCTGCACGATTCTGATGCCAAGTCGCTCTCATCAATACTGTATCCGCTTCCCCCTGGGAGAGCGTGTCCGCGGCCTCCGCACCGCGGCGGGAGCATGGGGTGAGCCACGTTTCCTCTTGGCCAACTCAACAGGTGAAAGGAACCGTCTCGTTATCGTCGGTGGTGGTGTTTTGGGTGGTCGTGGGGGCCTCACAGATGGTGGCGATGATCTTTTTTATTTTATTTTTTTGTTTTTTTAAAAATATATATCTTATTGATTCTTTACAGAGAGGAAGGGAGAGGGATAGAGTTAGAAACATCGATCAGCTGCCTCCTGCACACCCCCTACTGGGGATGTGCCCGCAACCAAGGTGCATGCCCCTGACCGGAATCGAACCCGGGACCCCTGAGTCCGCAGGCCGACGCTCTATCCACTGAGCCACACCGGCTACGGCGGCAATTATCTTTTTTAAAGAAATTGATTTCAGAGAGGAAGGAGAGGGAGAGAAACGTCAGTGATGAGAGCGAGTCACTGATCGCTGCCTCCTGCACGCCCCTGCTGGGGATGGAGCCCAGGACCTCCTGGTTCATGGGTCAAAGCTCAACCACGGAGCCACACTGGCCGGGGGTGGTGATCATCTTTGGAAGTTAACCATTTGAAATGCCCTGGCTTCAGAGCATTTCACGTTACCATTTGTAACCAGGAGGTTTATAATGAAGTTGGAGGAAATACTGAAGCGAGGTGCCCGACTTCAGGCAGAGGACAGCTCTCTGAACAGGCTCGTCCCGCGTCGCTGGGCGAGGCCCTGGGACCTGGCGTCCCCCGATAGTGACGCATGGTCCAGGCAGGTGTGTGTGTGGGGGGAGGGGGGCCGCAGGAAAGCCGTGTGCTAATTCCCAGCGACATTGTTGCAAACAGCTGGGCTTGCTGGTTGCTACACGTTGATACGTTTATTTATCCTGTGGTTTTGACACTCTATAGTGTGACTTTCGCCACAATCTCTCAGCAGAATGAAGTTGCCACATTCCTCCAATTAATTAACCAACACATTTAATTTCACACTCCAAAGATTTGGAATAAGCTCCTGTTTTCGAAAATCACCGTTGCAAAGAACTGAACAGAATGTTTAAAGAGCCAGCGTGTAGTATTGTCAGTTAAGTCTGGGCTAAACGTTAATAAACACGACACAGCGTGGGAAGCCATCTGCCGGGCTCGGGCGCCCAGGGGCCTTCGCCTCCCGCCGCCTGGTCTGGGCGCGGGGACTGGACGCGCCTGACCTCCAGGAGGCGGCTGGCGGGAGTGGCCACTCGCCTCAGAGCAATGCTTCTGAGTGTGTGTGTGAGCGAAGCCAGCGCACACGAGGACAGGACGATGACAGAGAACCGCTTCCTTAGAAAACGGAATACTTTTATTGATTTCAGAGAGGCAGGGAGCCGGAGAGAGAGAGAAACATCAATGATGAGAGGGAATCATTGATCAGCTGCCTCCGGTATGCCTTCTACTGGGGATCGAGCCCGCAACCAGGGAATCAAACCCGCGGGTGGGGACAGCGCAGGTGGGGGGGCAGCGCGGGTGGGGGCCCAGCGTGGGTGGGGGGGCAGCGTGGGTGGGGGGCCAGCGTGCAGTAGGGGCGCCTGGGAGCCCAGAACGGCGTGGACAGGCCTGGCAAGCGGCTGCCTGGCGAGGGCACACGAGCTGAGTCCCGCAGGGCGCAGACACCAGCCGCACGCGGGCTCTGTCCAGAGAGGAGCGCCTCTGAGGCGGAAGGCGGGCCCTCCCCGACGTGCGGGGCGGCCGCCTGCTCTCCTGTGGGGACGCAGGGCTCGGGGTGGCACCAGGACACCCTGTGGAGGCGAATGAAGCTGGTTACCTCCCCGTGGTGCCCGCACCCTCCCTTCTCCTCTGGCTCGGGGACACCCCACTTTGCCTGCAGCCGGGGCCCAGAATAGCTGCGCTCCAGATGGCTGCATGCTTGGCTGGGGTCCCTCCATCTTTCTCTCCAAACCTCCCACCCCCCCAGCTCAGAGACGCAGCCTGCACAGCCGGCAGGCCCGGTGCCTCCCCCAGGGCCTCCACCCCCCCCCCCCCAGCCTTCAGCACCCTCTCGCCTTCGTCCTACCCGCTCTGCGGCCGCGGGGCCTCCTGCTGGTCCTGACGCCCCTTCCGGCCCCTTCCAGCCCCTTCCGGCCCCTCCAGCCCCTTCCGCCCCCTTCCGCCCCCTTCCGCCCCCTTCCGCCCCCTTCGAGCCCCTTCCAGCCCCTTCCGCCCCCTTCCGCCCCTTTCCGCCCCCCGCCCCCTTCCCCCCTTCCGCCCCCTTCCAGCCCCTTCCAGCCCCTTCCGCCCCCTTCCGGCCCTTCCGCCCCTTCCAGCCCCTTCCGCCCCTTCCGCCCCTTCCAGCCCCTCCAGCCCCTTCCAGCCCCTTCCGCCCCTTCCCCCCTTCCGCCCCTTCCGCCCCTTCCCCCCCCCCCTCCGCCCCTTCCGCCCCTTCCCCCCTTCCGCCCCCTTCCGCCCCCTTCCCGCCCCCTTCCGCCCCTTCCGCCCCCTTCCGCCCCCTTCCGCCCCTTCCAGCCCCTTCCGCCCCCTTCCGCCCCTTTCCGCCCCCTTCCCCCCCTTCCGCCCCCTTCCCCCCTTCCCCCCTTCCGCCCCCTTCCGCCCCCTTCCGCCCCCGCCCCTTCCGCCCCCTTCCGCCCCCTTCCGCCCCCTTCCGCCCCCTTCCGCCCCCTTCCGCCCCCTTCCGCCCCCTTCCGCCCCCTTCCGCCCCTTCCGCCCCTTCCGCCCCTTTCCGCCCCTTCCGCCCCCTTCCGCCCCTTCCGCCCCTTCCGCCCCTTCCGCCCCCTTCCAGCCCCTTCCGCCCCCTTCCGCCCCTTCCGCCCCCTTCCGCCCCCCTTCCGCCCCCTTCCGCCCCCTTCCGCCCCTTCCGCCCCCTTCCGCCCCCTTCCGCCCCCTTCCGCCCCCTTCCGCCCCCTTCCGCCCCCTTCCCGCCCCTTCCGCCCCCTTCCGCCCCCTTCCGCCCCCCCGCCCCTCCGCCCCCTTCCGCCCCTTCCGCCCCCTTCCGCCCCCTTCTTCCGGCCCCTTCCGCCCCTTCCGCCCCTTCCGGCCCCTTCCGCCCCTTCCGCCCCTTCCGGCCCCTTCCCGCCCCTTCCGGCCCCTTCCCTTCCGCCCCTTCCGCCCCCTTCCCCCCCCCTTCCGCCCCCCCCTTCCTGCCCCTTCCAGCCCCCTTCCGCCCCTTCCGCCCCTTCCGCCCCTTCCGCCCTTCCGGCCCTTCCAGCCCCCTTCCGGCCCTTCCAGCCCCTTCCGGCCCCTTCCGCCCCTTCCGGCCCCTTCCGCCCCTTCCGCCCCCTTCCAGCCCCCTTCCGGCCCTTCCCCCCTTCCGCCCCCTTCCGCCCCTTCCAGCCCCTTCCGCCCCCTTCCGCCCCTCCGCCCCTTCCGCCCCTTCCAGCCCCTTCCAGCCCCTTCCGCCCCTTCCGCCCCTTCCGCCCCTTCCGCCCCTTCCGCCCCTTCCGCCCCTTCCAGCCCCTTCCGCCCCTTCCGCCCCCTTCCGCCCCTTCCGCCCCTTCCAGCCCCTTCCAGCCCCTTCCGCCCCTTCCGCCCCTTCCGGCCCCTTCCGCCCCTTCCGCCCCTTCCAGCCCCTTCCAGCCCCTTCCGCCCCTTCCGGCCCCTTCCGCCCCTTCCGCCCCTTCCGCCCCCTTCCGGCCCCTTCCCTTCCTTCCGCCCCTTCCCCCCTTCCGCCCCTTCCGCCCCTTCCGCCCCTTCCGCCCCTTCCGCCCCTTCCGCCCCTTCCGCCCCTTCCGCCCCTTCCGCCCCTTCCAGCCCCTTCCTTCCCCCCCTTCCGCCCCTTCCCCCCTTCCGCCCCTTCCCCCCTTCCGCCCCTTCCGCCCCTTCCGCCCCTTCCTTCCGCCCCCCGCCCCTCCGCCCCTTCCGCCCCTTCCGCCCTTCCCCCCCCTTCCGCCCCTTCCGCCCCTTCCGCCCCTTCCGCCCCTTCCGCCCCTTCCAGCCCGCTTCCGGCCCTTCCGCCCCCTTCCCGCCCCTTCCGCCCCTTCCGGCCCTTCCGCCCCTTCCGCCCCTTCCGCCCCTTCCGCCCCTTCCCGCCCCTTCCGCCCCTTCCGCCCCTTCCGCCCCTTCCGCCCCTTCCGCCCCTTCCGCCCCTTCCGCCCCTTCCGCCCCTTCCGCCCCTTCCGCCCCTTCCGCCCCTTCCGCCCCCTTCCCCCCTTCCCGCCCCTTCCCGCCCCTTCCAGCCCCCTTCCGCCCCTTCCAGCCCCCCTTCCCCCTTTCCGCCCCCTTCCGCCCCTTCCGCCCCTTCCGCCCCTTCCCCTTCCCCTTCCGCCCCCTCCCGCCCCTTCCGCCCCTTCCGCCCCTTCCGCCCCTTCCAGCCCCTTCCAGCCCCTTCCGCCCCTTTTGGCCCCTTCCGGCCCCTTTCCGCCCCTTCCAGCCCCCTTCCGCCCCCTTCCGCCCCCTTCCCGCCCCTTCCGGCCCCCCGCCCCTTCCGCCCCCCGCCCCTGGCTTCCGCCCCTTCCGCCCCTTCCGGCCCCTTCCAGCCCCTTCCGGCCCTTTCCGGCCCCTTCCGGCCCTTCCGCCCCCTTCCAGCCCCTTCCGGCCCTTCCGGCCCCTTCCGCCCCTTTTGGCCCCTTCCCGCCCCTTCCGGCCCTTCCGGCCCCTTCCGGCCCCTTCCGGCCCCTTCCGGCCCTTCCAGCCCCCTTCCGGCCCCTTCCGGCCCCCCTTCCGGCCCCTTCCGGCCCCTCCGGCCCCTTCCGGCCCCTTCCGCCCCCCGCCCCGGCCCCTTCCGGCCCTTCCGCCCCTTCCGCCCCTTCCGGCCCCCGGCCCTTCCGCCCCTTCCGGCCCCTTCCGGCCCCTTCCGCCCCCTTCCGCCCCCTTCCGGCCCCTTCCGGCCCTTCCGGCCCCTTCCGGCCCCTTCCGCCCCTTCCGCCCCTTCCGGCCCCTTCCAGCCCCTTCCGGCCCCCCCCCGCCAGCCCCTTCCGCCCCTTCCGCCCCTTCCGCCCCCTTCCCGCCCCTTCCGCCCCCTTCCCGCCCCTTCCGGCCCCTTCCGGCCCCTTCCGGCCCCTTCCGGCCCCTTCCGGCCCCTTCCGCCCCTTCCAGCCCCCCTGCTTGCATTGACGCTTTGCCGCTGTTTCCATTTTTGTCCCGTGTGTGGCTGTGCCAGCAGGGGGGCGTGGTCACGGACAAGGGGGCGGGGCCCCCCTGCTGATCAACAGGGCCGCTGTTTTCCATTTTTGTCCCGTGTGTGGCACGTGGGGCACGGGGGGGCGGGGCGGGAGATGGCAGGGATGCGGCCACAAGCCCCAGAAGCTGAGGCAGGAAGGCCCCTCCCCTGGAGCCCTCGGAGGGAGCACCGCCCAGCACCCAGATTGCAGGTGCTGGCCCAGAAGGGAGCACGTGTTCCTGGTGGAGGCCAGTCTGCAGTCATGGGAGCAGCAGCCTCAGGACACGGACCCTCCCTGCCCCTCCTCCTGGGGCTTTGAACAGCTGAGCCCCTGGCAGGGGGACCCCTAGACCTCTCCCTGCGGGGCTCACAGAGGGCTCCATCCTGGGTCTGTGCCTCGGCCCTGCCTCCAGCTCCCTCGGGCTCCCGGGCAGTGACAGTGCAGTGGGTGCAGCAGGCGGGCTGCTCGGTGGGAAGCACAGGCCACGTGGCTCAGGGACACCCGCCGCCTGGCCCAGCCCCAGCTGCAGGATGGTGCAGGGTCCCCCCAGCCCCGCCCTCCCCTCCCGGCCTTCCCCCTCAGGAGTCCAGCCTGGGCCTCTGAGTCCTGGAGCATTTGGGTTGACAGGAGCCAGCCCAACTGGGTTGTGGTGCCCATATTCTAGACGCCAAAACTGAGGCTCAGAGAGGGGAGCAGAGGGCCCTCCCCCAGCCCACCTCCCCCTCCACTCAGCCCAGCTGACAGGGGCTCCCCCAGCTGCCTGGCTGCCATGGTGTCGGAGGAGGAGGAGGAAGAGGAGGAGGAGGAGATTCCTGAGAAGCCATCCCAAAACACACAGCTGGCCCTCCTTCCTCATCCCTCCCCAGCTTCAAAGCCTCCTTTGGGCAGGTAGGCAGGGCCTCTTCCTGGCCAGGCAGCGAGGAACGAAGGAGGTCCAGGAGGCAGAGGGTCTGGGTGGTGGGTTCTGGGACCCCAGCCTCACCCAGCAGATCTCCTGGGCCTGGGCTCCATCGCCCTCCCACAGCTCCCAGACCAGGCGGGCTCTTTCCTGCCTCCCTGCCTTCGCACATGCAGTTCCCTCCTCCGTGAATGCCCTTCCTCGTCCTTCAGGGCCCAGCTCGGCTGTAACTCCCCTGGAGAACCTCCCCTGAGTCCCTCGGGCTCCCCCTGCACCCTGCACCCCTCAGTCACAGCCGTTTTCTGGGTGACGCTCTCAGGGGCGGTGAGGTCTTGGGGATGCTGGCTTTGCCTTTGTACCCCAACCCCCGGCACAGACAGGTGCTCAGTAAATCCGGAAGGAAGGAGGGAGGAAGGGGAGGGAGCAATGAAACACCTCTCATGAGATTGAAGCGGATCTGGACCGTGAGCACCTGGCACGAGGCTGGGCACGGAGCAAAGCCCACTCCCTTCCGCCGCCTCCACAGGAGCCTGGGCCCCAACACCTCCTGCCTCCTCCGATTTGGAGCTGGCTCAGGGGTCAGGGGTCATCTCCACACCCACAGGCCTGTGTCTGCTGCCCATTAGGATGCGAGGCAATCACACCAGGAGGCAGACGGGCACTTAGCTTCATTAGAAGCTGGTGTTTGGGAGAAAGGCCTCCATTCTCGGAAATCCCGGACTGTGAGAATTTGCAGGGCATTTCAGACTTTTCCCACCAAATGCTTTCTGCAAACAAAGCCTCACCGCGCCCCTGGGTCCGGGTGAAGCTGGAGCATCCTGGGTCCGGGTGAGGCCACGTGCCCCTGGGTCCGGGTGAGGCTGGGTCCCGGGTCTGGGTGAGGCTGGAGCATCCTGGGTCCGGGTGAGGCCATGTGCCCCTGGGTCCGGGTGAGGCCATGCGCCCCTGGGTCCGGGTGAGGCTGGAGCATCCTGGGTCCGGGTGAGGCCATGTGCCCCTGGGTCCGGGTGAGGCCATGCGCCCCTGGGTCCGGGTGAGGCTGGAGCATCCTGGGTCCGGGTGAGGCCATGTGCCCCTGGGTCCGGGTGAGGCTGGAGCATCCTGGGTCCGGGTGAGGCCATGTGCCCCTGGGTCCGGGTGAGGCCACGCGCCCCTGGGTCCGGGTGAAGCTGGAGCATCCTGGGTCCGGGTGAGGCCATGTGCCCCTGGATCTGGGTGAGGCTGGGTCCCGGGTCCGGGTGAGGCCGCACGCACCTGTGTCCAGGTGAGGCCATGCGCCCCCTGTGTCCAGGTGAGGTCACGTGCCCCCTGTGTCCAGGTGAGGTCACGTGCCCCCTGTGTCCAGGTGAGGTCACGTGCCCCCTGTGTCCAGGTGAGGTCACGTGCCCCCTGTGTCCGGGTGAGGTCACGTGCCCCCTGTGTCCGGGTGAGGTCACGTGCCCCCTGTGTCCGGGTGAGGCCACGCGCCCCCTGTGTCCGGGTGAGGCCACGCGCCCCCTGAGTCAGGGTGAAGCCGTGCCCCTGGGTCCGGCCGAGACCAAACCAGAGGGTGTCGGACCTGCATTACCACCATTTGTCCACCATCCAGAGCTGAGGGGTCAGTACCGACATGTACACATAAGGAACTGGTGGACATTGATATTGGGTCTCAAAGGAACTATTGGTCCAGAAAGAAACTCACTACAGACCGATTCATTTGCCTGTCAGCATAATTATTATTGCTCATCTCACATTCGGTTCTTATAAGTGTATTTCCAGTGACACACAATCTCGCTCATCTAGGGGAAATGATGAACAACATAGACTGATGAACAAGAACAGAACCAGAAACAAGGAGGCATCGATCGGACTATCGGGCCTCAGAGGGAGGGTAGGGGAGGGTGGGGGGAGGGGGGAGAGATCAACCAAGGGACTTGTGTGCATGCATACGAGCCTAACCAATGGTTAAGTTCAACAGGGGGTTGGGGCATCCGTGGGGAGGGGTGTGGGATGGGAATGGGGGGATGAGGACAAATATGTGACACCTTAATCAATAAAGAAATTAAAAAAAAAAAACGAAAAAAAAAAAACAAAAAAACCCCAAAGCCTCACCTGAGGCCGTTATATAAACAGGTGGAGGCTAAGCTGCTGGGGTGAAGGGGTGGGTGTTGAAGCAGTGTGGCCACCCACCTGGCAGGCCTGGCACACCCGCACGTAGGCCAGCTGGCAGGCGGTCAGGGTGGTTGAGAGGCGCGATGAGGGCTCAGCGCACCAGACGGGGCTCCTCCTGGGGACTCCCTGGGGCCGTGGCTGGGAAAGGGGGGAGCTAGGAGGCAGGAGGAGCGGCTGCTTTCAGAGCAGGAACGCTGGGATCCCCTCCAGGTTGGGGCGCGTGTGCTGGGTGGGCGGGTGCGAGGGTCCTGGCAGCAGCCGCCGCCGTGGGCTGAGCACACGCCACGAGGAGCTATTTCGGGCGGGTCCCCTGCACTGGGGACAGATGGGACGTGGGGAGAGAGGGAGGCGGGTGAGGGCTGCCGGCCAGGCTCCTGTGGGGAGGCGGTGCCTGCCGACCCGGGAATGGGGTGGGCGGTGCCCTGCCTCACGTTCTGCAGCCATAGGCCCCCGGCCCACCAAGCTGCTGCTGTCAGAACAGCGTGGCTCTGCGCTGGAGGGGCCGGCCTCACGGGACCACAGGCCTCACGGGACCCTTCCCGCCCCTGCCCCCCCCCGCCCCTGCCCCCCCGCCCCTGCCCCCCACCACACCTGCCCCCCCCCCACCTGCCCCCCCCCGCACCTGCCCCCCGGCACCTGCCCCCCCCCGTACCTGCCCCGCCCCCACCTGCCCCCCGCCACCTGCCTGCCCCCGGCACCTGCCCCCTCCCCGTACCTGCCCCCCCGCACCTGCCCCCCCCACCCTGCCCAGCCCTCACCTGCCCCCCCCCAGCACCTGCCCCCCCCCCCCTGCCCCCCCCCCCCCCCTGCCCAGCCCTCACCTGCCTCCCGGCACCTGCCCCCCCCCCCCCCCCCCCCCCGCACCTGCCAGCCCGCACCTGCCCAGCCCCCACCTGCCTCCCCGCACCTGCACGCGTCCTAGGCTGGGCCCCTCCGCGCACCCTCCCCGGCAGGTGTGCAGCCTGTGGTCAGGACTGGGTTTCCTTCTAAGCCTGCAGGCGTCCCGCCCAGCGCCTATATTTAACCCATTTAATGAGATTCTATCCAGTAATTCCTGAGACTGGTAATCTTAATTGGGTCAAACGCTCTGCCACCGCTCAGCGGCCTATTTTTAGCACAATCCTCAGCCCAGCGCCTGCTCTCGGCAGCTGTCAGCGGGGCTCCCGGAGCCCCTCGTTTCCAGCTCACCTGGTGTGAGCAGGGGGCCCTGTCGCCTGACCCCCAGGGTGGTCGGCACAAATCCATTTGATGGGGTCGGCTTAGGGCCCTGGTGTCACCATAGATAAGGGAGGCCGTGGCCAGCTTTGGGGAGGTGTCTGTCCGCCAGGGAAAGGGGGTGCTAAGTGTGTCTTTTGTGAACATCCCTGGGGGTTCACAGAGAACCTCGCCCTGGCCTCACTCAGCCCGGGAACCCCCTCCAGGGGCCAGGCCTGTCTGTGCTTTGCCAGCTCACTCGCGGCCTCTCAATGGCAGAGCACCCCTCCCCCCCCATGCCCCCCCTCTTCCCCCCCCCGCCCCAGCATCCACATGGCCTCCTTCCGGGGCCCCCTGGACCCTCACCCACGACTGGCACCCATGCCTCTTGAGGCCACTTGTCCCACCAGATGACACAGAAACCTCCTAGGACGCCGTGCTAGTGGCTGATCGAGCCTGTGGCTGGGTGATTCCAGGGCCGAGAAACGCATTGACCAAGTTAACTCGACCGAATGCGGTTCCTGGCTGAATGTCATCCACCCCTTTTCCACCTCCACAGACCCAGCCAGTGCGCGGGGACCCGGGCGGGAGCTCCCGTCCGAGGCTGGATCCCGGGCTGAAGAGGAGGGACTGGGCGAGCTGCCCTGCACAGAAGCCCCTGCAGAGCGACATCCTGGCCCGAGGGTCTCTGCAGGCGCCTGACCTCCACAGCAGCTCAGCGAGCATCAGTGCCGCCGCCCCATGTGCACGGAGTGCAGACATGTTAGAGGCAGAGGCGTGTGGCCTGCCTCTCCTCCCGCGAGAACCCTGTGAGCCAATCCTCGGAGGAGACGAGGCACAGAGAGGCTGAGTCACCTGCCCAGAGTCACCCAGCGGGGAGGGGCGCTGGGACTCCGGCTTGGACAGGAGACTCAGGTCTCCACTCAGCCATGACCATGTTCCCCGCGTGGCCTGCCCACCATCAGGGACATTCACTGGGTGTTGGAAGACCCAGGCCCTCAGTTGTTACACTGAGAGGGGGAGCGTGAGGGGGAGGGGGAATGGGACCTGGATAAAGACACACACGAGGTTGGCAATGATGGGAAGTCCAAGGGACGCAGGGGCACAGGCCGAGGCTGTCCCACGGACTTGGGGTGCGGAGAGGAAAGTGCACGCGTGGTCTCAGGCAGGTGACCGAAGGCCGCCTCCAGCCCGGCAGGACCTGATGGGACGGTGATGGTCCCCGCAGTCTGCTCAGCGCTGAGGGGAGGCGGCCCGTGGGTCCGTGCGACCCTTGGCTGTGGGTCGGTGTCCACCGTCCGTCACACCAAGGCGTCCTGGACGGAGCAGGCACCAGGGGCCCAGGACACTGGGGCTCAAACCGCAGACCCCTCTGTCCCTCGCAGAGGCTGATGTCTGAGACTGGGTGTGGGCGGGGCCGTGCCCTCTGCCGGCTGCGGGAGGGCCTGTGCCCGGCTGTGGCAGCGTCGCTCCTGTCTCCACTGTCTTCACGGTGTCCCCAGAGGTCCCTTCGTGAGGACACAGTCAGGCTGGACTGGGACGCACCTGCTCCAGTGCGACCCCATCTCACCTGCCTTGGCCGCCACCTTGGAAAAGCAAGGCCACAGTCTGAGGTCCCGGGGTGAGGGCCTCAGCATGTGAACGTGGGGCCACAGTTCGGCCGATGGTGTGCGCATGCCCTGCCTCTGGGGTGACCTCCCCGTCACCCTGGCTGCAAACCGCCCTTTGGGGGCTTCTATGCCCAACCCAGCGAACCGGGAGAGGAACGGGGAGAGGGCGGGTCACCGACGGGGATAGATGGCTGTCCAGGGTGAGCCAGCCACGGGGTCTGTGCGGGGCCAACCCATCCTGGGCTCTGGTCATCCCGCCTGTGACACGGCACGAGCCCCGCCCCCCCAGGCCTCTGCTTGTCCCTCCACCAAAGGAGGGAGGCGACCTCTGTCCGGAAGGCCACAGAGCCAACAGGATGACGCGATGGCGACGCGCCCCCCAGGGCCATGCTGCATGAGGACAGCGCGTGGCCTGGGGCACAAGGAAACCGTCCCCGGCTCTCTGGGAAGCAGGTGCCCACCTGCCTGTGCAGGTTGGGGAGGGGGAGGGGCTATTGACCTGTGACCATTCCCCCCGTCACTTCATCACGGCCTTCCGGGGTCTGTGGTCTGATCCAGTTTTCGTTTTATTTTATGTTTGTATTGATTTCAGAGAGGAAGGGATAGGGAGAGGGAGAGAGAAACATCAATGATGAGAGAATCAATGACTGGCTGCCCCCCCACTGGGGATCGAGCAGCAACCTGGGCCTGTGCCCTGACTGGGAATCGAACCCTGACCTCCTGGGTCATAGGTCATTGCTCATCCCCTGAGCCACACGGGCTGGGCTGTTCCAGCTGTGGCCATCACTCAGCTTTAGGACATACAACACACCCCAGAGCGTCCGCCGAACGGCAGCTGATACGGGAGAAGGAAACCCACAGACGGTGCTACCGTCCGGGGACAGGCAGGGGATGAGGTGATGGGAGGTGGTGCTTTGCCACCCAAGCCCTGGGCCACCCTCCCCTCCAGGGACACCAGTTCCAAGAGGATGGAGACCTGCCCAGATGGCCTGGTGGGTGGAGGATTAGGGGCCGAGGGCGGGGAAGGGGCGGGGCCTGGGGACCCCACCCACTTGCCGCTGGGAGCTGCTGGGAGCTGCTGGGAGCTGCTGGGAGCTGCTGGGATGGAGTGGGCAGGAGGCCTGGCCTGGGTAGAGACTGAGGTGCAGTCTCTACAACCGTCAGAGCTGACCTGTGGCCACTTGGTTGTTGGTAATCCTCATTAGAGGACGTTTCCCAATGATTTTGAGAGAGAGGGGAAGGGAGAGGGAGAGACATCGAATGGTTGCCTCCCACAGGCGCCTGGACCAGGGCCAGGGATCAAGCCTGCCACCGAGGTACGTGCCCTTGACTGGACTCGAACCCGGGACCCTTCTGTCGGCTGACCGCCGCTCTATCCACTGAGCCGCACCGGCTAGGGCACCGTCATGCGGCTCACCTAATCCCGACAGGACACGAGACTCTCCTGAAAGTCCCATCCTCAGGCCCACAGCCCACGGGGTCCCTGGGCGCCCCTAAAGCAGGCTGGTGCCTGTCCCCCCCCCCAAGGAGGCCCGGCGTCTGGAAGGGGGCGGGGCAGGATGGGGGCGGCCTCCTGGTCTCTGGTTTCGCGGGCCCAGGTCCTGGTCCGTCTACCAGGAGGACAGGGCAGGGCCTGCGCTGAGTTCCCGCCCCTCTGCGCCCCGCGGGGCAGCACCTGCCCTGGGGCCCTCTTGTTTGTGGGGACAGAGGCACCCACCCAAGGGCGGCAGGAGGGAGGGCCAGGTGCAGGTCGGCTACGCCCTCCCTCCAGGGCGCTCCGCATTGGTGGGCAGGGAGGAACAGCTCACGCTTCTGGGGTCCCAGCTCCCCCTTGGGGCAAACTGCAGCGCCCCTCACTTTCCTGCTCCCCCGCCCGCCTCCAGCCTCACACCTGCTTCCTAACCGCTGGCTCCAGGACCCTCACCTGGCTCACACCCAGCCCTGGCCCGGCTCCTGGAGACACCAGCACCTCTCCAGCGCTGCCCCCTCCCGCCTCAGGCTGTGGGGAGCCACCCCTCCCCCGCCGCCACCTTCCCCCCGCCCGGGTCCTGGGCATCGCTGCTGGGTCTCGCAGGACCCTGGGCGCGGGCGCGGGCAGCACCTCGGGCTTCTGGACCGGACGGGCCCGGTCCTATGGGGACACGCGTTTGGCACCCCCATGGGAATAGCGCAGGATTTCAGCGTTTCTAACGCCCCAAGGGACGGCTCCGTGCACTGCGCGCGAGTGGGGAAACTGAGGCCCCGAGGGGCAAAGCGGGTGCCCAAGGTCACGCGACCCGTCTGGCGGCGAGGGCGCGGGGGCCAAGGTGGGGACGCCCGTGGGCCGTGCGCGCCCAGTCGGGCGGCTCGGGACGGGGCTGTCGCATCGCGGTCGCGGGAGGACCCGGCGGGGGCGCCGGGCGCCAGTGCGCAGGCGCGGCGGCAGGAGGGGACGCGCTCGGGGCGCGCGCGCGGGCAGCCGGCGCCCCACCTCGGCCCGCCCGCCGGCGCTTCACGCCCGCCCGCCCGCCCGCCCGGCGCCCCGGCCGGCGAGGGGCGCGCCCGCTGCATGGCGCTGAGATGGCAGGGGCGCCGCGCGGCCCTGGCGGCCCAGGCGGAGGCGGCGGCGGCGCAGGCGGAGGCGCGGGCGAGCCGGGGGGCGCCGATCGGGCGGCCGGACCCCGCGGCCGGCGCGGGCTGCGGGCGTGCGGCGAGGAGTTCGCGTGCCCCGAGCTGGAGGCGCTGTTCCGCGGCTACGCGCTGCGGCTGGAGCAGGCGGCCGCGCTGAAGGCGCTGGCGGTGCTGAGCCTGCTGGCGGGCGCCCTGGCGCTGGGCGAGCTGCTGGGCGCGCGGGGCCCGGCGCGGGGCCTGGCCGGCGGCTCGCACCCCGTGCACTTCGTGCTCTTCCTGGCGCTGCTCGTGGCCACCAACGTGCGCGCGCTGCCGGCGCCGCGGCTGCAGCAGGTCGGGTGGCTGGCGCTGCTCCTCAGCCTCACCTTCGCGCTGCTCTGCTGCCCCTTCGCGCCCGCCGCCGCCGGGGTCCCCGCCGGGGCGGCCGCGGACCAGGGCGTCTGGCAGCTGCTCCTGGTCACCTTCGTGGCCTACGCGCTGCTGCCCGTGGGCGGCCCGCTGGCCGTCGGCTTCGGGCTCGTGGTGGCCGCCTCGCACCTGCTGGTCACGGCCACCTTGGTGCCCGCCCGGCGCCCGCGCCTCTGGAGGACGGTAAGCGCCGCGCCCTCGGGGCTGGGACCCGCCTGCGCGGGAGGGCCGGGGCGCTGGGAACCAGGCGCGCGTCTCCTTGGGCAGCGGGGACCCTGAGGCCCCGGCTGGGGAGCGTTCAAGGTCACTCGGGGAGCCGGGGGCTGGGGGGCTGGCACCCCGGGGCTGGCTCCTTTCCGAGTCCCGCGCGCCTCCCGGTGTGGAGCGTGGAGACGGGAAACCGCGCGGATAGCAAGGATCGCCCCAAGGTCAGGCGGCTGTGGGCGGCCACGCGGGCTGGAACCGGGTCCGCGCTCTGCGTGCGCCCATCCCCGCAGGAGGGAGGAAGTGGGTGCGGAGCGGGGTCTGGGCGGCCCGGTTCCGCCCCGGCTGTGCGCGCAGCCCCGGGCTCCGCGCCTGAGTGCACCTGGGGGCGCAGAGTCCCCCCCAGCCCTGAGGTGAGGCCCTCGGGGGGGGGGGGGGGAGAGAGGTGGGGAGGGAGAAGGACTCTGGCCCCTTCCTGTTGCCCTGGCGCCCGGTGGGACCCTCTCGGCCCTGAAGGGCTGCGTTTGCCAAGGTCGCACAGCGCACGGTCCCCCCCTCCGCGCCCCTCCGGTCGCCAGGGCTCCAGCCTTGCTCAGCCCCAACTTGGTCGTGTGGTCGGTCTGCCGGGCAGCGGGAGGGATGGTGGTGACCGGAGCTTCTCCGCTTTTCGGCGGGGCAGCCCCTCCCGGCTCTGGCTGCCTTTGGCCCGAGGGTGTGGGAACGGAGGGGTGGGGGAGGGAAGGGAGAGCAGGTGGCAGATGGAGGAGGGGAGGGAAGGGGGTGAGGAGGGGCAGGTGGACGGGCCAGACAACTGGTGGGGGATGGGAGTCAGTCAGCTGTGGGGGTGACAGGGAGGCGCCCCCAGACCCGATGCCCTGGGCACACGTGGTCACAGGAACCCTAGGACCCAGGGCCCGGAAAGGGGGTGGGCTGGGAGGGCAGGAGGATGGCGGCATGGAGGGGGCAGGGGGAGAGAAGGGAAGTAGGGGTGAAGACAGAGAGCAGGGAAACGGCCAGGACTGCTCGGGGGTGGGTGGAGGGTGTTGGGCCCCTGAGCACGTGTGTGTATGTGTGTGTGTGTGTGTGTGTGAGAGAGAGAGAGAGAGAGAGAGAGAGAGAGAGAGAGAGAGAGAGCGGGCGCGTGTGGGCCCAGGGAGGAGGCTGGGAGACAGGTGTGCAGGCTGTGTCTGCCTGTGGGCAGGTTGGCGAGGTGCCGGGAGCCACCCGTGTGTGAATACGGGCACCAGGGCCAGGGGAGACCCCCCCCCCCCCCCCGCTGGTTCCAACCTGCACCTGGTTCCCAGGGGGAGCGTCCAGCTCGGAGACAGTACTCGGCGTAGAGGGACTAGAGGTGTCCAAGGTCACAGAGAAGATGGCTGGGGTCCAATAGGGACGACCAGGCCACATGGGGGTTCAGGTCACATGGGGGGTTCAGGTCACATGGAGATGTTCAGGTCACATGGGGGTTCAGGTCACATGGGGGTTCAGATCACATGGAGATGTTCAGGTCACATGGGGGTTCAGGTCACATGGGGGGTTCAGGTTAAAGTGGGCACAGTTTTTAGAGGACTTGCCCCCGGAGGCTGACCCCAGGGCAGGTCCTGGGCTCCTTCAGGTGAGCAGGTCCGTGACTGGGCAGCCAGGTGCTGAGTGGCCGCCCGGTTGGGCCTCAGTTTACCTGGGGATCATCATGGCCAGAGTGGAGGGAAGGTGTGAAGAGGTGGGTATGGAGGTGTGACTGGGTAGGGCTCCCGGCGACCTGTCCCCTGTTCGACTAGTCATTCCCCCTTGACCTGCCTCCCCGAGCCCTCGTGCCCCGCCCCGGCCTGCCCCTCAGCCCTCTGTGCTCCCTGACCTCCGCGGGCCTTTCCCCTCCATGCTCCTGGCCCGCTGAGGCCTTGCTCTCTGGAAAGCCGTGTCTGTCTGGCCCGTGCACAGACCTTGGCTCCTGCACCCCTGGGCTGGGTGACCTGGACCCCTGGCCCCCCACCGGATGGTGCCCATCCTGAGGAGGTGACCGCTGAGCGCTCCATGGCAGGGGCCCTCGGAGACTGGGAGCTGGTGGTGCCGGCCTCTGGGAGCGGGGCTGCTTCTCCCAGGGGGATGGCTGTCCCGTGTGCCCCATGTTCTGCGTGTTCCAGACATCACATTGCGCTGGGAGCCAGGGTGTGTGTGTCTCCGGGGAAGGCTGCTCCACAGGGAATGGGCCCCCGCGGTGCCTGTTCAGTGCCGTTTCGACGTGGACGCCACAGAAACGTGTCTATTGCTCATACCTGCTGGCCTCCCAGCTGCCGCCAGGGCCCGTGCAAGCAGACTGGCACGAACACCTGCCCAAATCCAGCACACGGTCTGCCACGGGTCAGAACTGCCTGGCCACTCGGACCTGGCCCAGGCCCAGCCCCCACCCGGCGGGAGGCACCAGGTCCAGGCACCACAGAAGCACACCCGCACCCGGTCCCCAGCTCGGAGACAGCACCCGGGGGAGAGGGCTGGGATGGCCAGGGTCACAGGGAAGAGGACAGGGCCACCTGGAGGTGATCAGGCCACGGGGCTGTTCAGGTCAAAGGATCCTGTTCTTCGAGGACCGTCAGCCACACCTGTGTGCCCAGAGCGGGCGCTGTTCCTCCCTCTGCTGGCGGGTGCTGGTCTCCAGGGGGCGTGTCCCCTCATGTCTATCTGAGGTGTGTGCACCCGCCTGGCAGGAGTGTGTGAGACCGAATTGGCTCCATCCAGCATGTTAATGACTTAGCCCCCAAGATAACAGGCCTTCCGGAGGGCGAGGCGGCGGAGCCATTTCCGACCATGAGGAACAGGGACTCGGGAAGCTCGTTCCGCCCCGGCGGCGATGGGTGCTTATGGGGAGGGAAGGGGAACCTTTGTGTCCGTAGCAGGACGGCGTGGCTGTGGGTGCAGATAACGTAGCAGTGACGCTGAGTCTAAACAGTGTTTCTGGTTCTCAGTCCACAGTCATCATATCTCTTCAATTTAAAAAAAAAAATTTCTTTATTGATTTCAGAGAGGAAGGGAGAAGGAGAGAGAGATAGAAACATCAGTGATGAGAGAGAATCATTGATCAGCTGCCTCCTGCAGGCCCCCCACTGGGGACCGAGCCCGAAACCCAGGCCTGTGCCCCCGGCTGGAATTGAACCCGGGACCCTTCAGTCCCCAGGCTGACGCTCTATCCACTGAGCCAAGCCGGCCAGGGCCATCATATCTCTTTCTTGTTGTCCTTGCTCATAGCTCCGGGGGAACACTTGCTTGAGGCCCCGAGCAGAGGTTGCTTGGCCGGTTAGGACATCCACGTGGAGGAATAACAGGAGCAAGGCTGTCCCTCTGGATTGGCAGCTCCGGATCCATTTTATTTTATTTATTTACTTATTTAAAAATATATTTTTAGCCGATACCGGTTTGGCTCAGTGGATAGAGCGTCGGCCTGCGGACTCAAGGTTCCCAGGTTCGATTCCGGTCAAGGGCATGTACCTTGGTTGCGGGCACATCCCCAGTAGGGGGTGTGCAAGAGGCAGCTGATCGATGTTTCTCTCTCATCGATGTTTCTAACTCTCTATCCCTCTCTCTTCCTCTCTGTAAAAGATCAATAAAATATATTTAAAAAAATATATATATTTTTATTGATTTCAGAGAGGAAGGGAGAGGGAGAGAGACATAGGAATGCCAATGATGAGAGAGAATCATGGGCCGGCTGCCTCCTGCACGCCCCCTACTGGGGATCAAGCCCATAACTTGGGCATGTGTCTTGACCGGAAATCGAACTGTGACCTCCTGGTTCACGGATCGATGCTCAACCACTGAGCCACCCGGTTGGGCTCTGGCTCCGTTTTAAAGGGCCTCTGTCCGAATGGATCACATGCACTCGCTTCTGTCTTTGGGGTGTCATTTGAGTGCTGGGGCTTACAGATTCGCGTCCCACGGTCTGTCGCTAACGCAGGCGGAAGTCGCGGCTCACGGCAGCAGGTCTGCCTGTCCATGCCCTGGAGGTCATGAGCCTGAGGCTGCCCCAGCTGCCTGAAGCTGCAGGCTGCCACGCCTGCGCCCGCCTCCCTCCCTGCCCAGTGGACCTGCCTCCCCTCCCTGTCCTCGGTCACCCTGCCAGGTGTCCCACCCTCCACACCCGGTCCCTGGCAGCAGCCTGTGACCATGGCCTGCGGGCCACGGTGCTGGTTTTGTCCTGTGATCGCGAGCGAAGCCGCCCTGTGTGGGGAGTATTTCTAGTCGGTCCAGGAGCAGCGGCCCTGGAACCTCCCGGAAAAGCCCGAGTTTCTCGGACACAGGAGCCGTCCGTTTCTGCAGTGACGGGAAGGGTTTGGAACGGCTCCCTGAGACCCGTGGGCACAGAGGCCGGCCGTGGCCCCCCCGAGCTGCCTGTGGAGGGGGTTGGGGAGCACCCGCCAGGCGGGGCCCCTGCCCATGCTCTGTCCTCTCCCCTCCAGCTGGCCGCCAACGCCCTGCTCTTCCTGGGCGTGAACATGTACGGGGTGTGCGTGAGGGTCCTGGCCGAGCGCGCCCAGCGCAGGGCCTTCCTGCAGGCGCGCACCTGCATCGAGGACCGGCTGCGGCTGGAGGACGAGAACGAGAAGCAGGTGGGTGGGCCGGCCGCTGCGCGGGGCTCGCTCCGGGTGAGTCCAGTCCCCGACCTTCTAGCGCGGCTCATGTCCCTCGGGCCCTCCCCTGGCTTCCCCACGGGGCCGTGGGGCGCGGGACGGTGCACGAGGGCTGGTCACTCCCACGAGGCCCTGGCCGGCGTGTCCCACTTGCGGGACCTTCTCCGCTGATGGAGGTGCAGCCTGCAGGTCGCTCACAGGACAGCTGTCTCCCTGGTGGCCTGGTCCCGTGTCCCCGGCACGCGGGTCCCCGCCCTGCCCCGCTGGTTGCACTGCTTTCGGCGCAGGGAGCCCTGTCTTGGGCTCCGAGGCTCCGGCAGGCTCCGGTGAGGCTCCGGTCGGCCCGGCAGGCCTGGAGCAGCCTGAAGGTGGCCGAGCAGTGCTGTCCAGCCCCGCCCCCTGTCGGTGTGGAAACCGAGGCCGGAGCTGCCCGTGAGGGAGGCCCCGGCCACATGGGGTGTCACGGTCTCTGCTTTCATGTTCCAACTCATTAACAGAGCAGTGCAGCTCAGTGGCCCCTGCTAGAGCCTCCTGCAGCCCTGACCCGGGAGGTGCACCCCAGTTCTGGTGGTGGGCGGGGTGCGGGCCGGCTCTGGGATGATCACTGCCAGCAGGAGATGCCGCCGGGGCTGGGTGGGTTCTTCAGGGAGTCCAGGCCTCTGCTTCGGGTTGAGCATGAAGGAACTTGGCTCTGTCTGGCGATCGGGGAACCCGGTGGGTGGGGGACGTCCTGGCTTGGGAAGGAGAATGAAGTGAGTGACGGAGTGGCCAGTGGCAGAGGGGGGCAGGGGGTCCCACAGTCTCAGGTCTCCGCACCCTAAAAAGGCACCCCCTGGGTTCTGGTTGGAGGACACCCCGGGCCACACCCCGCAGGCTGTGGAGGTCTGGCAGCCGCGTGGGTCCGGAACAGAATGTGAGATTGGCTCTTTGAGGGAGACAAGCCTGGGTGCCCGGGACCAGGAAGACAGGGCGGCGGGAAACCCGGTCACGGCCACAGGTGGGGGCACCTAAACATCGATAACGGGAGGCACTCAGCGCTGATCTGAAGCCAGGGCGTGTGAGGCGGAGGCAGAACCCTGTCAGTCCCCCCCACCGCATCCTCCAGCCTTGAAAACGCTGACTCAGCAGGAAAGCTTGGCGGGGGGGGGGGGGCGGGCAGAGGGGGAGGGGAGGAAGCCCCTGGCCGGGGGGGTCTACCTGTGAGGCGGACACCCCAGGGAAACGTGTTGTCTCAGGGCTGTCCCGAGGCGGAACCCCCGGGTACAGACTTGGGGGGCCGCATTTGTCCTGGTCCGCGGGCCGAGGGGTGGTGGGGCTGGGCACTCTTGGGTTACCCTCCCCACTGGAGGACCCCTGAGGGGCTCCCGCCTGGGCCACTGCAAATGCAGGAGCCGCGATTCCTGGCGTGAGTCTCCGGGCGCCGTGGCTGGGCTGATGGTGGCCATGTGTTTCATTTGTTGAAAATTGTGAAACCGTTTTCTAGAGCATCTAACATTTTTCTTTAAATTTTTTTTTTTTAATTGATGTCAGAGAGGAAGGGAGAGGGAGAAAGAGATAGAAACATCAGTGATGAGAGAGAATCATGGATCGGCTGCCTCCTGCACGCCCCCCACTGGGAATCGAGCCCGCAGCCCAGGCATGTGCCCTGACTGGGAATCAAACCGTGACCTCCTGGCTCATAGGTCGACGCTCAACCACTGAGCCACACTGGCCGGGCTCGAGTGACCAACGTTTTTCATTCTCAACAGACCCTGATGTCTGCATCCTCGCCAGCACGGGGCGGCGTCTCTGTGTTGTTGTCCCGGTTCCAACAGGTGTGTTGGGACCTGTCGTTGTGGCTTTAATGTCCTTTTCTTTCCTTTTCTCTCCTGCGCTGGCCAGGCCTCCAGGCCCGTGTGGGCTGGGCGTGGCGGCTCAGCGCTGGCCCGAGCGTGCTGCTGGCTGGGGGCTCTCTCGGGACCCTCTCACCCGGACGAGGAGGTCCCCTCTCCTCCTGATCCCCGAGACTTGTCATCACGAATGGATGTTGAACGTTGCCATTTCCCCCTAGGTGGCTGCTATGTGGTCTTGGTTGTTGCCCTGTGGCATGCTGTGTGACACCCATTGATACTCAGTCTTGAACAGGATCGTGTCCCTGGCCGACGCTTGAGCCAGACTCTGAGGTGTTTGCTGAAATGCTGGCAGAGGTTTCACATCTGCGTTCTTCAGGGACACTGGGCTGCCGTGTTCCCTTTGTGCTGGCCCGGTGCGGGTGCCAGGCGGCAGTAACTATGGGAGGCCTGGGGTGGGCCCCTCGTCCTCCGTGGCAGGTTCCAGGCAGGGTTAGGGTTAATCCTTTGTCCAGTGAAGTCACCTGGCTCTGGGACCTCCTTCTTGTGAGTTTTAAATGAAGAAACCAGTTGCTTTAACAGATAGAGCGCGGTGCAGGTATTTCTGCCACAGCGTTGGTTTTACATTCGGGGAGTGGTAACTTCCGCTTGTCGGGAAATCGCGTCTTTCTCCTCAATTGTCAACGTGTGTGGAGAGCGGGTGCCAGTGGTGACGTCTTCAGGGTCAGGAGTGATGTATCTCATCCCCAACTTCGTTTCTCTGAGTTGGTTTTGCGGGAGGTTGGGGAGTTGTCTTACGGAGGGGCTGCTGGAGGGGCAGTGATGGGGTTCTCCTACCCCCGCCCCCCTGGCCTCCCTCACTCCGTGTGGGACCTAAACTCTGCTCTTTGTTTCCTTCCCAAACCTGAGAGAGGAGCCTCAGACCCTGTGAGACTGGAGGTCAGGGCCAGCAGGAGGAGGGCGGGAGGACCTGGGAGGGGAGGGCACGGGCTGGGTGAGGAGAGGAGGCCCAGGGGTTCATCCTGCCGTGGGGGTGGGGGGAGCGGAGAGCGGATCCCGGAGACCAGGGGAAACCAGAAGAGAGACCAGGAGGGAACGCCGTGTGGCCCCAGAGCCCCTCACCTCGCGAGGACGGGGCCCTGTCGGCCCGGGGCAGAGCCTCTCCCAGGCCAGCTCCGTGGCCTCTCGGTGTGGCAGGGGGTGAGGAATAGGGCTGGGGGACAGCTTCCTTTCCGTGACCACTTTCTGGAGAAGCCGAGCGCACGGTGGGAGGCACAGGGGGCTGTGGGGAGACACGGGTGGTGGGGTGTTCTGGGGGCACCTGCCCAGGATTCTGGG
The DNA here is from genome assembly GCA_025583905.1 of Ia io. Taxonomy (NCBI): domain Eukaryota; kingdom Metazoa; phylum Chordata; class Mammalia; order Chiroptera; family Vespertilionidae; genus Ia; species Ia io. The sequence goes on along the minus strand of JAJQQW010000016.1, from coordinate 83,599,747 downwards.
ATTGAGTTAACTGCGCGGTGACCAGCCAGGCCTGGGCACCACCCACCAGGCTCTGGGGCCAGGTGGGGCTGCAGGGCTGGTTCCCGTGCTGTGGGCTGCGGGGGGCCAGGCGGGGCTGCAGGGCTGGGTCCCGTGCTGTGGGCTGCGGGGGGCCAGGCGGGGCTGCAGGGCTGGTTCCCGTGCTGTGGGCTGTGGGGGGCCAGGCGGGGCTGCAGGGCTGGTTCCCGTGCTGTGGGCTGCGGGGGGCCAGGCGGGGCTGCAGGGCTGGTTCCCGTGCTGTGGGCTGCGCGGGGCCAGGCGGGGCTGCAGGGCTGGTTCCCGTGCTGTGGGCAGCGGGGAGGAGGGCTGAGCCTTTCCTGGGCAGATGCCTCGAGGAGGCACAGGGAGGGCCGCGCAGCACCACCATCTCTCCCGTCCAGGAGCGGCTGCTCATGAGCCTTCTGCCCCGGAATGTTGCCATGGAGATGAAGGAGGACTTCCTGAAGCCCCCTGAGAGGATTTTCCACAAGATTTACATCCAGCGGCATGACAACGTGAGGTAGTGCGCTGGCCTGTGGCCGAGAGCCTGGGAGCTGAGGTGGGGGTGACGGAGGAGGTGGAGGTGATGGAGGAAGTGGAGGTGATGGAGGAGGTGGAGGGGATGGAGGAGGTGGAGATGATGGAGGAGGTGGAGGTGATGGAGGAGGTGGAGGTGATGGAGGAGGAGGAGGTGGAAGGGAGGAGGTGGAGGGGATGGAGGAGGTGGAGGGGATGGAGGAGGTGGAGGTGATGGAGGAGGTGGAGGTGATGGAGGAGGTGAAGATGATGGAGGAGGTGGAGGTGATGGAGGAGGTGGAGGGGATGGAGGAGGTGAAGATGATGGAGGAGGTGGAGGTGATGGAGGAGGTGAAGATGATGGAGGAGGTGGAGGGGATGGAGGAGGTGGAGGTGATGGAGGAGGTGGAGGTGATGGAGGAGGAGGAGGTGGAAGGGAGGAGGTGGAGGGGATGGAGGAGGTGGAGGGGATGGAGGAGGTGGAGGTGATGGAGGAGGTGGAGGTGATGGAGGAGGTGAAGATGATGGAGGAGGTGGAGGTGATGGAGGAGGTGGAGGGGATGGAGGAGGTGAAGGTGATGGAGGAGGTGGAGGTGATGGAGGAGGTGAAGATGATGGAGGAGGTGGAGGTGATGGAGGAGGTGGAGGGGATGGAGGAGGTGAAGGTGATGGAGGAGGTGGAGGTGATGGAGGAGGTGAAGGTGATGGAGGAGGTGGAGGTGATGGAGGAGGTGGAGGTGATGGAGGAGGAGGAGGTGATGGAGGAGGTAAAGATGATGGAGGAGGAGGAGGTGATGGAGGAGGATAGTTGTCCCCCTAGAGAGGGTACCCTGAAGACCAGGAGGGAGAGGCCACAGTGTGGGCCAGGGTTCGAGCCCAGGCAGGAGGAGCCTCCCCTCTGGGCACTTGGTTCATCCTCACACCTGCCAGCATCGCACCTGGACTCTGTGAGGAAACTGAGGTTCAGAAAGTGAGGCGAGTGTGCGGCTGGAGCAGGGTCAGCGGGCCTCTGAGTGGCTGCAGTGTCTCCTGCCTCCGTGACACCAGAGTCCATGGTCCTTCCGACCTCAGTCTTCTCTCCTGTGAAATGGGAGGGGGAAAGCCTTGGCTTCCGGTCTGGGTTGAGGGAAAAACAGGACGATGTGCTTCAAGGTGACCGTGAAGGGCAGTTGTACACGCAGCCGGTCCGAGGCGGTGACAGGTGTGCCGTGTCTTGCAGCATTCTCTTCGCGGACATCGTGGGCTTCACGGGGCTGGCGTCCCAGTGCACGGCCCAGGAGCTGGTCAAGCTGCTCAACGAGCTCTTTGGCAAGTTCGACGAGCTGGCCACGGTAAGCGCTGCCACGGAAGCGCTGCCACGGAAGCGCAGGAACCGGGTCTGGGTCCGCAAGGGGCTGTGGTTGGGACAGATGGACAGAGGTTGGCTCACCCATGCGGTGCCTGGGGCCACCTGTGGGTTTGCAGGTGAGGAAGGCGGGCACCTGCCCAGCCCCCTGCCTGTGGGCGCCATGGGGACCCCGGCCTCTGGCACTGGTGGCAGGTGTCACCGGTCGGCAGAGCCCTCCCGGCGCGGGGCCTTGGCAGGGGCCCTGGGCCGGGCCTGAGCCGGCTCCTGTCTTGGTCTGATCGTCGCGAGAGAGTGTCTGTCTCCACCATGCGTGACGTCAGCACTCGGGGTTGTGGCTGCTTCCCACCAAGTCGAGGACGTTTCCTTTTGTTCTCCTTTTGCGAGTGTCTGTCGGGAACAGATGTTGGCTGCTGCCCAGCGTCGGTTGCCTCTGTTGGGACGGCCACGCGGCGTTTCCCTTTGACGCCACGTACCGACGGGGGCGGATGTTAGAAGGACCTTGCGTTCCGGGACAGCTGGACGCAGGCGGTGGGGGGTCGTTTTGATGTCTGTGGGCTTTGATGTGCTAAGATTTTATTTAGAATTTTTCATCTCTGTTCCGGAGGGCGTGGCTCGGGCTCTTCTTCCCTTGCCCTGCCTGCGAGGTCAGGGTCATGCGTGCTCATCCCACAGGGGCCGGGGCGTGTCCTCCGGCCGGCCCGGGAGTCTGTGCAGAGCTGGTGGCATTCCTTCCTGGGCGTGTGGCCGCGTTGGGCGTGGTGCCGTCGGGCAAGGGGCTTCCCTTGCGGAGTGTTTAGCGGCAAACCCCGTTTCTCCCGACGGGCCGCCAGCTCGTCTGCGCTGCTTCGCCTCGCAGGAGCATGGGTGGTCCTGTTTCATTTCGGAATCTGTCCGCTTAGTCTAAGTTGTCGGAATTATTAGTGTTCACAGCGCTTCCTGTCACCCTGAGACCTGGAGAGTCTGGTGCTGGCCTCTCCCTTCCTGATCTTGGTAATTCGTGTCTTCCCTTTTTCTTTCTTGATCATTCTGCCTGGAGGTTTGCCAGTTTTATTGATTTTTTAATTTAATTTTATTTTAAAAAATATATTTTATTGATTTTTTACAGAGAGGAAGGGAGAGGGATAGAGAGTTAGAAACATCGATGAGAGAGAAACATCGATCAGCTGCCTCCTGCACGCCCCCTACTGGGGATGTGCCCACAACCAAGATACACGCCCTTGACCGGATTGAACCTGGGACCCTTCAGTCCGCAGGCCGACGCTCTGTCCACTGAGCCAAACCGGTTAGGATTTTATTGATTTTTTAAAAAAATAACTTGCTTTTGGTTCCATTGATGTCTCTAATCTTCTAGTTTAATAAATTCCTGTCTGATTTGTATTATTTTGTTTCTTTTGCTTATTTTGGTTTTAAATTGCTCTTTTTGTAGTTTCTTTAAAAATATTTTATTGAAAAAAAGAATTAAAAAAATATTTTATTGATTTCGGAGAGGAAGGGAGAGGGAGATAGAAACATCAATGCTGAGAGAATCATTGATCGGCTGCCTCCTGCACGCCCCCTACTGGGGTTGGAGCCCGCAACCCAGGCCTGTGCCCTTGACCGGGAATCGAACCTGGGACCCTTCAGTCCGCTGAGCCAAACCAGCCAGGGCTCTTCTTGTCGTTTCTTAAGGTGGAAACCGAGGCCACGCACTTGAGGTTGTTTTCTCTCCGGACATAAGCGTCCGGCTGCGAACTCCCCGCACGCACTGCGCTGGCAGCACCCGGACTCTGGAACGTTTGTGCTCCTTCCTGCTCCTCCAGGGACCCCGGGCCCGCAGCACAGACGCCCCTTAGGATGCTTTTTGTTTCCATTTCACTTTGGACAGTTTCTGGGGCTGAGCCTCAGTCCCCCTCTTCTCCCTCTTCTCTCCTGCCGCCCCTCCCCCCTCTCCGTCCCTGTGGGGCCCCCCCCGCCGGCTCAGTCCGGATCCCCCTCTAGCTGAGGTGCCTGCAAGGAATCCCCAACCAGGCCGCCCTGTCCCCTTCGCTCCTCTGCCCGGAGGGAGCTGCGGACATTGAACACATGTTCACGACGATTTCACCAATCGTTTCACGATACACATGAACCCTGTCTGAGGAGCACGAGAGGGGTTGCCTGGCTGCCCGTCCAGCCCGCGTGCCTGGCGTGCAGGGCGTGGGGCGTCACGCGTGGCTCGGGGAAGCACACACAGCAGTGGGGCGAGCGCCACGCCTCGCGGAGGCCGGCGGGTGCACACGCACGGGCCGTTTGCCTGGCGCTCCGGAGCGGCGGGCGGTTTATTTGTTCCTTTTCCACGCTGGTGGCTGCAGACGTGCACAGGTCCCTGGCCTTCCCCCCCTTACCGGCCCCGTTTCCCATCCGTGTTTGCTCTGTGCCCACAGACATGGGGCGCTGGTCACGTCCCCTTGAATCCAGGGGCAACACCTGTCTGGGGCTCAGTCTTGCTCCACCACCTGTGGGGGATGGGCCCAGCTGGATGCCGTGTTCTTAGTGGGAAAGGGAATGAACTGGACGGAGCAGGTGCCTCTACGGCTGGTTCCAGGGGCCTGTGGAGCGGCGGGGAGAGCTCTCCGTGTGGGGGCGGCCTGCCCGGTCCCGGCCCTGGACCAGCTCCTCGGGGTGCCAGGCAGCGGGAGGCTGTGTCCCTGGCTCTGGTTGTGACCCCACCCTTCAGAGGCTGTTTCCTGTGAGAGCCTGTCGCTCTGTTGCATGTTCTCGGCCCCCGTGTGGCCGTTCCCGCACGTGACCAAGGACACATGGGACCTCAGACGGTGCAGGTGACGCACACACGGGGCCATCACTCATGTCACTGGGCAGTTGGGAGGTCGGACAGGAGGGGGAGGCATTTCCTAGCATGTCACTAACATAATGCAACATTGTATCAGTCCCAGGTGTGTTTAGACACTTACATGCAACATTGTATCCGTTCCCGGTGTATAGCTTCCTGGTTACTCAGATGCGTTATGAAGTGATGGCCCCAGTAGGTCTAGTGCCCACCTGGCTCCGTGCAGAGCTATTACCGTATTATTCACTCTGTTCTGCACTCTCTACAGTGATCCTGGGGTTCTGTAATTTTTCCTCCTCAGCAGGAAATAGATCATTTACTGGAAAGCGGGTGGATGCTTGGAAGTCCAGGTGCCTGCCATTTGTATGGGGGTCACCCCACCCCGGCCCCCAGGAAAACACTCCTCAGCAGGAGGGCCAGTCCCCTCTGCACCTGCCTTCCCAGAATCCCGTCCTGTTGGCCTCAGAGGGAGGGGCCCCTTTGAGCTCTGGACCCCTGGGAGTCTTCCCGATGCCACACTAGCGAACCCCCTCTCCCTCCTGGGCCTGGGGTGGGTGGGGCTCAGGGCCTGTTGGGGGCTCTGCCTCCTGGCCCCATGGCTGCCTGCTCAGGCCGGGCAGGGGCCCAGAGTTCACCGGCGCCTGCAGACCACACCTGGGAGCCAGGGCAGGGACCCTCTGGCCCGCCCTCTGCTGCCTCACGGGTGCCCCATCCCTTCTGGGCCCCTCCCACGCCTTGTCCCTCCTTTCTCTGCTTTGGCTGGAAACCAGCTGTTCGGGCATCAGGGTGCTCCCCGCGGGAACCCCAGCATTTTCAGGGAACTAAAACATCAGAATCCACGAACAACACGCTTGTTGGTCCCTGGAACTTGCTCACAGATGCCTGGGCACTTGAGATTAATAAAACCAGACGATGCACTTTTAAAAATATATCTTTATTGATTTCAGAGAGGAAGGGAGAGGGAAAGAGAGAGAAATTTCAGTGATGAGAATCATTGACCGGCTGCCTCCTGCACGCCCCACACTGGGGATCGAGCCCGCAACCTGGGCACGTGCCCTGACAGGAATTGAACCTGGTTCATGGTCAACTTTCAACCCCTGAGCTTTGCTGGCCGGGCCCAATCTGCCCTGGGACTGTGGCGCCTGCGTGGGGCCGGGCTAGGGAGGGACTCGCTCTGTGTCTCAGGACGGGGACACAGGCGAGCTGTGATTTTGCTGCTGTTTAAAGCCCCCCTTCCCCAACCCCCAGAACGCAGGGGGCCTCGTCCGCCTGGGACGCTCACATGGCCAGCTGCAGGCCGCCTGCTAGGAGATGTTATTGGTCATTGGCTTGTTCTCGGGAGCACAGAGCACAGTTAGGTGGAAGCTGTGGGTGTTCGGAGCTGGGTCGGGCGCTCTGGGCTCGAGGAGACAGGCAGGGGGGCTGACAGGCCGGGGGAGGGGGTGCTGACAGGCTGGAGGCTGACACCGGACGGCAGACACTAGAGAAAAGTGGAAACAGCCAGGCCTCTCACCAGTCATTTGTGTTTTGAGAAATGTCATGTTACCTCAAAGGTGTTACTTTTGTTAACATGAACGGATTTGCTATTGTCTTGGGCTGAGTGGATACACTTGAAGATTTCTCAGTGTGACCCCCAGCTGTGACCCCCAGCTGTGACCCCGACAGGAACGGGCTCAGGTGGTGACGCCCAGGTGTGGGGGGGAGGTCAGGTGTCCCGTGGGGGCGAGGTCAGGTGTCCTATGGGGGGGAGGTCAGGTGTCCCGTGGGGGGGGAGGTCCGGTGTCCCGTGGGGGTGAAGTCAGGTGTCCCGTGGGGGCGAGGGGTGTCCCGTGGGGGCGAGGTCAGGTGTCCCGTGGGGGCGAGGTCAAGGCTGTGCCCACCGGTGAATCAGATCTGGGACCCAGATGTGGGGCTGAGGCTGCAGGGACTCACAGGTGCGTGTGGCCTGCCCTCCTGGGTGAGAGGGGGAACCCAGCACATTTCAGAGGCGTCACATGGCCATCCTCATTGCTGGTCAAGAGGGGCAGGTGCCAGCCCCACGGGGGGTGGGGGCCTGGCTGGTGGGAGGAGCTGGCGCCCAGGCTGGGGCAGGACCTGTGGGGTTGGCCTGTGAGCGGAGGGACCGGCAGGTGGACCCCTGCCTGGAGGAGGCCTGAGGGCGGGTGTGGGGGAGGCGTGGGTGTTCCAGGGCGACCCTGATCACAGCGGGGGGGGGGGGGCCCCACCCTCCCGAGGCCGGGCTGCCCGAGCGGAGTCCCCCGGTGGGGTGGGGCCCTGGCGTGAGTCCTGGCCTTGGTCTGTGGTCTCCAGCGCCTGGTGGGGAGGAGGGGGCTCCTCGTGGAGATGGGCCCGCCCACCCACCCGCCCTGACGCGCCCTTTGCCCGAAGGAGAACCACTGCCGGCGCATCAAGATCCTGGGCGACTGCTACTACTGCGTGTCGGGCCTCACCCAGCCCAAGGCCGACCACGCCCACTGCTGCGTGGAAATGGGCCTGGACATGATCGACACCATCACGTGAGTGCTGGGGCCCGCGGCCCGCGCGTCCGGTCAGTCTGTCCGGGTGGCCACCCGTGCCAGGGCTGAGAGAACCGGCCCGAGGCGAGGGGCTGCGTGGAGAGAGCCGCCCGCTGTGGAGGCTGCGTGAGCCCCTCTGTGGACTCTGTGAGGCCGGTTCTGTCCGCCTGAGGTAACCCCGGGTCTCCCAGGTGCGCCCGTCACGCGGGAAGAAGTCGCCTCCCTCGTGCAGCAGGACGTGGTGGTCAGGGAGCGGACTGGGGGGAGTTGGCGCCGACCCGACCCGGCTGGTTCCCTGGGCTCGGAGCGGCCTGTGCCCGCCTTCCTGGGCAGGGCCAGGGGGCAGGGGCGCCCTGTGGGGAGCGTTCCTGGGGCAGCGGGGCCTGGCCTGCCACTTCTTGGCCAGCCTTGCCTGGTCCTCGCCGCATCGAGAGGGATGAGGAGGTCAGGCCTCGGTCGGTTCCGGGAGGCCAGGCGCGGCGCTGTTCCAGGTGCCGACTTCTTTCCTTCCCTGGTGAGGGGCTGGGCTTGGAGCCCGGGTCAGACTCCCTCCTGGAGCCGGGAGCCCCTCGCTGACGCCCTGCCTCTCACGCGGGTTCTGGGCCCGTCCTTCCCTCCCGTTCCTGTCCTGCTGGTCGGACGTCTGTGGGTTATGAACTGACTCTGAGGGAGGGCCTGTCCCTGTTCAGGCCAGGGCGACGCTGTCCCCACCTCTGTGCGTGGTCTCCCCGCTCCCAGGCCTCAGGGCCTCACGCTGTCCGTGTCCCTCTGCCAGGATAGGCTGGTCCGTCACCCGCCGGGAGGGGAGGGGCACCTGGGTCGGTGGGCCCATCTCGGTGTCCACACGTTTTGTTGTTTTTACCCCCAGGGGACAGAGCCACGACTCACTCCTGAAAAGCCCGGGTAGTTGGGGCGGCTTATGGAGCGCGGGCCCTGCAGGTCGTTGGGCGGTCCCCTCCCGAGTCTCAAAGTGTGGGGCCAAACCCTGGCGGCTCAGAGCTCCAGGCCGCGGCCCCACGGAGGTCGCGCTGGCTCTGGCAGCAGGAGGTCCCCTGACCCGGCCCCAGGGCACAGGGCGGCATCAGCCCCTCCTGGGCCCCCGGGTGGGCAGGGGGGTGCCCTGTGACAGGCGGGTGGCTGGGAGCTGGGGGCCTCCCTGGGCCACGCGTGGGGGCGGGGTGACGAGGTCAGGTGGCCCCACGCTCCAGCCGGTCCAGGCACCGAGCTCGGCCGCATCAGGGACACAAAGGCCTGGACCCGGTGTCGCGGCCTCGAGGCAGCAGACGGCTCCGGAGGCAGCACGAGGCCGGTGTCTGTGCGGCAGGTCCGTGGCCGAGGCCACCGAGGTGAACCTGAACATGCGCGTGGGGCTGCACACCGGCCGCGTCCTCTGCGGCGTCCTGGGCCTGCGCAAGTGGCAGTACGACGTGTGGTCCAACGACGTGACCCTGGCCAACGTCATGGAGACCGCGGGCCTCCCCGGGTACGTGCGGCCCGAGGGGGGCGGCGGGGAGACCGGGGCCCTGGCCCCGCAGCCACCAGCGCATGTGGGCGGAGTCTCAGGAGGTGGGCGGGGCCGCCGGCGTGGGCGGAGTCTCAGGAGGTGGGCGGGGCCGCCGGCGGCGCGGGCGGAGTCTCAGGAGGTGGGCGGGGCCGCCGGCGGCGTGGGCGGAGTCTAGGAAGTGGGCGGGGCCGCCGGCGGCGCGGGCGGAGTCTCAGGAGGTGGGCGGGGCCGCCGGCGGCGTGGGCGGAGTCTCAGGAGGTGGGCGGGGCCGCCGGGCGGCGCGGGCGGAGTCTCAGGAGGTGGGCGGGGCCGCCGGCGTGGGCGGAGTCTCAGGAGGTGGGCGGGGCCGCCGGCGGCGCGGGCGGAGTCTCAGGAGGTGGGCGGGGCCGCCGGGCGGCGCGGGCGGAGTCTCAGGAGGTGGGCGGGGCCGCCGGCGGCGTGGGCGGAGTCTCAGGAGGTGGGCGGGGCCGCCGGCGGCGTGGGCGGAGTCTAGGAAGTGGGCGGGGACTCTGAGCTGAGTCCCAGTGAGGAGGCTCCGGGCGGCGCTGTCCCAGGTGCTGATTCTGGTGCCGGTTCGCTTCTGTCCTTCCCTGAGGAGGCGCTGGGCTCGGAGCCGGGTTTAGAGTCCCCCAGCACGTGCCCCGGCCGCTCACTGCACACGCTCTGATGACAGCCGCCTGCTTCGCCTCGGTCCTCAGACCCACAGAGCCAAGGCTGACACCCACAAAGTCCCCCTGAGCACGGGGTGGGGGCTGCAGGGAGGACGCCTGCGCCACCCGCTTCCCCCTGTTGGAGGGACCGGCTGCGTGTCCAGGGGGCGCGCCCACGCCAGCTCCCACGCGGACCCCGGACCCGGCGAGCTGGGCCTGGAGGCCGCGCTGGGCCTCTGAGCTGCGGGCTCCTCCCGCAGGAAGGTGCACATCACCAAGGCCACGCTGGAGTGTCTGAACGGCGACTACGAGGTGGAGCCGGGCCACGGGCAGGAGCGGAACAGCTTCCTGAGAGCTCACAACATCGAGACCTTCTTCATCGTGCCCTCGCACCGGCGCAAGGTGGGCCGGACCTCTCCTCCCCGCTGCCTCTGCGGGCCTGCGGCTCCAGGCACCCTGGGGCGTCCCCCCACGTCCGGTCCGGGGCTGGCCTTGGCGTGTGTGTGTGTGTGTGTGTGTGTGTGTGTGTGTGTCGGGGGGCGGGGCAAGCACTCTGATCATCTCTGAGCCCTGGGTCCTGGGTGCCCCCTCCCGGGGCCTTCACTGCCTCTTGTACAAAACAGGTTAGAGACACCCTCAGGGGTCAGGGATGGGGCACTGCGGACTGAGGGCGAGTGCACACAGCAGGACTGTGGCCAGCCTATGTGGGCACTCGAGGTGATGTGGACAGGATGCAGGGCGACCAAGTCAGGCCCAGGACTCAGGTGAGGGGTATGGGCTCAGGTGAGGGGTGCTGGGCTCAGGTGAGGGGTATGGGGCTCAGGTGAGGGGTATGGGCTCAGGTGAGGGGTATGGGCTCAGGTGAGGTGTATGGGGCTCAGGTGAGGGGTATGGGCTCAGGTGAGGGGTATGGGCTCAGGTGAGGGGTATGGGGCTCAGGTGAGGGGTTCTGGGCTCAGGTGAGGGGTATGGGGCTCAGGTGAGGGGTGCTGGGCTCAGGTGAGGTGTATGGGCTCAGGTGAGGTGTATGGGCTCAGGTGAGGGGTATGGGCTCAGGTGAGGGGTGCTGGGCTCAGGTGTATGGGCTCAGGTGAGGTGGGCTCAGGTGAGGGGTATGGGCTCAGGTGAGGGGTGCTGGGCTCAGGTGAGGGGTGCTGGGCTCAGGTGAGGTGTATGGGCTCAGGTGAGGGGTATGGGCTCAGGTGAGGGGTATGGGCTCAGGTGAGGGGTATGGGCTCAGGTGAGGGGTATGGGCTCAGGTGAGGGGTATGGGGCTCAGGTGAGGGGTATGGGCTCAGGTGAGGGGTATGGGCTCAGGTGAGGGGCACTGGGCTGAGGAGGGAGGCCTGGAGGAGTTCTGAGGGGGTGAGTGGGCCCTAGTGCCCTGCATGGATGCTGCCCCCCCTCGGTGACTCTGGCACCCGTGGTCAGAGGCAGTGGGTGCCATTGGGAGCGTGCTTGGAGCCCCATTGCCGGCTGGACCCTGCGTGTCCCCGAGGCCCTGCGTACAGCAGGCCTGGAGCAGACGCCCCGTTCTGCAACATCCACGCAGGGCCGAGGGTCGGGCGGCTGCTCACGCGCTTCCCCGCCGCTGCCCTCAGATCTTCCCAGGGGCTGATCCTCTCGGACATCAAGCCGGCGAAGAGGATGAAGTTCAAGACGGTGTGCTACCTGCTGGTGCAGCTCATGCAGTGCCGCAAGATGTTCAAGGCCGAGATCCCCTTCTCCAACGTCATGACCTGCGAGGACGACGACAAGGTAGCCGCCCGCAGTGCGGTCACCGGCTCGGTCTTGGCGCTGCCCAAGCTCACCTGGCTTGCTTTCCTGCAGAACTGTTTGTTTAGCTTGCACTGTTTTTTGCAACCTGGCATTCCACCCGTTTATCAGTAAATCCACACGGAAGGTCCTCGCCGCCGTCGGAATCTGCCCTCAGACATGCACCTGCCGGGTGTCTCGCTCGGCCCAGAGTCTCAGGCCTCTTGTCTCTGCCCTCGAGCCTGTCCCGGTCACCCCTTCCCTGCGGGGAGGAGGGCGCGTCTCTGGCTGTGCCCTCCTCTGTGTGTGGGTCCGGCTCTCCTGGTCTCTGCTGGGGTTGGGGGCAGGGTCCTGGGGGAGAGCCTAGAGCTAAGTTGGGGTGCCCGGGGAGTCCTGTGTCCACTCTGACCATGTGCCTCATGTCTGTGACTCTGGCCCAAGACCCCAGCCCCACCAGGGGCCCTGTCCTCAGGGCCGGGGGGCTGTGTCCTGGCAGCTGGGTGAGCAGCACCGAGAGCAGCCTTAAGTGTCCCCCCACATCACCCGTCCTCACCCCGCAGCCCCCGTGTGGCACCGACACCCACGACCCCGGAGCACGCTCGCTTGCTCCGTCGGGGTGACCTGGGTCTGCCACCAGGGACCCGCCTGCCGCCTCCTGAGACTGTCCGGCCTTCACGCCCGCCTCCGCCTCTTGGTTCTGTGCCTTTAAGAGGCTTTGCTCCCCAGAGGTTTGCAGGCTTCTCAGAGGAGGGCCTGGGCTCTCACTGGGCCGCTCGTGGCCTCGGCTCTGCTGTGGTTTTGGCCGCGAGCCCGTGTCCGTGGGAACTGGATCTGGAGGTTCTCTAAGTGCTCTGCGGTCGGGGGTCAGGAGGCCAGCCTTCCCCACCGCCCGCTGCTCGGCTTGTGGTTTGAATCCCGTCGAGAGCGCCTCCGCTCTCAGCCATGTGACTGGGAGTTTTCTTCGTCAGCCTGTTGACGTCGAACGTTCCCAGCCTTGCCTCCCTGTGGTTAGGAGTGGGCGTGAGGTGTGCTTCAGTTAGAGGGTGCTGAATTGTCTGTTCATGTTGTGCTAAGGCCTTTTTGCATGTTTTTATGAGAGAGACGGCCCACAGGGGCCTTTTTCGTGCTGTCCGTCTGGTTAATGTGCACGTTACACAGTGAACCGGGAAGAGCTTCCTCCTCTTCTGTTTCCTGGAAGAGATTGTGTCGAGTTGGGGTTCATTCTCCCTCCGACGTTCGGTGGGATTTTCCAGTGAAGCCATCGGGCCTGGACGTTATTTTTGGGGAATTTGAAATGATGACCCCCATGTCTGTAACTCCAGGGCGATGGGATGCGCCCTGTGGGGTGACTGGAGGCCCGTGTCTCGAGGGGGAGAGCAGGCTGTAGGGTGTGGGGTTGATGAGTGCACCCTGCTCATGTCGCCCCGATTCCCGCTCAAAGTCCGAGGGTCAGAGGACAGTTCCCTCCTGGAGTTGTTAGCGTCTTTCTCTCTGTCACTCTTGCTGGAAATGTGTCGGTTTTATTGATGTTTTCAAAGAACCAGCTGTGTCATTGCCCTGTACTGGGCACTGTCCCCGTGGCGCTCAGGGGTCCTGGAACCCCCTTCCCGGGCCGCCCCATAGTTGCTGTGTAACCCTACTCACCCCGTCACCAGTGACAGGAACGCCTGGGGCGTCACGGCCGGCGGGTGATGGAGCCGCGATCCCTCTCAGGTCCCCATCGCCCAGACGCCGTGCATGGGGGCAGGTGGGGCGTGAGGCCTTCCTTCTGTGTGTGGCGATTTGACGGCCCTTCCTCTCCCCACTGCCCGCAGCGCAGGGCCTTGCGGACGGCCTCGGAAAAGGTCAGAAACCGCCTGTCGTTCTCGACCAACGTTGTCTACGCCACGCCCGGCAGCCGCGTCAACAGGTACATCGGCCGCCTCCTGGAGGCGCGACAGACGGAGCTGGAGGTGGCGGACCTGCACCTGCTCACCCTCAAGTACAAGCAGGTGGAGCGCGAGCGGAAGGTGGGTGCCGGCTCGGGGCGGCCGCCACGTGCACACCCCCTCTCCCGGGCCCCGTGGGTGGGATGCTGTTCCTTTTTCCCTTTTCTTTTAAATCCTTCCCCATTGATTTAAAAAATATATATTTTCGTTGGTTTCAGAGAAAGGAAGGGAGAGGGATAGAGAGAGAGAGAAACATCAAAGATGAGAGAGAGTCATGGATCGGCTGCTTCCTGCACGCCCCCTTTGGGGATGGAGCCCACAACCCAGGCATGTGCCCTGACCGGGAATTGAACCATGACCTCCTGGTTCATAGGTCAATGCTCAACCACTGAACCACACCAGCCTGGCGCCATGGATTTTTTTTTTTTTTTTTTTTTTAGAGAGTGGAAACTAGGGTGGGAGGGAAGCGGGGGGGCGGTGGAGAGAGAGAGAGATACATCAGTCGGTTGCCTCCTGCATGTGCCCCGAATGGGGCCGGGGATTGAACCTGCAACCCAGGCGTGTGCCCTTGATGGGAATCGAACCCAAGACCCTTTGGTGCCCTGGCCGGTGCTCTGACCACTGACCCACGCTGGCCAGGGCAGTGCTGTTGTGGGCGCTGCGTGGCCGGGGCGTCCCTGGGGCTCCTGCGTGTCGGGCGGCGGGCCTGATGGGGCTCTGTCCGCAGTACCACCAGCTCCCGGACGAGTCCTTCACCAGCGCTGTGGTGCTCGCCCTCATCCTGGCCGCCCTGTTGGGCCTTGTCTACCTTCTGACCATCCCCCAGTGAGTGCGGCTGCACGTGGGCGTGGGGCGGTGAGGGCGGGGGTTCCTTTCTCTTTACGTTCTTCCTGTCCGTGTCTGGGCACGGACACACCACACACACTCCCTCGCCCACCACCCAGGTTTGCCCAGGCTCCACAGCGGGTGGGCTCTCACGCTCAGGGTAATGCTCCACAGCGGGTGGGCTCTCACACTCAGGGATAACGCTCCACGCCGGGTGGGCTCTCACGCTCAGGGATAATGCTCCACGCCGGGTGGGCTCTCACGCTCAGGGATAACGCTCCACGCCGGGTGGGCTCTCACGCTTAGGGTAATGCTCCACGCCGCGGGCTCTCACGCTCAGGGATAACGCTCACGCCGGGTGGGCTCTCACGCTCAGAACGCTCCACGCGGGTGGGCTCGCTCACGCTGGGCAGGGATAACGCTCCACGCTGGGCTCTCACGCTTAGGGTAATGCTCCACGGCGGGTGGCCGCTCACGCTCAGGGATAACGCTCCACGCCGGGTGGGCTCTCACGCTCAGGGATAACGCTCCACGCCGGGTGGGCTCTCACGCTCAGGGATAACGCTCCACGCCGGGTGGGCTCTCACGCTCAGGGTAACGCTCCACAGCGGGTGGGCTCTCACGCTCAGGGATAACGCTCCACGGGCTCCACGCTTAGGGTAACGCTCCACGGGGGTACGCTCAGGGATAACTCCACGGCCGGGTGGGCTCTCACGCTGGGCGCCGGGTGGGCTCTCACGCTCAGGGGTAACGCTCCACGCCGGGTGGGCTCTCACGCTCAGGGGTAACGCTCCACGCCGGGTGGGCTCTCACGCTTAGGGGTAATGCTCCACGCCGGGTGGGCTCTCACGCTCAGGGATAACGCTCCACGGCGGGTGGGCTCTCACGCTCAGGGTAACGCTCCACAGCGGGTGGCCGCTCATGCTCAGGGTAACGCTCCACTTGTAACTGAGATGCCAGTGTTCTCAGTGTCCCCGCCCCCACCATTACCTCAGCTTCGAAGGAGAAACCAGAATAGGGAGGGGAAAGGGGCCTCTGAAAGGATGTTAGTAACACGTCTCATGTGCCTCAGAGCGAGGAAGACCAGGAAACCGCCCTTTCCTTCCCACACAGCGCTTCCCTGTTAGATGTCCACGTAGAGTCCTCTGAGGTTTCAGAGAGCACCCGCCACGGGCGCACCTGGATGGCCCACGGGGGCTCACGCGGGTCCCAGATGGAGCCCTCCCCCCACCCCCCGTCCTCTGCAGACTCTCAGGACTGAGACTCTGGGCGAGCGGTTGGGGGTCCTCGGGACCCTCCCTGGATGGCAGCCAGAGACGGCTGCTGCTCTGGGGGCCGGGGGACAGGTGGGGCTGGAGGGCAGACGCCCAGGCACCTCTGGGGCACACCTTGCCAGGCCAGCCCGTGACCACACGCCCGTCCTAGGAGTGTGGCTGTCCTGCTCCTGCTGGTGTTCTGCATCTGCTTCCTGGTGGCCTGTGTCCTGTATCTGCATATCACCCGGGTCCAGGTACGTGTCCTGCACCTGTGCCTCACCTGGTCCACGTATGTGCGCGCACGTGTCCTGTCCCTGTGCCTCACCTGGTCCATGTATGTGCGTGCACGTGTCCTGTCCCTGTGCCTCACCTGGTCCACGTATGTGCGTGCACGTGTCCTGTCCCTGTGCCTCACCTGGTTCAGGTATGTGCGTGCACGTGTCCTGTCCCTGTGCCTCACCTGGTCCACGTATGTGCGTGCATACCTGGACAGGCAAGAACTCTGACTTTCATCCATAAAATTGTTGAATATTGAAAATGAATGAAAATAGATTTAAGATAAAATGTTTAATTTAACAAAAATTATACAAAACCTATCTGAAGGAAACGGTAGAGCTTGAGTACGAAGGCCCCGTAAACGGGAATTCTCACTGTTTGTGCGCCAGGAGGGTCAGCGTTATGGAAATGTGAGGGCACGCTGTTCTCCGATTTTAGTGCCAGTCACAGTGCGGGGGAGGGAGCTGCTCCTTTTAATGGAAAGACACCAGGTTTTCTGGCAAATTTCCCCCCAGGGAGATTAAATAAGGAAATACCACAAGGCGTGTGTGTGTGTGTGTGTGTGTGAGACGAGTGGGCAGGACCCACCCAGGCGGGGATCACCGTGGAGGCCACTGCGGAGGTCACTGCGGAGGCCACTGCGGAGGCCACTGTGGAGGTCACTGCGGAGGCCACTGCGGAGGTCACTGCGGAGGCCACTGCGGAGGTCACTGCGGAGGTCACTGCGGAGGCCACTGCGGAGGCCACTGCGGAGGGCGAGCCCCGGGAACAGGAGACGATCTGACCCAAGCCCCCGTGCAGTGCTTCCCGGGCTGTCTGACCGTCCGGATCCGCACCGTCCTGTGCACCTTCATCGTGGTCCTGGTCTACGCCGTGGCCCAAGGCTGCGTGGTGAGGGCCAGCGCGCGGGCGGGCGGGGAGGAGAGGCCTGTGGAGAGCCCCAGCGGCCAGACCGGAGAGGAGGGCGATGTGAGGGGCCAGACAGGCCGGGGGTGCCCAGGCAACGGGGGCAGACCGTCCAGCAGAATAAATGCAGTCTCCTGCTGGTAAAGCGAGATCTGCCCTTCGTAGTGACAGAGGAACAGGCGGAGTGGGGGAACAGGCGGGGGCGGGAGAGAACAGGCGGAGGCGGGGGAGGAACAGGCAGGGGCGGGGGGGGGGGGACAGGCGGGGGCGGGGGGATCACCGGGGGCCACAGGCGGGGGGGGGGGGGGGGAACAGGCAGGGGCGGAGGTCACTGCGGAGGGGGGGACAGGGGGGGGGGGGGGAACAGGTGGGGGGGCGGGGGGGGGCCACAGGCGGGGGGGGGGGGGGGGGGGGGGGGAACAGGCGGGGGGGGGGGGGACAGGCGCGGGGGGGGGGGGAACAGGCAGGGGCGGGGGAACAGCAGGCGGGGGCGGGGGGGGGGCCAACAGGCGGGGGGGGGGACAGGCGGGGGGGGAACAGGCGGGGAGGGGGGGGCAGGCTCGGGCGGGGGGGGGGGAACAGGCAGGGGAGGGGGGGGAACAGGGGGGGGGGGGAACAGGCGGGGGGGGGGGGAACAGGCGGGGGGGGGGGGGAAACAGGCAGGGGAGGGGGGGGACAGGCGGGGGGGGGGGAACAGGCGGGGGGGGGGGGAACAGGCGGGGGGGGGGGAACAGGGGCGGGGGCGGGGGGGGGGGGGGGGGGGGGGGGGGGGGGAACAGGCGGGGGTGGGGGGGACAGGCGGGGGCGGGGGGGAACAGGCGGGGGCGGGGGGGAACAGGTGGGGGGGGGGGGGAACAGGCGGTGGCGGGGGGGGGAACAGGCGGGGGGGGGTGGGGGGGGGGAACAGGTGGGGGGGGGGGGGGTGGGGGGAACAGGCGGGGGGCGGGGGGGGAACAGGTGGGGGTGGGGGGGGAACAGGCGGGGGCGGGGGGGAACAGGCGGGGGTGGGGGGGAACAGGCGGGGGCGGGGGGGAACAGGCAGGGGCGGGGGGGACAGGCGGGGGCGGGGGGGAAAGGCGGGGGCGGGGGGGAACAGGCGGAGGTTGGTGGGGGGAAGCCGGAGGCTCTGGGCAAGGGAGTGGAGAGCAGTGGAGGGGCAGAACTGGGGCTGAGGGGCAGCTCCGTGTGGTGAGTGAGCCCCGCCCTCTCTGTGCCCTCCGTGCCCTCCAGGTGGGCTGCCTGCCCTGGGCCTGGAGCTCCGGTCCCAACGGGTCCCTGGTGGTGCTGCCGCCCGGTGGCCCGGAAGCCGTGCTGCCCTCCCCGCCCTGCGAGTCCGCGCCCCAGGCCCTGCTCTGCGGCCTGGTGGGCGCCCTCCCGCTCGCCCTCTTCCTGCGGGTCTCCTCCTTGCCCAAACTGGTCCTGCTGTGTGTGCTCAGCGCGTCCCACGTCCTGGTCCTGGAGCTCAGCGGCTACACCAGGGCCGTGGGGTAGGTGTGCCTCTCCTGCCGGACAGCGGGCGGCATGACGTCTGTGCTCGTGCCTGCGGCTCTGCTTGCGGGTCGGTGTTTCTCCAGGCCCCCCCCACACCCGGCCCCGGGTTTGGGAAGGCCTCGGTCCCAGGGACACGCGGGTCAGCCCGGGTCAGCTCCAGGGATACGTGCTCAGCCTGGCGGGGGCGGGGGATGCCGCCGTGGGCGTTGAGTCTGAGGGGCGCTCTGCGGGCATGGCTCACGTTCGATGCCAAAGTCCGGGCACTGACGGGGTTTCCTCCTCCTCTCGCCCAGGAGCGCCGCCTCCGGGCGCAGCTTCGAGCCCATCCTGGCCATCCTGCTCTTCTCCTGCACGCTGGCCCTGCATGCCCGGCAGGTGGACGTCAAGCTGCGGCTGGACTACCTCTGGGCCTCGCAGGCAAGATGGCCCTTTCTGCTCCCCCGGGGGGGCGGGGCGAGGAGCCCGTGAGGAGCGGGCGTCAGGCGGGCGGTCCTGGCTGGACGCTGGCCGGCGGGGAGGGCGGCCACAGTCCAGTGTGAGGCGGGGGCCGGGCTGAGGGCAGGCAGCACGGCAGGCGGGAGGGACGCTCCAGGAACCCTGTCTGAGGGTCAGAGGTCAGTGGTTGGTGCGGAGTGAGTTCCCTGTCCCCAGAGGCGTTCCAGCCACCGCTGGTCTACTTCCTGTCCCTGCGGGCTGCCGGTTCGCGTGTTCGTCGACCTGTACGCTGAGTCCGGCTGTTCTCAGCACACCCTCCCCGTGTGAGGCCGGACCCGAGCCAGGCCTGTGGGGAGACTGCGGACACCAAGGGCCTCGGCCGCGCCCTTGCTCACCCCTCACCTGGATGCGGGGCTCGGGGCAGGCGGGGGCCCTATGGGGCAGGGATGCCAGGTGGGCTGTCGGGACAGCACCGCCCCGTTCCCACTGCAGACGGGGAGCCGGGGCAGATCCCAGGACCCGGGACAGGGCGGCCACCCGACGGAATTCACAGCCTCGGCCACAGGACCGGCCAGCCTCAGTGGCCATGCCAGGGGGGACCCAGCCGGCTCCCCCCACTCGTGCTCCTGCTGGCTCCCACTGGCTGTGCCGACAGGAAGCAGGTGGCAAGGGGACCTGTGAGTGGATCCTCGGGGTGGGAGCAGGCGCCAGCACACACCTGGCCCTGCGCAGACCTGGCCGCGGCGGTTTGAAAGCCCGCAGGTGAGGGAGCGGCCTCCGGGGCGGGCGTGCTGCCTGCGTGGTCCAGCCTGGCCGCTCTCCAGGGGGACCCAGCTGCTGGCCCCCGAGATGCGTCGCTCTGCCCCCAGCCCCTCTGGGTCCTGAAGAGCTGCCCGCAGCGAGAAGAGCCGATGGGGTGAGGCGGGGCGACCCGCCCGGCCCGGCATTGGGCCCCGGGCTCTGGCTTGTGCCCAGACTTGCAGAGCGGGACCGGGGCTCCGGCTGGGGACCCCCAGGGCAGGTGCTTCTGTCGTCTGGGCTGCAAGGGTTTTTCCTGGGGTTGGTGCCCCTTTAAATGCCGTTAAACAGGCGTTGGCCACCCGTCTTGGGTCCCCAAGTGACGCCCCTCGCCCCCCGAGAGGCGGGCTCCCCAGGGGTTCCGTGCCGCAGGCCCCTCGTGTCCGGGGGCTCCCAGGGACCGGCGCCGTGTTCCGAGGACACGTAGGAGAGCGCCCTCACTTCCCGTGACCCAGCGGAGCGAGGACACTTCCAGACGTTAAGTGTTGTGCGGCCGTCGGCGCCCTCCAGCCTCTGCCAGGCAAGGACCCGGCTAACGCTCAGGGAGCCCAGCCGGTGTCCGAACCACGCAGAGCCCAGCTTTCCTCGCCGCCGCCGCCGCCTGGGCCGTGGGAACGCTCTCGTTCCGTGCGACTTCCTCTCGGACTCAGTAGAGAGCCTTGGGGCAGCGACGGTCCCGATGAAAATAAAACCACCAACTTCTCTGCCCGGAGCTGGTGCGGAGGCCCTGCTGGAGCCGGGCGGTGCCTTCTCGACCGCCTCCTCGCATCAGCAGCGGGCCGGGCCGCGGGAGGTCACACCACGGGCGCAGCTGCCCTCCCTCGCCTTCTCGCCGGAGGAGTTTCCCACTCCGAGCGCATCCGAGCGCCGGCATCGCTGCCCGGGCACCCAAGAGGAGGATCGGGGGACGGGACAGCCGGCCTGACGCCGGGACGGCTCCTGAGTCACCGCGGGTGGGAGCGCCCACGGCGTGGGGATGCCGGCAGACTGACGCGTCACAGCTGCGTGGACAGAGCGGGGCAGCGAGAGACTCCCTCATGCTCCTCAGAACAGCGCACAACTTTTAAAGCCGATTTTACAGGGAGATGAAGGGAGAGAGAGAGAGAGAAACATCCATGATGAGGGAGAATCATGGATCAGCTGCCTCCTGCACGCCCCCCACTGGGGATCGAGCCCGCAACCCGGGCACGTGCCCTGACCGGGAATCGAACTGTGACCTCCTGATTCACAGGTTGACGTTCAACCACCGAGCCACGCCGGCCGGGCTCACAGGCCGATTTAAAACAGGTGAACTGTGTTTGTGGAGTTTTCCATGCCCTGGGTTCGGGTGGTGTGGACTGTGTGGCGCCGGAACCCTGGCCGAGGAACCACGGGTGGGGGCAATGGGGCGGCTCCTCCCGCTTCTCGCTACGAAGACAGACATGCACCACATGTCGACAGCGACGCCTGCAGGTGCGGGTGCATTAAAAAGGAGACGATGTAGGACGACAGCAGATCCGATCACTCGGAAATAAGTAGAAACAAACTGGATGAGAACCCAGCTGCTCATCAAAGCGATGACGCAAGATTAAGAAACGTTAGCGCACCTTCCACGGCCCCGTTTTCATTAACTATTGTCGGTGATAAGGGTTGTCTTTTGGAGAGAGCAAACGCTGTGCCATTAATTAATAAACACGAAATGTTATTTTAAAAGCGTCCTTCTTCCCTGTCCAGCTCCTCCTCCCAGTCACCTTCCGTGTGTCAGCGCCCACCTGTGGACGGGGAGGTGGGGGGTGGTTAGTCGTTCCCGTGTCAGGACGGGTTCCCTGTCTGGTTCCTTCTCTCCACCTGGAGGCCCCGCTCGGCGCAGGCCCCTGGCTGAGCTGGATCTCGCGGCTTCTGGCTCCTCTCCTCACCTGCGGCCTGTCCGCCTGTGTTTAGGAGCAGGAGGGGACCATGTTGTCAGCTCACGGCTCCTGGGACCTCACACGCTGTTTTCCCAGAAAACACCCAGCAGGCGCGGGGCTGCGGGCCCTCACCCGGCCTCACCGTGCCCGGGGCAGAGGCACTGAGCCTGAGGCTGCCCCAGGCCTCGCGGAATCGCCCGTCTCGCTTTCAGCTGCAGACTCACTCCATGCACCGTGGCCGCGTGCCACTGACACCGACGGCTCTGATGCCACCACGGAGGGACTGCCATGGAGGGAACCATCACGGAGGGAACCACCATGGAGGGAACCACCACGGAGGGGACGCCACGGAGGGAACCACCACGGAGGGGACGCCACCACGGAGGGGACTGCCACGGAGGGGACGCCACCACGGAGGGGACTGCCACGGAGGGGACCGCCACGGAGGGGACGCGCCCGGCTCACCAGGCAGCATGTGCACCTCCGGCCCCTCGACACGCAGGACCAGCCTTGGAAACGGTGTGTTGCTCCCGGGGGCGAAGAGGAAGCGGGACCGTCGCCTGGCAGGTGCCTCCAGCCACAGCCCCTGAGGCGCCGGCTGTGACGTGACCACATTCACGGGCGCGGGCCCCGAGGACGCCTCACACGGGATGTGCCCGGCGGAGCTGCTCTCGCGTGGGGCTCTGCCAGGCGGGAAGCCGGGCGAGTGACCCACGGCTCCCGGCGGCTCCCGTGCCCGGGGCGGAGCCCACCACTGGCTGCGGTCGTGTGGCCAGCGGCGCCGTGGAGCCCTCCCGTGGCCGAGGGAGGCCGCGCCCCCGGTCAGACCTCTTCAGGCCCCTCGGCTGCGCTGGCGCTGGCTCCGCCCCGTCCGGTCCCACGGCCTCGGCTGTCTCAGTGGCCCGGGGGGAGGTGGCGAGGTCCCCGGGAAAACGGGTCGGTGTGGCCTGAGGGGCTTGTGCGTGGACAGGGTTCTGCCGACACCAGGCCGCCTCTGCCCGGAAACGGCCAAGCCCTCCACGGTCTGTCCTATGACAGCTCGGCGGGTCAGGGCGGCTCCGCCAGGAAGTCGTGGGTCCAGCCCCTCTGCCTGGGGACGGGCCCGGGGGGCCTTGGCACTCGGGGCGCCTGGGGGACGGGAAGGAGCATGTTCGGGGCCTCAGTAACGGGGCAGCACGGGCGGCTCATGCGTCTCCTTAAGGCGAGGCGGGTGGTGTTTGGCGTGGATGTGACTGTAGGGGCCGCCGAGGAGAGAGAGGGGCTCAGCCCCACAGACACAAGGCCGGGGGTTCAGCCCAGGGCAGGTGGCCAGACAGAGGAAACCTCGAAAGAGGAGACTTCACGGGGGCTGGGGCTCCTGTGGGGGACACACCAGGCCTGATGCCATGGGGGGGGGGGGGTGGCGAGGCACCGTGCAGGCCCGGCGGGAAGAGGTGGGAGCCGGGCGCTGGGCGCTGAGGCCTGACGCCCCGCAGGCCGAGGAGGAGCGGGACGACATGGAGCGGGTGAAGCTGGACAACAGGAGGATCCTCTTCAACCTGCTGCCAGCCCACGTGGCACAGCACTTCCTGCTCTCCAACCCCCGCAACATGGTGAGAGGCCCTGCCGGCCTGAGCCCTGAGCCCTGAGGCCGAGGGGCTGGTGGTGGGGGGCCCAGTCCCAGCCGGGGTCCCACCCAGTGGCCCCCCACTTCCTGTCCTCTGAGTCTCACCGAGGTCTGGGTCCCCTCTGCCCGCCCCAAGGGAGGTCGGGGTCCCCAAGGGCAGGAAGGGTCTTGGCCACCTGGAGGCTCCTGGGGGGGACGAGGCGCCCGGAAGTGCCCCCCCCCTTTTGTTCTGGGAGGGAGCACGGTGCCCGTGAGGAGGGACAGGGCCTCCGCAGCCCGTGTGAGCGCCGCCTCGGCTGGTCACGACTTCCTGTGGCCGTGGGAGCTGCGTGCTGGGCCGACCCCAGAGCGGAGGGCTGGCCAGCTGTCAGCTCCAGCACAGGCCCCAGGCCAGCCTGACCCTCGGCTGCAGGGGCTCCCAGGCTCCTTCCGTCCTGTGGGCCCCTCCTCGCCCCCAGCTGTGAGCTGACCGATGGGGGGACCGGCCCCCTCAAGCCCCTTCCACAGCGAGGCCCCCCAGGCCCCCGCTGACCCGACCCTCAACCCCCAGGACCTGTACTACCAGTCGTACGCGCAGGTGGGCGTCATGTTCGCGTCCATCCCCAACTTCAACGACTTCTACATCGAGCTAGACGGCAACAACATGGGGGTGGAGTGCCTGCGGCTGCTCAACGAGATCATCGCCGACTTCGACGAGGTGAGGGCGCCAGGCGGCGGGGCCGGGCTGGCATCGGGGCGGGCGAGGGGCGTGTCTTCCCATTCCCGACGGGACGTGTCTCCCGAGGGACCGGGTGGCAGGCGCAGGGTCTGTCTCCGTGGGTCCAGGCGGGGCAGGGAGGAGGCGCCGGTGGGCAGTGGTGGTGAGGCTGGTGCTGCGTCCGTCGTGTTTGGTAAGCGCCGGGCTCGGGCTGGGCTCACCTGTAGGTTGAGAGCGGCCGCCTCTGGCCAGCAGTCCCGCCCCCGCCCCCCATGGCCCTGCCCGCCCCGTGGCCCTGCCCGCCCTGGAGGCTGTGAGCTGAGGCACATTCCGTGGCCCTGCCCCCCCCCCCCCCCCCCCCGTGGCCCTGCCTGCCCTGGAGGCTGTGAGCTGAGGCACATTCCGTGGCCCTGCCCGCCCCGGAGGCTGAGCTGAGGCACATTCCAGGGCCTCTGTGGCCCGCGGGCAGGTCTCGGCTCAGCCCGACCTGGCCTGGTACCCGGCGCTCCCCAGACACGCTCACGGCTCAGCGCTCAGCGGTGGCTCCGGCAGCCGATCGGCACGCTGACGTGTCTACAACGTGAGGTAACGTGTAACAGTTCTGTGTTTCCAACAAAGCTCATGGACAAGGACTTCTACAAGGACCTGGAGAAGATCAAGACCATCGGGAGCACCTACATGGCCGCGGGGGGGCTGGCGCCCACGGCCGGAGCCAAGGTGGGTGCGTCCAGGGAGCCCTACCCCCGCTGCCCTGGGGCCCCCGCGGCTCCCCACGCTGGGCCTCGGTCTGCCCTCCTCACGCACCGGATCGGGGCCGAGCCCGCGGGCCTGTCAGTGACCGGCTCTCTCTGGACACAGCCTCCTGCCAGCAGTTGGCCCCGGGCCCGTCCACGCGTCCCCTTCCCCAGTGCAGAGCTGAGAGCGAAGCCCACAGGTTGTCACACCCCCCGCCCCCCAAAAAAGGGCAGAAAAAGAGGAAGCAGTAAGAAAACAGGGATGTGGCAGGCGCTAGTCCAACTACACCAGTAACCCCTTTATTTATCTATTTTTTGTTAATCCTCCCCCGAGGATATTTTCCCATTGATTTTTGGAGAGAGTGGAAGAGAGAGGGAGAGACAGAGAGAAACACTGATGTGAGAGAAACACATCGATTGGTTGCCTTCCAATCCACATACCCCGACCAGGGCCAGGGATGGAGCCTGCAACCGAGGTATGTGCCTTTGACCAGAATCGAACCCAGGACCCTTCTGTCTGTGGGCCGACGCTCTATCCACTGAGCCACGCCGGCCAGGGCCCAGTAATCCCTTTAAATGTGAGGGGTAAACACACCAAGTGAAAGACAGACTGACAGAGTAGCTGATACAAAAGACCCAACTAGGTTTTCCACAAAAAACACAGTTGAAAAAACTATCAGGGTACACAGAGATACACTAAAAATAAAAGGCAGTGGAAAGATACACCGTGGTGGCGGTAATAAAAAAACGCAAGCAGCTGCCTCTTTCAGACAAAGCAGACGCCAGAAATCACCCGACAGAGAGCAGGTCAGCGGGTGACGATGAGGGAGCTCCCTTAGCAGAGACGCAGACCCCGGGGAGGCTCGCCAGGCGGAGAGGACGCCTGTTCTGGCCGGCGGTCAGTGCGGGCAGACCCACGCTGAGCGCAGCGCCTCCATCTCAGTCCCCTACCTGCGAGGCGGGGTGCTGAGCACCCCCAGGGGCTGTAGGTGCCGAAAACCCCCGATGAAGATGAGCCAACCCCAGGGCCACGGGACGGCCCCGCTCGGAGGGCTGCCTTGTGGATGTGGGTCCCTGCCCCTGGCAGCTGGCCTGCGGGGTGCCCCTGCCCCTCCACCCTTGTTTCCCCCAAACGAGACGCCGTGTCCGCCCTCGTGCAGGCTAAGCGGTGCGTCTCCTCCCACCTGGGCACGCTGGCCGACTTCGCCCTCGAGATGTTCCACGTCTTGGATGAGATCAACTACCAGTCCTACAACGACTTTGTGCTGCGTGTGGGTAGGTGGCCCAGCCCTGCACCCGCCCAGTGCTGGCGGCGGCCTCCCCACGGGATGTGCCCCGCCCTGGAGCGAAGGAGCCCACCCTCACGCCGGGCATCCTGAGAGGCTGTGAACAGCCGCGGGGTCCCGTCCAGGAGCCCTGTTCTTTTATTTTTTTCTTTAAATATATTTTTATTGATTCCAGAGAGGAAGGGAGAGGGAGAGAGAGAGAAACATCAATGACAAGAGAGCATCATTGATCGGCTGCCTCCTGCACGCCCCCCACTGGGGATCGAGCCCACCACCTGGGGGTGTGCCCTTGACTGGAATCGGACTCAGGACCTTTCAGTCCACAGGCTGAGGCTCCATCCACTGAGCCACACCGGCTGGGCCAGGAGCCCTGTTCTTTCTGGGAGGGGAGCTCCGGAGGGCACAGGGACCCCAGACGAGGCAGCCTCCCTGTGGCGGGATCCTGCAGGGGCGCCGTCCTCGGGGTCCGGCTGGTGCGGCACCCATGAGGCGTGGGGTCAGGTTTTACGGGGGGCGCTGTGCCAGGAGACCCCGGGAACCTGCCCTCCAGAAGGGGCGGCGCCGTCCCGGGAAGCGTCCCCGCGAGCCCCACGAGCCCCGTGGTCGTTGTCTTCCAGGCATCAACGTGGGGCCCGTGGTGGCTGGAGTGATCGGGGCCCGCCGCCCGCAGTACGACATCTGGGGCAACACCGTCAACGTGGCCAGTCGGATGGACAGCACGGGGGTCCCGGGCAGAATCCAGGTCAGTGCCGGCCACGTCCCCGAGCTCCCGACGCCTCCTCTCCTGCCGGCCAGGAGGTCAGGAGGCCAGGAGGCCAGGAGGCAGGGCCGGCTGGCACCAGGGCTCCCTTTAGCAGCGGCCCCGGGAAGTTCAGGAATAGGGTGTCACCTTCCTCACAGGGCCTGCTCCCGGCACACAGGCCAGCAGAGTTGCTGTCTTAGGAGCCATGACAGGACCTGGCGGGCTGACCGGACCCCTATGGAGAGGCACTTACTGTCCAGCGAGGGGGGATGTGTATGGGCTGGGCTGGCGGGACCGACGTGCCCAGGGACGCGGGAGCCTGGCTCTGGGTGGACAGCTGATGCCAGGGGTGGGGCACCCTGGGGCGGGGTCGGGGGTGGGGGACCCTCCAGTGTGAAGGAAGGAGACACCAGACAATCCTGTCCTCTGCAGTTTACGAACTTTATGATGAAGAGCTTCCTTGTTTTTTACCGTTTTTCTGACTTTGTGGCGGGAGTTCTTTTGGCTGAAATGCCGGCTGGGAGCCTGAGGTTCAGGGCACTGAGTCGTGTCCTGTTTCCTGGGGGTCGGCCCAGCTCCCCCTGCGCCGGTGACCCCACGCCTGGCCCTCGGGGCACCAGGGTCCCTGGATGTCGATTTGCACTCCGGCCTGAGGGTTCTGGCCCGTGACGGGCGACGGGGCAGCCCAGTGTTGCTTCCGCTGGGCTCTGCCCTCCCCCTCCCGCTGAGCTGGCTCCTGCCCGTCCCCCGACCCAGAGACCCAGAGACCCAGAGACGCCCGGTCACTGGGCGCCGAGAATCCCTGGCCGGGGAGCCCGGCATGCTCTGTCCCGGGCTCACCCCCTGGTGCCTGGGCCTCCAGCGCCTGCTTGCCCTCTGTCCTCCCAGGGAGTGGCCATGTGGCCGTGGTGGGGCAGCGTCCTGGGCCGCCTGAGGTCACCTACCCCCTCCCTGCAGGTGACGGAGGAGGTGCAGAGGCTGCTGCGGCCGGGCGGCTACCACTTCCTGTGCCGGGGCAAGGTCAGCGTCAAGGGCAAGGGCGAGATGCTGACCTACTTCCTGGAAGGCAGGACGGACGGAAACTTGCAAACCAGGACCCTGAACTCGGAGCGGAAAGTGTGTCCCTACAGGCGAGCCGGCCACCAGACCAGCCTGGCTGCGGGCCGCCCCCCGGCGTCCATGGCCGGCCTCCCCGTCGGAGCCGGGCTGGGGGCTCCGCAGGGCTGGGGGCTCGCCCCCCGGCCCCCCGGCCCACACCTGCCCCCCGGAGCGGCCGGGACGGAGGCTTAGCGGGGGCACCGGGCAGAAGGCTCAGGGCCTCGGTCACTCGGTCACTCGGTCACTCCGGCGGGAGCAGCCCGGCCGGCAGAGCAGGGCTGGGCCATTGGCTGGGCTGGGAAGGGGCGCCGTCCAGGCCGGACCAAAGCAGCTGGGCAGTGACTGGGGGCTAACCCCGCCCCACGGACCAAGGCCGCATGGCAGCTGTGACCTGTGCCGGTCGGCCGGGCAGCTGGGTGTTCAGACCTTTGGGACCCGCCGGCGGTAGGCGGGCAGGCGGGCCGGGCGGCTGACTGGTTGGAGCGGGCCTGCAGGAGCCGGGTGGCCCTGGCCTTGCCACAGGCCCTGAGTGAGGGCGGGGCCAGGCCGAGAGCTGCCGGGCCTTGGACGGACGTTTGAGGAGAACCGAGGGGCCGGCCCCACCACCGGCCGGAGGGGCGGCTGCTGGCTTTCCTGAGCGTCGCCGTCTGTGAGCGCCGGGCCTGGGCCTGCAGCCACGTCCTGCGTGCGGCTCCCCTGCGGCCCGAAGCCGGCGCCCTGCCCTGCGGGGTCTCCGGCCGCGGTCAGTGCGGTCCCGCTTCCCGGGTGGCCGGGAGGTGCTTCTCTGGCAGAACCAGCCGGACGCGTGTCCAGAGTTTTCGGTCGTGGATCCCGGGGTCCCTGCTGCGGAGGCGGGACGGTGACGGCAGGTGGGTCTGGGCGTCTGCCGTGGCCTCCTACCCGGGAGGCGTGACCGCGGCCCCAGGCGTGGGCGCGGGGATGCGGGCCGGGCCGGCCTCCACAGTGAGCATGATGGGCCTCCCTCCCGGGGTCCCGCTGTGTTGGGCCAGAGCCGATGGGGGACAGGCCGCGGCCCCCGCGGGGAACAGGCTGTTGCACGCACGGGTGCGTTGCAGAGGGTCTCGGGGTGCGTGTGCTGCCCGGGGCTCGCGCGGCCTCGTGTTCCCTCAGAGGTGGAGGAGGGGTGGGGCCATTCAGAGACGAATGGCCGCAGCCCCGGGAGGTGAGGGCCCCCCCCGCGCCCCCCACGAAGCGGCCGTCACCCCACAACCACGGGCTGCATTCGGCACCTGCCTTGGCGCGTGGGGGCGGGTGGGCCAGCTGACAGCCCCGTGGACACACCAGATGCCCCGGAGACTCACCGTCCCCTGAGGGGCACCTGGTCCACAGAGCCACGTGCAAAGCGGGGACACGGTCCCCCCCGCTCTGAGCCCGAGGCAGGAGCTTCCTGAGGGAGCACAGCCAGGCCCCGGGCGGCAGGGGGGGGGGGGGGAACAGCCCTTCCTTCATTTGTGGTCACACTGTGTGCTGCCTTATTTATTTTAACCTGTACAGTTTTCACGCACAGACGCTAGGCCCTCGAGGGGGTGCTCGCGCTCTAAAGGGCGCAGGGAGCCGGGCCGCCGTCACCCCCAAGCGAAGGAGAGCCCCGATGTGCCGTGTTTCCCGCACGCCGCATCCCTGCTTGGCGACCCTCCGCCCTGTGGCATGACCTCCGTGTCCCCACGTGACCCCGTGTGCCCCTGCATGGCCCTCGCATGCCCTGCCGACCTCAGTGGGCAGCACACAGCCCGAATGTCCAGATGCCCCACAGCCTCCCGCCCAATGTCCCCTCCGCGTGTTTGCCCCCAGACCAGCGCGGCCCTGCGTGTCCGTCCGCCTCCAGGCCCCCAGGCTCCGGACGCCAGTCCCCGAAGCAATAACTAACCCGACGCGTGGGCCCCACGCCGACTGCGCTGGGTTCACCCGGATTGTGGGCGCCGTGGGGCCGACACCCCGCCCAGCCCTGCCCGCAGACCCCGCTCGCTCGGGCAGCTCCCTCTGGGTTGGCTTCCGGCACCAGGCCGGGGACAGGGGCCCGCGCCGTCAGGTCCCCTCGGGGCTGCCCTCCGGCCGGGGCGCCAGCTCCGGGGTGAGCAGGCTGCAGTGGGCTCGGGGCTCGCACGGTCCCACCCCACACACCACGTTCGTGTCCCCGAGAGGGAGGGGCCCTGTGCTGCCCGTGGTCCCCACAGCCTCCCGCAACCCCTGCTGTTACCGCCGCCCCCCAAGGAGGGGCCAAGCCTCAGGGGCTCCAACCTCTGAGGGTGTCAGGGGCCGAGGGGCACAACCCAGACAGCCCTTCCCGGGCGCTGCGAGCTCGTCCGCACACAAGTGCCACCGTGCCGGGGCCCCGGACAGCGGGTTTGTGTGCACACCGGGGTCCCCCTGCCCACACCGGGGTCCACCTGCCCACACTGGGGTCCACCCACCCACACCGGGGTCCCCCTGCCTGCACTGGGGTCCCCCCACCCACACCAGGGTCCCCCTGCCTGCACCGGGGTCCCCCTGCCCACACTGGGGTCCCCCCACCCACACCCGGGTCTCCCACCCACACCGGGGTCCCCCTGCCCACACCGGGGTCATCTCACCTGGACCTGTGCCCTCTTGGCCGGTCCTGTCCCTCTCTGTCCTGCGCTGCACCCCTGCACAGCCTGTCACCCCGGAGGGAACCCTGTCCCTCAGCACGGAGGGCGCTGCCCCGTCAGCCAGGGCCAGGCCCCTCGGACGACAGACACAGCAGAACGGGGTCCCCAGGTGCCCCCACACCACACACACCTCTCCAGGGACCTGGACACCACCCAGCTCCCAGCTCCTGGCCAGAGCCACCCCGTGTCCTCGTCACCTGCTGGCGGGTGTCGGCGCTCCGAGGACAGACTCCTGGGGCCACGAGGGGGCGAGGAGCGGGGACCCGCGTGCAGGCGTCTGCCTCCCGACCTGAGTCCCGGGCCTGGCAGCTCGGGTTCAGTGCGGCCGTTTCCAAAGCAGGCCCTTCCTGGGAATTGGTGTTTGCACGGAGGGTTGACCTCGGCCCCCGGAGACCCGTCCAGCCTCGGGCTTAATGCCGCGGGCGTCAGGCGTGTGGGTCAGCCACCCGGCGCACACCGGGCACTTGGCCCGCCGGCAGCCAAAAACGTGTCTCGCCTCCCACCAGCAGCCCCACGCAGCCCCAGCACGAAGCACACGTCTCAGGGGACCGTCCCGTCCGTCCCGGAGCCCGAGGGAGCCCCGCAACCCACCCCCCCCAGCGGGAGCCTCGCTCCCTGCGCCGTCCCGCAGGGAGGAGCGGTGCTGCCTTCATCCCCGTAACAACCGTGACACCCAAGCCATTCGCACGCGGTCGCATGTGTGAAGTTCCCGTGTGTGAGTTTAGTTTGCGTTTGGAATCACCCAGCATGCACAGCAAGGGGCAGCCCGCCTCGGGCCACCTGCTGGCTGGCCGCAGCGTCCCGACAGGGCGTCCCCCACAGGGCAGGTCCGGAGCCTGAGCGGGGCCCTGCACACACCCGCCCCTAGCACACGGATCGCACACCACCTCGCACACGCGAAGATGCGGAGTGTAACCTCTTAGCATGGACCCCTCACTTAGGGAAAGCCACGCCCACCCGGGCCCTTCCTCCAGGGCTGGTGTGGAGGCCCGTGCCATCTGTGCCCCGCAGGGCCGTCCCCCCACAGGACGCCGAGTGGGGGCGCCGGGCGCGGCCTCCCACCAGGACGCCCGGGCGCACGTTCTCGGTAGATTTGTATGATCAACACGGGTCTATTTTCACGCCAACTGCACACGTAGTGGCCCGTCTGCTCCAAGATTGTTCCCTTGAGACAAGTCATTGAATACTTTGTCCTCTTTTTATTTGAAAAAACACGTGAACGGGCTGACATGTTAAATGTGAATGTACGTTTCTTAATCGCAACTTTTCTACTGTTTGCACTATACTTCCTGGATCTTATTTAACAAAAGTAAAGGAAGACCTTGCTTGACTAAACCCATGTCCATGTCCGTGGGAAACCGGTGTGTGCGGTCAGGACCCTCCCGCCCGCGTCGCTGACCTGCAGGGCGGACCGTGATTTCCTAACCCTCCCTCCCCCCACCCTGTGATGACAAAGCCCACGCGTGGAGCCCTGGATGAGACACTGTGGCCTCAGGAAAGTGTATGGGAACACGCGGAAGCGTGGCTGGATGGCCAGGGCCTGGGACATGGCGGTGGGGGGTGAACTAGATCAGGAGTGGAGGAGGGTCCTCCGTCCACAGGCCGCAGGGTTGTAGGCTGGCACCAGACTCGGCAGGCTAAGGTCTGGCCCAAGGCAAGACCCTGACCGCGAGGGGCGAGGTGGGGTTTGCCCGGCCACAGCGACCGGGACACAGCCAGTGCTGTCCTCCCCCTGAAGTCAGAGCAGGAGAGACGGGGTGCGTGCGGGGCTCACGGGGTCCTGGAGCGGGTAGGCTGCAGGGAGGCGGAGTGGACGGCCGGGGCCGGACCCTGGGACCCGGCATCAGCGTCTGCCGGGCTTCTCCAAGCATGGAAGCGAGGTAGGGGCAGAGGTCAGGTGACCGTGCATTGCAGAGGCTGTGGCAACAGTCCTCACAGAACACTTTATTTTTAATATCGATGATGGAAAGGCACCAAAGTATTTAAAAATATCTTTAAAAAATTGATTTCAGAGAAAGGAAGGGAGAGAGAAACATCCATGATGAGAATCATGGGTCACCTGCCTCCTGCACGCCCCACACTGGGGTGGAGCCCGCCACCTGGGCCTGTGCCCTGACCGGGAATGGAACCGTGACCTCCTGGTTCCTAGGTCGACGCTCAACCACTGAGCTGCGCCGGCCGGGCCCCAAAGCAGCCACCTCCAGCTCATGCAACAACAGGCAGTCTCCTGCTTCTTGCCACTTTCATTTGAAATATTATCATTTTTAAATTTATCTCTTAACCCTCCGCTAAGGCGTGAGGGTATTTTCCCGTGGATTTTTAGAGCGAGTGGAAGGGGAGAAAGAGCAACAGACACACGTCAGTTGGCTGTCTCCCACTCGCACCCCGACCAGGGCTGGGATTCAACCTGCAACCGAGGTCTGTGCTCCTGACCAGGATCAAGCCCAGGGCCCTTTGGTCGACGCTCTAACCATTGAGCAGCCGGCCAGGGTGAATAGCGTGTTATAATCTGGTAATTGTTGTAACAAAGGAAAAAGCGAGCAAGTTGAAAAGTCGGCTTATAGAGGAGGAACGTGCTCAGAAAACGTACATTTAAACACACTGCCCAGGAAATGCATGCTCACCACACACATGCACACACACACACCACACACACACGGGACGTCGCTGTGACGGTGGAAGTGACCCCCCCCGGGACCTCCAAGGGGCTGTGGCGCCTCCAGGGAGACCAGGTTTGCCGCCCGCCCTCCCCCCAGAAGCCTTTGCTGCCCGTGCTCCTGCGTGGCCTGCTGTCTCCACCTGGCCTGTCTGTCTGGATGCCCTGTTGCAGGGTGCCTCGTGTTGGGGTTCCCAGTGTCGGGGTGATTTGTTTTAGGGTGCCTCATGTTGGTGCATGTCGGGGTTCCCAGTGTCGGGGTGACCTGTTTTGGGGTGCCTCATGTTGGGGTTTGAGGCCGGGTTTCTGTATGACTGAAGCTTGGGGGGGCCGTCTCTCCTCCCTGCGCGTGAGGGTCAGCAATGCCCCCCCCCGACCCCGTCCTGGGACTGCTGGGAGAGCGGGCAGGTGAGCCCTCTGCACCCCTGACCCCCTGCGCCCGCAGGTCCCCGAGGCCTCAGGTGGAGCGGCGACACCCCGAGATCCTGGTCTTTACCTGCAACACGTAGTCGAGTGCCCTCAGCAAGTCACCCGGCTGCCCACCCCTGCCCCCGCCCCCTCCTCTCAGGTGGTACCCCCAGGACCACACCTGGGTCTGAGTGACAAGGCCTTTATCAACAGCCCCCCCCGGGGCACAATGTGGGGGGCGTCGAGTGCTGAGGAGGGCATGGGGTTTACGGCTGTGGGTGCAGGGCGGACAGACAGAGGACCGGCGGACAGGGGACAGGAGCCGGGTGGAGGCAGCTCACTCGTCCTGCACCGTGAGGTCGTGCTGCGTGGCCTCCTCGATGCTCTGCAGCTGGTGGGCCTCCCACTGCCGCACGCGCTCCGTCTGGGGAGGAATGGGCTCTGAGGGCGTCGGCGGACACGGGCGTTTGCTGGACGAGCTGGTGGGAAAAGAGACCCCACCCCCCATCCTGCAGACCCCCCTCCCCCATCAGGGCGCAGGCACCACCCGGCCACCAGCACGGCCCCCACTCCCTGTCTGTCACTCAACCCCTGGACGGAGCAGCACCTGCCCAGAGGGGGCGTCAGGGCGCTGGGCACTGGGTCTGACCGGGGCCCAGAGAGCACGGGGGAGGGGAGGGCGCAGAGGGGCAAAGCAGCCCCTCCTCAGGAACCTCTGGGCCAGAAAGGGGGACACCGCGGGATGGAAGCAGAGCCCAGGGCAGCCGGGGGCCGGGGACCCTCCCACCCACTGAGGAGGATACGAGGACCCTTGGCGCGGCCCAGGCCCGAGCAGCAGCGGCCGCAGGGGGCAGGGGACAGCGAGGGTCATCCAGCCTGTCCCCAGGGCAGTGCGGGAGGAGTCTGGGGAGCGAGGAGATGCTGGGCTCAGGTTTTAGTGACACAACCCAGGTCCCCTCTGGAGGCGTCACCCTGTCCTCAGCCTGGGACCTCCCCACGCCAGGCCCCGCCCCTCAGTGAGCATCTGTGCTCTTCCTCCACCCCACAGGCCATCTCCCGGCCACCCCCCCTCCCCAGCTCCTGGGGACGGGACGGGCGGGGGTCAGGCCCCGGGGGACGGGACGGGCGGGGGTGAGCCTACCACAGCCGCCAGCTTCCTCGGGTCCCGGCGCCTCCGCCTGCTGGTGTTGGAGATCCCGGGCAGCCCTTGGCTCCTGGTCCAGCCCCCCGGGAACTCTCCCGGCTCCGCCTTTTGCTGGGGCTGTGGCCGCGGCGGGTGAGTGACCTCGGTGGGCGCAGGTGGCTCCCCTCAGGCGCCGGAGGGCTGGGGTCAGGCCCCGGCTGCACACTGGACTCCTCGGAGGCCCAGATGGTAGAAAGCCGCTGTTTCCGGAGGACGGGGGACAGCAGGTCCCGGGAGGCACGCCCCGGCCGCGGGGACCCATCCCCAGGGCCCCCACCCGGGCGGTAGGGCCTGGGGCCCCGTGGGCTCCTGCTCCGGCGAGGGAAGCCCTCCGCGGGGGTGCTGTGCTTCGGGGCGGCCCCCGAGGGTCTCCACACGGAAGGCGGGTCCTCATCCTCAGAGGAGCTCCACTCAGACACCTGTCCCAACAGAGCACACAGTGGCCTCCTGGGGGGCAGGGAGCTGAGCTGGGGCGTCTCTGAGCCCCGAAGACAGGCCTGGGGAACATCTGTCCTGCCCGGCCCGCGTGGCTCCGTGGCTGAGCATCCACCTAGGACCCAGGAGGTCACGGTTCGATCCCCGGTCAGGGCACCTGCCAGAGTTGTGGGCTCCATCCCCAGTGTGGGGTGTGCAGGAGGTAGCCGATCCATGATTCTCTCTCATCACTGATGTTCCTCCCGCTCCCTCTCCTTCTCCCTCTCCCTCTCCCTCTTCCTTCCTCTCTTAAACCAATAAAAATATATTAAAAAAGAAAACAGACTATCTTGAAGTAAAAATAAAAATTTTTTTGGGGGGGAATAAGTACAAAACTTTGTCAATAAAATCAGCTTGACATTTACACTCAGCATCAAGCAGAACCGCCAACACGCCCTGCAGGTGTGTGTGTTAAGTGACCGCAGGTGGGTGGGCCTGGGGCCCTCGCCCAGCATGGAGGCCGAGTCCACCTGCGAACACGTCCGCCGCTCTCTCACAGGAGCGGCTTCGAACCGACCTCTCAAAGACGCGAGCACAGCCCGGCCAGCACCTGCGGGTGATTGGCCAGGCCGGCGGCTCGGAAGGCGGTGTTTACCGAGATCCACTTCCCTTTCAGAACGAGCTCCCAGCGTGAAGTGCGGGCACATGCCGTGAGACACCGTGTGTCCAACACTGTAACATGCTGAGAACTCACAGATGAAACGATTCCGTGTTTTCACGAAAACAGCCTCAGGACGCCAGGCCCGCGAGCCGACCTCTCCCGGGAAACCAGGGGGAGCGTTCCTCATTTCAGCGTCTCCGGGCCAGGCCGCCGTTTGGAAAAACCCGGAACGGCTGAACCGCGTCCCACCTCACACCTTCCCCTGACACAGTCGGCCAGGGGCTGCAATTGTACTACTTAAAAAGCCGTAAATCACTCAGAAAGAAAGAATTTAAAAACCTCCCATCACCTCGTTTTCCAAGAGCATTCCAAATGGATGTAAGATTGAAAAGCACAAAACAAAGGCATAAAAGTTTTGGAAGGAACCATGGGCTCCTTGTGTCAGAGCCGGCCAGATAAAAAGCTAAATGAAATATAATTTACACAGTCCCGTGCCCCCGCCGGTGTGGTCAGTGGAGAGAGCGTTGGCCAGGAGACCGAAGGGTCCCGGGTTCGATTCTGGTCCAGGGCACGCACCTCGTTGCAGGCTCCTCCCCCACCCGGGCCTGGTCGGGGTTCGTGCTGGAGGCAACCAATCGATGTGTTTCTCTCACATCGCTGTTTCTCTCTGTCTCTCCCTCTCTGGTCCACGCTCTCTAAAATCAATGGAAAATTATCCTCGGGTGAGGATGACAAATAATAAAAATAAATAAAATCCTGTGAAGCAAAACAACAACAATTTTTGTGTGAGAACCGAGGAAAACTAGGACCTGAGACATTGCAGAAGCAGCTAAGAAAGCGTCATGTTTCTGCTGCGGGTCCCAGCTACTGACCGACGAGAAGGACAGGGACCCCTGGTCCGGGGAGGGCCCCCGGTGTGAGTGGTGGGGTCCCTCCCAGCGGACGGGGGGCCCCAAGCGCAGGGTTAGAGGTCGGGTCTGCACTTCACCTAGGTCTGCACCTGCCTCTCACCTTGACCCTGGGCGCCCTCCTTGGTCTCCGGGAGGGCCGGACCCGGGACAGTGACCAGCCCCACGGGGGGTGGGGGGAGGGGGGTGGCCCAGGAGGGTGGGCAGGGGTCTCGGGCGGAAGGGTAGCTGGACCCAGAGTCCCTGGTGCCAGGTTGGGGCGATCCAGAGCGCAGACGGACCGGACCACCCACCCCGCCAGCCCCTCCCGCCTAGCTGCCCCCCTGCCCCCCACTCCGCTGCCCCTCCCGCTCCCCCCTACCCCTACCCCTGCCCCCCCCCCTCCCCCCCCTCCGCCCCCCTACCCCTACCCCCCCCCCCCCCCCTCCGCCCCTCCCCCCCCCCCCGCCCCCCCCCCCCCCCCCCCCCCCCCCCCCCCCCCCCCCCCCCCCCCCCCTCCGCCCCTGCCCCCCCCCCTGCCCCCCCCCCCCCCCCCCCCCCCCCTGTCCCCCCCCCCCCCCCCCCCCCCCCCCCCCCCCCCCCCCCCCCCCCCCCCCCCCCCCCCCCCCCCCCCCCCCCCCCCCCCCCCCCCCCCCCCCCCCCCCCCCCCCCCCCCCCCCCCCCCCCCCCCCCCCCCCCCCCCCCCCCCCCCCCCCCCCCCCCCCCCCCCCCCCCCCCCCCCCCCCCCCCCCCCCCCCCCCCCCCCCCCCCCCCCCCCCCCCCCCCCCCCCCCCCCCCCCCCCCCCCCCCCCCCCCCCCCCCCCCCCCCCCCCCGGCCCCCCCCCCCCCCCCCCCCCCCCCCCCCCCCCCCCCCCCCCCCCCCCCCCCCCCCCCCTGCCCCCCCCCCCCCCCCCCCTGCCCCCCCCCCCCCCCCCTGCCCCCCCCCCCCCCCCCCCCCCCCCCCCCCCCCCCGGCCCCTGCCCACCTGCGCCCCCGGCTCCATCCCGCTCCCGCCAGCCTGGCCCGCGGTGAGGGCAGCTCACCTGGCGCCGTTTTCACGTGTCGCCCGGTGCCGCGCAGGCGCAGAAGGCGCGGCCCGCGAGCCTGAGGGTCCGCACCTGGCGGCTCCGCTCCCGCAGGTGAGCCCCGCCCTCCCTGGTCCCGCCGTCCAGGCCCCCGACCCCCGACCCCCGACCCCCGACCCCCGACGGCTGGAGGCCTCGCCGACTCGTCTCCAAGGCAACGAGGCGGCCGTTCCAGGGCGTCGGAGGGCGGGTCCGACCCCCCCCCCCCCCCCCCCCCCCCCCCCGGGAAGACTGAGCCTGGGCGGGCGGGGCAGGGCGTCAGCGCCGGGCCCACCGGAAGGGCGCCCGGACGGCCTGCCCCCGGGGGGCCCTCGGCCCTGGCACTGTTCTCCCCTTTCTCTAAGTTCAGGGGGCCCCTGCCCGCAGGCTGGGGCAGGGGCCTCCGCAAGGTCCCGTCCAGGTAGCCCTGCCCCCCACAGCCCTCCTACCCCCCACAGCCCTCCCCCCCCTACACCCCCCCCCACAGCCCTCCCCCCCCCACAGCCCTCCTACCCCCCCCCCACAGCCCTCCTACCCCCCACCCCCCCACCCCCCCCTCCTACCCCCCCCACAGCCCTCCTACCCCCCCACAGCCCTCCTACCCCCCCACAGCCCTCCTACCCCCCCACAGCCCCTACCCCCCACAGCCCTCCCCCCCCCACAGCCCTCCTACCCCCCCCCCCACAGCCCTCCCCCCCCCCCACAGCCCTCCTACCCCACAGCCCTCCTACCCCCAGCCCCCCTACCCCCCCACAGCCCTCCCCCCCCACAGCCCTCCCCCCCACAGCCCTCCTACCCCCCCACAGCCCTCCCCCCACAGCCCTCCTACCCCCCCCCCACAGCCCTCCTCCCCCCCACAGCCCTCCTACCCCCCCACAGCCCTCCTACCCCCCCACAGCCCTCCTACCCCCCCACCCCCCCCCCCCCCCCCCCAGCCCTCCCCCCCACAGCCCTGCCCCCCACAGCCCTCCTACCCCCCCCACAGCCTGCCCCCCACAGCCCACCACCCTGGTCCAGGCCAGCAGCCTCCTCCCCGCTGCGGGCACAGCCCCGCCCTCTCTCACTCCCCTCTGCCCACCGGGAGGGGCGTTACCTTTAAGAGCCCTAGTCTGTGCGACTCAATAAACGAGGGCTCGTCCAGGGGCAGGAAGACTCTGCAGCCAGCGATCTGCTGTGTGCCACCTATGTGTGTGCGTGTGCATATATGTGCGCCCATGTAAGTATGTGCATGCAGGTGCACAGCTGCAGACAAGGCATCCATGACGTGTTAAATGGGAAAGGCTGTACATCGGACAGGTGGTGTGGGGTCATTTCAAAAATTACACACAGCACACACACGCCACACAGCACACACACATGCACACCACAGACGCACACACATCCAGAAAGAGACCAAAAAGAAAATGGTAACATGGGCAGTATCTCGCTGGCAGGTGATGGCACATGTTAACATCACTTACTTCCATTTCACTTGAGCCTGGCCGCCTGCTCAGTGGTTGGGCATCAACCCAGGAACCAGGAGGTCAGGGTTCGATTCCCAGTCAGGGCACAGGCCCGGGTTGTGGGCTCCATCCCTAGTGGGGGGAGTGCAGGAGGCAGCTGATCCATGATCCTCTCTCATCACTGATATTTCTATATCTCTCTCCCTCTCCCTTCCTCTCTGAAGTCAATAAAAACATAATAAAAAATAATTCCATTTCACTTTTTCTGAAAAGAACACATAGTCAGTAAAGAATAATAAAAAAAGAGCTCACCTGGCGAGCTCTATTCCCAGATGGGGAGCCGAGGGCCTCAGGTTGCCAAAGTCCCAGAGCCTGCCAGGTGGGGGTGGCCTGGATGCTGTCCCCGTGTCCTGTTTTCTCCCTGCGCTAGGCCACCCCCAGGTGCCCTGACCTCCTGACCCTGCACGGTGCCCTGACCCCCTGACCCCCGGGTGCTCTGACCTGCTGGCACATAGGCACCCTGGTTTGAGGACAGTGAAGGCTCTCTTATTTGTGTTGTGAACGGAAACATTGTGAAATCTACAGCGTGTGTCTCGTGTCACATTTGTCGGTCACACAGTGTCACCCATCCCCAGGCCTCCCCAGCGCATCCGGCCGCCCCTCTGGGAGCAGGTGGGGGTCCGGACATGGCGCTCCAGGCTCAGCCCGTGGCAGGAGCCAGCCCCACGCACTCATGAATGTTTATGGAAGAAATTATACCATTTCTCTCAATCTTCCAGAATATAGAAGCAGAGGGGATAATTCGTACGTCATTCTATGAGGCCAGCATTACTCTGATACCAAAACCAAACGAAGACATTACAAAAATGCACAACCACAGACCCATAGTCTCATGAACATAGAGCCAAAGCCGGCAACAAAATAGGAATAAATCAGGCCCGGCCAGGGTGGCTCAGTGGTTGAGTGTCGACCCATGAACCAGGAGGTCACAGTTTGACTCCCAGTGGGGCCAAGTTGTGGACTCGATCCTCAGTAGGGGGCGTGCAGAAGGCAGCCGATCAATGATTCTCTCGCATCATTGATTTATCTCTCTCTTTCTCTTCTTCCTCTCTCTGAAATCAATAAAAATATATAGAAAAAAATATACTCACCTGTGTCTACTTATAAAAATATTAGCAAATCAAATCTAACAATGAAAAAATTCTATGTCATGACCAAGTGTCTAAGACTCAAAAATCTGCTAATGTGACCCATCATGTCAACAGGCTAAGGCGAGATCACAGGCTCGATGCACAGATGCAGACGAGCATTAAAAACCCCAACATCCATTCATGACCAAAACTCTCCATGCCTGCTGCTGGCTGCACCCCATGAATGCACACTGTGATGCGAGTGAGACACCCCCACAAGGGACTAGAGACTGTAATGGAGGAGGCTGTACCCCTTTAATGGAGGAGACTGTCCCCTTTAATGGAGGAGGCTGTCCCCCTTTAATGGAGGAGGCTGTCCCCCTTTGATGGAGGAGACTGTCCCCCTTTGATGGAGGAGACTGTTCCCCTTTAATGGAGGAGACTGTCCCCCTTTGATGGAGGAGACTGTCCCCCTTTAATGGAGGAGACTGCCCCCCTTAATGGAGGAGACTGTCCCCCTTAATGGAGGAGACTGTCCCCCTCTAATGTAGGAGACTGTCCCCCTTAATGGAGGAGACTGTCCCCCTCTAATGTAGGAGACTGTCCCCCTTAATGGAGGAGACTGTCCCCCTTAATGGAGGAGACTGTCCCCCTCTAATGTAGGAGACTGTCCCCCTTAATGGAGGAGACTGTCCCCCTTTGATGGAGGAGACTGTCCCCCTTTAATGGAGGAGACTGTCCCCCTTAATGGAGGAGACTGTCCCCCTCTAATGTAGGAGACTGTCCCCCTTAATGGAGGAGACTGTCCCCCTTAATGGAGGAGACTGTCCCCCTCTAATGTAGGAGGCTGTACCCCTTTAATGGAGGAGGCTGTACCCCTTTAATGGAGGAGACTGTCCCCTTTAATGGAGGAGGCTGTCCCCCTTTAATGGAGGAGGCTGTCCCCCTTTGATGGAGGAGACTGTTCCCCTTTAATGGAGGAGACTGTCCCCCTTAATGGAGGAGACTGTCCCCCTTTAATGGAGGACACTGCCCCCCTTAATGGAGGAGACTGTCCCCCTTAATGGAGGAGACTGTCCCCCTCTAATGTAGGAGACTGTCCCCCTTAATGGAGGAGACTGTCCCCCTCTAATGGAGGAGACTGTCCCCCTTAATGGAGGAGACTGTCCCCCTTAATGGAGGAGACTGTCCCCCTTTAATGGAGGAGACTGTCCCCTTTAATGGAGGAGGCTGTCCCCTTTAATGTGGGAGACTGTCCCCCCTAATGTAGGAGACTGTCCCCCTTTAATGGAGGAGACTGTCCCCCTTAATGGAGGAGACTGTCCCCCTTTAATGGAGGAGACTGTCCCCTTTAATGGAGGAGGCTGTCCCCTTTAATGTGGGAGACTGTCCCCCCTAATGTAGGCTGCCTCCCTCTCTGTGCCAGGTCCCTGCTGTTTGCCAGGTCAGAGAAGCAGGCTGTGCTCATGGGGGGAGGGTGCACCCCGCACCTGCTGATCGTGGGGGTCCCGTGCCCCAGGGGGTTGGGGGGATCCTGATGTTTGGGGGGCTGGAGGGCGGTGGGCACAGTGCGGCCCTGGCCTGATGATGTGACAGGAGCAGGTGCCTCCGCACACTGGTCCTGGGATGGGGGGCTGGAGGGCCTTCAGCGTGGGGAGCGGCACCCTTCATGGGCAGCAGCGGCCTTGGCTGCACTGACATCATCCCCCGTCAGCCCAGGAGCAAAACATATTTTTGTGTTTCCGCAGGTTCAAAACACGTCCCGTCCCGGAGGGTCCCCTCGTCCTCCCCAGGAGGCTGCCCTTGGCCTTGACCCCGCATTGTTTTTCTGAGCCGATTGCCCAACGCTCCGCCTGGGCCGTGAGTAAGCCCCGGGCTGGGAGGCCTAGTGGAGCCGGTGACAAAGGCCCTGCGGGGTTTCATCACCCGAGCCCCCGGCCCAGCCCCCGGCCCAGCCCCCGGCCCAGCCCCCAGCCGCCGGGAGGACCGTGGGAGCCTCACACACACTCAGGGCTGACTGCTCCCCATTTCACAGGCGGGGACACTGAGGCCCGGGAGGTTAAAGAATGGGCCAGGTGCCCGCGGGGGCGGTCTGGGGGTGACATGGTGTGGCTGGGGTGGGGGGCCGCACTCCAGGCCCCACCCCTCGGGGCTCCCAGGATCCTGGGGCTCAGCTCCTTGGCCGCCCTGGGCGTCCCCTCCCCACAGGTGCCACCACCCAGGCAGGCGTGCTGGGAAGGGTTGTGACAGGATTGGCAAACACTGAGTGCATCCCACGCGGGTGGCGCCCCCTGGGGTGGCACAGGGGCTGCCTGGGTGCCCTGCTCAGCCTCCTCTGGGCGCTGACTCGCGGGGGGCAGGCTGGGGGGCATCTGCCGGCTTGCAGCTGCAGTGGGTGCAGTTGCTATACCCGAGTCCGCATGGGGCCGCAGGGAAAACTTCCCTTGTGGACCCCAGCTATCACTCAACCCCGCACCTCCCCACCCCGTGCGACCCGACTGCCCTGAGCTCGCAGGCACTTTGACCCCCACCGCAGATGCCTGCAGGCTGGGCTCCCTCCCTGAGAGGGAGCCTGGGAGGTCCCCCAATGCCTGGGCAGCTCGAGACCAGTCCACAGGGCGACACCAGCCCCCCCAAACCGCCCTCCCTGCTCCCACACCTGTGACCAGGGCAGCAGCGCTTGGGCGCCATGGTGGGTCACGTGGGCAGGTGCCAGCCGTGTCCCGGGCGGGTGTTGGGCAGGGCGGCTCTGGGCCCCAGCCTGGCAGGGGACAGGCCCAGGCCGTGCACGCAGTGCTCCCCTCAGCCCACAGAGGGACCCCTCAGCCCACCCGGGAGCCCAAGGCTTCTCAGAGGAGAGGACACCCCTGGGCCCTGAGGGTGAGGGGTGGCGGGTGCTCGGGGGTCCCGCAGGCGTGAGGACCTGGCATAGCCACAGGGAGGCCTGTGGGGACGGGCTGTGCAGGAGGCTCCGCGTCCTGGGCCTTCCCTGTCTCCCTCCAGCTGCGCCCGCCTCCCACCGGCCTCTGCCAGTCCTGGTCGCTCGGGGACCACCATCCGCATCCCGCCCGCCTGTCCTCTCCTTCCTCCGGCTTTTGTCCCCTCACCTTCCCATGGAAAGTCTTGGTTCACTGTTTTTCTCCCCTAGATCCTCCTGAGAGGGAGAACCCCTGGTCCTTCCCTAAACGCACCACCCTCTTCCTAGTTTCCTGCCTTCCCCATGGCTGCCTGCCCCACTGCACCCCGGGCACTGCTGTCTGCCCCACTGCACCACGGGCACTGCTATCTGCCCCACTGCACCCCGGGCACTGCTATCTGCCCCACTGCACCCCGGGCACTGCTATCTGCCCCACTGCACCCTGGGCACTGCTATCTGCCCCACTGCACCCCGGGCACTGCTGTCTGCTTCCACTGCACCCCAGGCACTGCTGTCTGCCCCACTGCACCACGGGCACTGCTGTCTGCCCCCCCCCATTGTACCCCGTGCACTGCTGTCTGCCCCACTGCACCATGGGCACTGCTGTCTGCCCCCCATTGTACCCCGTGCACTGCTGTCTGCCCCACTGCACCCCAGGCACTGCTGTCTGCCCCACTGCACCACGGGCACTGCTGTCTGCTCCCACTGCACCCCAGGCACTGCTGTCTGCCCCACTGCCCCACGGGCACTGCTGTCTGCTCCCACTGTACCCCGGGCACTGCTGTCTGCCCCCCCATTGTACCCCGTGCACTGCTGTCTGCCCCACTGCACCACGGGCACTGCTGTCTGCTCCCACTGTACCCCAGGCACTGCTGTCTGCCCCACTGCACCACGGGCACTGCTGTCTGCTCCCACTGTACCCCAGGCACTGCTGTCTGCCCCCCCATTGTACCCCGTGCACTGCTGTCTGCCCCACTGCACCACGGGCACTGCTGTCTGCTCCCACTGCACCCCGGGCACTGCTGTCTGCCCCCCACTGCACCCCGGGCCCTCTCTTCCACGGCCTTGTTTTGCTTGTTGCTGGGAGAGGCTGCACCTGTGGGGTGTGCCCATGGCCTGGAGGCCTCAGCACATTAATTTTAAATGTGCTGTTCTTGTCAGTCCGTGTGAGCACCTGCGAGCACAGAACGAGGAGTCTCAGGTGCTGTGAGCCAGGAGGCCAAGGACGTGCGAGGGGACACAGCCTCTCCCTCCGTCTCCTGCCCTGCCCCGTTCCAACCCATTCAGAGGGCCCGGGAGGTGGCTATTCATACGGGGTATTGAACCAAACAAGGGCGTCCTGTACCTTCTCATTTAAAAAAATATTTTTATTGATCTCAGAGAGGAAGGGAGAGGGGGAGAGGGACAGAAACATCAACGATGAGAGAATCTTGGATCGGCCGCCTCCTGCACGCCCCCCACTGGGGATGGAGCCCACAACGCGGGCATGTGCCCTGACAGGGAATCAAACCAGTGATCTCCTGGTTCATAGATGCTCAACCACTGAGCCATGCTGGCCGGGCATGTACCTTCTCATTTTTACTTCACTTGGAAATTGTACTCAACTTGTGTGTTTACTGATTCAAGACTGTTCTCCCTCAGTACATACAGGGCTGCCTGGTTTTGGGGACCGGGCTCCTCAGAAAACCAGCGGCTCCTGGGGACAGTGGGGCCACCTCACAGTCTTTGAAGGGACTGGGGCATTTGTCTTGCAATCCGGGAGAAGATCCAAGAGAGAGGGATTTTAACTAAAGAGAAGGCCTTGCTGTTGGATTCCTGACTGCATCTGGTCTGAGTCAGAAAGTCCCAGTGGCCGG
This sequence comes from Ia io, assembly GCA_025583905.1. Lineage (NCBI taxonomy): Eukaryota > Metazoa > Chordata > Mammalia > Chiroptera > Vespertilionidae > Ia > Ia io. The sequence continues at coordinate 83,555,407 of JAJQQW010000016.1, read as the reverse complement.
ACTCTGGGTGCCCGGGTCTGGGTGCCTGGACTCTGGGTGCCCGGGTCTGGGTGCCCGGGGTCTGGGTGCCCCTGCAGCCTCGACACTCTGTCCCGGCCTCAGCCCGCTCCTCTCTGGAGGTGCAGTTACCCACCTCGTCCTGGGAAGGACTCCCCTGTCCCCCTCCTGGGAAAGGCAGGGAGACTGGAGTTCCAGGCTGGAGCCTCCTCCCTCCAGAACCACCTGCCAGCTGATGCCTTAGCGGTGGCCCCTGTTCTCCCCCAACCGCGGTTTCCCCATTTGAAAGCGGGGGTGGGGGCCTGGCCGGCGTGGCTCTGCAGTTGAGCCTGGACCTAGGAATCAGGAGGTCAGGGTTCCATTCCCCATCAGGGCACAGGCCCAGGTTGCAGGCTCGATCCCCAGTGGGGGGCGTGCAGGAGGCAGCTGATCCATGATTCTCTCTCATTATTGTTTCTCCCTCTCCCTTCCTCTCTGAAATCAATAAAAATTGGAAGGAAGGAAGGAAGGAAGGAAGGAAGGAAGGAAGGAAGGAAGGAAGGAAGGAAGGAAGGAAGGAAGGAAGGAAGGAAGGAAGGCGGTGGGCTTCCCTTGGCCCAGTCTGGGCTCCTCTGGCACGGAACTAGCCGCGCCCCTGGCCACGCGCCCGGGCCACGCGCTCCGGCTCCCGCGTAGAGCTGCGCGTGGGCTCGGGGCGGGAACGCATAACAAGTGGACAAACAGCCGCGACCCGGCCGCTCCCGCTCCCGCCCACGCCTGGCGCGGGGCCTTGAGCGCAGGAGCAAAACAAACTTATTTGGAACGCGGTCCCGCGGCGCGCGCTCGGCCGATCATTAACCTCCGGCAGGTGCGCGCCTCGCGCCCTTTATAAGGCGCGCGCGGCTCCCCGCGGCATCGCCGCCCGGAGCGTCCACCGGGCCGCCAGCACCTGCCGCCGCCCCGCCCAGCGCCTCCAGGACCGGCCCTCCCGCCGCCGCCGCCCCGATGGCGATGCCCGCGGTCCCCGCCGCCTCCGCCGCGCCGCTCCTGCTGCTGCTGGCCGCCCTGCTCGGCGAGGCCGCCGCCGAGGAGCCCCACCGGTGGCAGTGCGCGCCCTGCTCCGCCGAGAAGCTGGCGGCCTGCCCGCCGGTGCCCGAGTCCTGCCGGGAGCGAGCCCGGCCCTACGGCTGCGGCTGCTGCACCATGTGCGCCCTGCGCCAGGGCGACGCGTGCGGCATGACCTCTGCGCGCTGCGAGAGCGGCCTCAGCTGCCAGGCGCGCCCCGGCGAGACCCGGCCCCTGCGGGCGCTGTCCCAGGGCCGGGGCGTGTGCATGCCCGAGACCACCGTCACCGAGCCCAGCGCCGAGGCCGCAGGTACCGCCTCCCTCCATCAGGCTCTCCCCGGGGAGGCGGGGGAGGAGCGAGCCTGGGCGCACAGGGCGGCCTAGAGCTACAGCCAGCGGGCGCCACCCCCCGCACCCAGAGTTTGGGGCCCAAGCCTGTCTGGAGCCCCATCGTCGCAAGGCCCGGGGCAGGGAGGGGCAGGGCCCGGGGTGGAAGGGGTCCTCGCCATGTGACCCAGCGCGGGCTCCGTGGGGAGCGGAGGGCGGGTCGGAGGGCTGAGCGTGGCTCCCCGTCCGTGGGAGGGCTCACGGCCATGGGCTCCGTCCGCAGAGGCCGAGAAGGAGAGCCCGGGGTACCTGTCTTCGTTGTGGGACGTGCTCAGTACCTACGAGAACATGCGGCAGCTCGGGATCTCCGACATCAAGAACTCCAAGGTGATGAGGGGGCGGGGCGGGCGGGAACCGGCCGCGCAGGCGTCTCCCTGGGCCTGGACGGACGCGCTCGGCACCCCTCGGCGGAGCTTTGCGGAGCCGTTAGGAGGGCGCTGGGCGGCCCCTGCTCTGCTGTGGAGAGGGGCAGGCCACCCTCGCGGTGCGCCTCTGGCTCGGAGCACGGAGTGTGCACAGGACGGAGCTGCCCTCCCCGTCACATCTGCGGCCTTTTAAAGGCTGCGGTGACTTAGGCACAACGTGCGATGGAGGCCTTCCTCCACTGAAGGCGCAAAGTCCACGCCCAACGTCCTGTGACCGGCCCCCAGCCCCCCACCTGCAAGACTGGACCCTCCCCACCAACCCCCCCATCTCCCCGCTCCCCATCTCCGGGTGCCCTGTTTAATTCTGCCACTGGAGGGCGACAAAGGACCAGAGGTGCTGGCCTCAATGTCAATGGCTCCAAATCTCCCTGGCTAAAGTCTCCGTTCAGAGCCTGCACTAGCCTCTGGGTGGGGGTGGGGGGGGGGCGTGCGGAGGAGGGGAGAGAGTGGGGAGACCTCTTAGCTTCCGTGGGTGTTTAGAGGTGTTCGGGTGGGAGGGCTCGGGCCCCAACCTTCCCCTTAACCGCCCAAGACAGAGCTGTGCGGCCCTCTGGGGACAGGCGAGAGCTGGAGGCCAGAGAACCAGGCCCGGGTCTCCCCAGTGCATACAGCCCCCTTTCCTGCAGCCGGGCGGGGAAGTCGCCTTTCCTCCTCCTTTATCCCGATGTCGTTTGCCTGTCGCAGGACCCTTGCCGGCGAGAACTGTACGACGTGCTGGCCAAAGTGGCCCAGGAGAAGACCCAGGCGGCTGACGGCCTCTACAAGTTCTACATGCCCAATTGCCACAAGAACGGGATGTACCACTCCAAGCAGGTGAGCCACGGAGGTGGGTCCCCGTCCCCGCAGAGCCACGCTCCCCACCACTGCACCCCGTCCCAAACACGCCCCAAGCCCCCCACCTTGCCCTGTGAGGAAGGCCCAGCCTTCTGGCTGGGGAGCAGTCAGCCCCAGGGACACCACACTGGGCGTTCCCGTCACTCACCTGCCCGAGGGTGGGGCCCCGGAGCCGATAGCTGCGCGGCACACGCGTGGAGTCTGTGACTCACTGGACACCTGACTTTAAGGGCGCTGGGTGTGCCCTCGGTCGGTCCCGGTGGGTGGGTGGTGCCCGGGGTCTGAGCCTTCAGCCGTGGGCTCTCTGTGGGGTGTTGGGGGCAGGGGGCCCCATCCCCCCAGCTTCTGCTGCCGCTCTGACCTGGCACCCCTGTTTTGCAGTGCATGGTGTCCCTGCATGGAGAGTTAGGGCTCTGCTGGTGCGTGTACCCCTGGAACGGGCAGAAGATCGTGGGGTCCCCGGAGGTGTTTGGGGACCCCAACTGCGATCAGTATTTCCCGAAGGCAGATGCAGCGTGACCTGTTCCTTCAATGAAACGTTGAAGCACACGGTGTGTTCATGCTCCGACACACGAGCTCCGTGTGAGGGGGAGGGAGCACTCGTATACTCCACACGCTACTTGCTTCTGAAGCTGTAGTCTATTTATTCACTCTGAGTTTATTTTTCTACGCAAGAACCCGTGTTCTATTAACTTATACGCCGCAGACACTGCTCAGCCGGTGTAACACTTGCAGCTAGCTGTCCTCGAGCTTGGGACAATCCCGCCGGGAAGTGCGGTCGCTCACGGAGCCTCATTCTCTCCGGGATGCGCAGTGGTGCTCAGCCCGCCTGGGGTGGGGTCGGCTGCGGGAGGTGAGGGCTGCATTGTCACAGGCTCGCACCGTGTACACAAATAAACGGCCTACTCAGCACCTGCTCCTGCGTGGACCTTTGTGCGCCCCCACCCTCTGCGCGGCCCGCGGCCCCCTGCCAGAGCGGCTGCGCCTCTGAGGTTGCCGGGCCAACAGCCCCCCAGTGTCCGTCACTCCCCCCCTCCAGCCTGGGCCCCCTCCCGCCGCCCTCACTGCTCCACTCGCCCCGCCCCGTCCCTGCCGCTGGTAAACAGGCCTGGGGTTCTGGCAGAAAACTCCTGGGCCAGCTCCCCTCCCGCCCCCGCCCCTCAGCCTCTGCCCCCGCGGCTGCGTGGCCACCTGGTGGGCGCTGGCCTGCCCCTTGGCACAGCTGAGCCCGGAGCGCCAGGATCGCTGCTCCTCGGGTCCCTTCTCCCTCGAAGGGTTACTTGCCTGCTTGCTTTTCCTGACTCTGCCCCCACCTTGGCTGTGCCCGGGTCTGAGCACCCAGCGTGTGTGGGTGCAGGTCTCCGCTCTCACGACCCCCAGCCGTTCCCCGGGGCCCCGCCCCCTCAGACCCCACGGCTGCCAGCCCCGCCCCCCTCGGCTAGGTCCCCAGGAGTGACCTGTGACTCAGTGTTCCATGTCCTGACTGGACTCAACCAGGTCCTGTCCCCCGACCCGCCGCGGGGGAGGGGTCACCTTCCTGAGGGACAGGGTGGAAGATCTTGCACCCAGAGCCAGGGGACACCAGGCCCCCCCGGGTGTGTGTGCACGTGTGTGCCTGCATGTGTGCCTGCATGTGTGCGCCTGTGTGCCTGCATGTGTGCCTGCATGTGTGCCTGTGTGCCTGCATGTGTGCACGTGTGCCTGCATGTGTGCGCCTGTGTGCCTGCATGTGTGCGCCTGCATGTGTGCGCCTGTGTGCCTGCATGTGTGCCTGCATGTGTGCCTGTGTGCCTGCATGTGTGCCTGCATGTGTGCGCCTGTGTGCCTGCATGTGTGCCTGCATGTGTGCCTGTGTGCCTGCATGTGTGCCTGCATGTGTGCGCCTGTGTGCCTGCATGTGTGCGCCTGTGTGCCTGCATGTGTGCCTGCATGTGTGCGCCTGTGTGCCTGCATGTGTGCGCCTGTGTGCCTGCATGTGTGCCTGCATGTGTGCCTGTGTGCCTGCATGTGTGCCTGCATGTGTGCCTGCATGTGTGCGCCTATGTGCCTGCATGTGTGCGCCTGTGTGCCTGCATGTGTGCCTGCATGTGTGCCTGTGTGCCTGCATGTGTGCGCCTGTGTGCCTGCATGTGTGCGCCTGTGTGCCTGCATGTGTGCCTGCATGTGTGCCTGTGTGCCTGCATGTGTGCGCCTGTGTGCCTGCATGTGTGCGCATGCATGTCGTGGACACAGGACAGTTGCATCTGCTCGTGGTCCGGAGGATTCCCGGTAGGACGTCACAGACAGCGGCCTGCACGCTGCCTCCGGGCGAGGAGTCGGGACGCTGGGGAGAGGCCTCTCTCGGGCAGGTCGTGCCAGAGAAGGGAGTCTGAGGCCTGCCCATCGCGGTCAGTGTCCATCTGCCGGCTGAGCCCTGGAAGGGGTGCCTGGCACCCGCGGGGCCTTGACCCAGCGAGGGGAGCAGCATGCGCACTCCAGGGCACGCGTCTGGGGGGTGGGGGGCCGTAAGCCGAACCCTGGAGGGCAGGGGAGCGGGGGGGGGGGTCTCTCTGCCGGCCGGGCGGGAGCTGGGGAGACCAGGTGGCAGGTCACGTGCTCGCCATGTGGCAGGGGTGCACTAGGAGGCGAGTGGACAAGGGTGTGACTGCAGCGGAGGTTGGGGTGAAGGGGGTGTGCAACGTGTGCCCAGGAAGGCGAACCTGGGGGGCCCCACAGCTCCTGCCCGGGATCCTGACCCTGGTGGGCGCTAGGCCCCGCCCCCGCACGTGCGCCCTCACTTCCGGCTCAGGGCTTTGCAGGTCCCCCCGCCCCCCTCTGACCACGCCTGCTGACTGCGCATGCTCACGTGTGCTCGCACCCAAGGTGGGTGCGGGCGGACTTGGGTGCTTTGAGGGCGCAGGAAGGACCCGGCACGGGGGTCCTAGAAACCAGTGCGCCCTGAGCCCCGAAGTCACAGGGAGAGAGCCCGCCCCGCGCTCCCGGGTCTCCCCCCCAAGCCCAGACCCCAGACCCCATGGGCCCCTCGCCTGAGCGGGACCGGCAGGATGCTGGGGACAAACCCGAGGGTGGCGAGGGCCTGGGGGCGCACCTGCTGGCCTGGCCGGCCAGGACCCGGCCGAGAGCCCACGGAATGGGGCGGGCGGGCCGCTGGCCACCGGAGCTCACCGTGCAACGCCCCCTAGGACGTGGGCCCTCCCAACGCGAGCTGGCTGCGGACACAGGTGAGCGTTTTCACGGTAACACTTTATTAACCAATTATAAATGCACGGTGAGACCGACCTCAAAAATACTTTCTGAAAACTTGATTAAAAAAATAAAGGAAAGCGAAAGGTCGGCAGTGTCTGGAGACCCCGGCCTGGCCGAGGGCGGCGTCTGAGACCACGGCGTCCAGGTCCTGTTACCTGTGGACCAGGGTGCACGCAGCGGTGACAGCTCACGAAGGCGCTTCTCTGTGAATACGTGGATCAGGAGGGGCGATTCCGGGATCCCCAGGGCCCGTCTCTGGTTAGATACATGGTTATTCATACGTGTTACCCCAGGGCCCCTGTCTCTGGTTAGATACATGGTTATTCATACGTGTTACCCCAGGGCCCCTGTCTCTGGTTAGATACATGGTTATTCATACGTGTTACATTGAGCATGGAGGGCACATGGCGAGGGATGAACACAACCTCCTTTGCCTCTGAGGAGCGTATCCTCGGAAACTACCTTGGTCTTGGAGTTGTGAGTGGAAAACACCCTTGCCTGCCGCCCCCCGAGCATCGGGCTGCTGTCTGGGGCGCCTCTGAAGACAAAGGTGTGGCTTTGCCCCCCTCACCCGCCCCCCCCCCCGTCCCTGCCCTGGGGGGCCCAGCAAAGGCTGTGCCCCAGGAGCCTGCCAGGCCACCCACTTCTCCAGGTGCCCGGGTCTGAGCACCTTCTTGGTCATTTTTTAAAAAAAAGGCAAGACTCCCCTCATGGTCTCTACGTGTCCCCAAGCAGGACGGGCCGCCTGAGGGCAGGAGCTGGCTGGTGGGCGGAGGGGCGCAGGCCTGGCTCCCGGCAGGTGCGTCCAGAGGCGCAGACGCCCCCGGGCAGAGGCTGGCATTCCCGGGAGGCCCACGTGGCAGGGGTGCTAGGGTGCGAGGTCCCGGGTGGGCTGCGTCGGCCGACCGGGGTCCCATGGTGGCCTGAGGCCCGGTCTGCGCTTGAGTTCATAAGGAGGTTCGGAAGAGGCGACGAGAAAAATCACGCGGTTTCCTGGCTGCTGGGGAGTGGAAGCCGCTCAGCGCACTGCTGAGAGCCCAGGCATTTCAGGGGTCTCTCCCTAAACGTGGGTTTAAAAAGGAAACGGATTCGCCAGAGAAAGATAGATACTCGAGGCTGTAGCCACTGCTGGTCACCGCCTTGGCCGTCTTTGGTGCAGAATCGGTGTTTGAGTTTCTCTGAACTGAAACAGAGAAAGGAACACGTTGGTTAACTCCTCCGACGTCGGTCTCCACTCCCTCCCCAGCACCAGGCAGGCCGCCTGTTCACAGAGTGAAGGGCCTGCACGATGCTAGCAATTTAAAAACCTATGTTTTCACTGATGTCAGAGAGGAAGGGAGAGGGAGAGAGAAGCATCCATGATGAGAGACAACCATGGATCGGCTGCCTCCTGCACGCCCCACGCGGGGGATCGAGCCCACAACCTGGGCAGTGCCCTGACCGGGAATCGAACCGTGACCTCCCGGTTCATAGGTTGATGCTCAGCCCCGAGCCCCGCCGGCTGGACTGCTTGCTATGTTCTTCCGCAGTCACCCCGAAATCAGAATTGCCTTTTACCAACTGCAAGGAAAGAAAATACCTAAACATGAAGTTCCCTTCTATCGACTTACATTTGTCTTGAGGAGACGAAAGGAAACGTATTTATTCCTTTTTCCCACCAATAACTCTCTCATTTAGTCAAAGAGAATACTGGATGTGATAGCCTTCTTCAAAATGATGGTTTAAAAAGTCATTGTCTGAGTTAGGTTTAATAAACTTTATTAAAATTCTATTAACCACAGATTATCAGAATATCCATAATGTATTTTACAGGGGGCGGGGGGGGGGGGAAAGCCCAAACAGACACGTCTTTAACTTAGAAACAGGTTCTTGCTCAGCTGGCGTGGCTCAGTGGTTGAGCGTTGACCTATGAACCGGGAGGTCAGGGCACATGCCCAGGTTGTGGGCTCGATGTCCAGTGTGGGGCGTGCAGGAGGCAGCCGATCCATGATTCTGTCTCATCATTGGTTTCTCCCTCTCTCTCCCTCTCTGCAATCAATAAAAAGATCCCATTTTAGAAACAGGTTCTTTTGAAGTTGGGGAGTTTACTGGGAAGAAAGGGCTCCATCGGGCTTACAGGGAAGCCTCCGAGAATCAGACCCGTGGGCCCAGACCCTCTGCCTGTGCGGCTCAGTGGGGCAGAACCCCTCCTTCCTCCGGGGAGTGTCCCAGGTCTGTCCTCCATCTGACTGTGCCCAGCCCCGCCCCTCCCGATGGAGAGCCCCCGGCCCCCCAGGCTTACCGCTGGTCACAGGCTCTCCGCGCTGTCGCAGTGCGCGTCCGCTCTGCCCCGCAGGTCGTGGCCGGGGAGGGGCTGCCCGTACTTGTCCACGCACCAGCAGAAGCCACGCTTCCTGCCCTTGGATGGGCGGCACTGGGGCGGAGCAGAGAAGGTGATGGGACCCCGGGGCTCCCAGGCCCTGTGCCCACCAGGCTGCCCCACCCGGGACAGCGGGAAGGTGCTAGGGCGCTGTGTCCCTTCGTGGTTAACAAAGGGGAGCAGGGCACTGGGGAGGGGGGAGGGAGGAGCAGGAGGAGGGGCCCAGCTGTGGCTCCCCGTCGCCTGCGGGTGGGGGGGGGGACGGAGGCTCACCTGCTTCTTCTTGTAGAAGCCCTTCCTGTCGCAGTTGGGGAGGTGGATGCCCCGCGGGCTCAGGGTGCTCAGGGACTTGAGTCGGTTCAGCGTGTCCTCCATCTCCCGGCGGCAGGGCCCCTGGGGGCGTGGACCGGTCACTATGAAGTCCCACCCGCCCGGGCACCCCGGGGGGACCAGCGGACTCAGCCATCATGGCGCCCATGGGGACACCGGCCCCCCCCTCCCGTGTGTCCGAGTCGGGGCTCGGCACCGGGGTCACCCGAAACCCAGAGGCCAGGGGCACAGGAGGAGCTGGGGATGTGAGCCTTTCTCCAGCAGAGGCCGGGGCGCGCCCCGGTGCTTGACCCGGCCCCCGAGACGCCCCGAGGGCAGGGCCGTGTGGTCCCTGTTCTGGGCGTTGGGAGACTGGCAGCTGCCCCTGTGCCTGGACGGGGAGTGCCACGGCTCGGGGTAAGAGCAGCCGGCGCCCTCGGGCTCCCAGGCCCCCGTCCCCAGGAGGCGGCTTGCTCACGTATTCCGTGTCCTGCTTGGTCTCGGAGGAGAAGTTCTGGGTGACCGTGCTCTGGGCTTCCGAGTGGACCTTGTGGCGCTGGCTGTCCTTGGCGTTCCCTCTCTTGATGGCGTCCATCTTGGTGTGGCCGGGGTGGAACTTGGAGTCGGGGGCCCAGTGTGTGCCGGTCAGCGCCGGGCTCCCCGCGGTCACTGCGCTGTGCTCTTCCTCCGACTCACTGCCGTTTCCTGGGGAGACATGGAGACAGGAGCTAAGGGCTGAGCAAGGTCACGTCTCCGGGGCATTGTCATTCAACCGTCCCAAGTCATTCAAGAAAAACACCTTGAGCCTCGACCTGTGAACCAGGAGGTCGGGGCACAGGCCCGGGTTGCGGGCTCGATCCCCAGTGGCGGGCGTGCAGGAGGCAGCCCATCCATGATTCTCTTTCATCATGGATGTTTCTCTCTCCCTCTCCCTTCCTCCTTGAAATCAATAACAAATATTAAGAAAAGGAAAACACCTTGATGGAGTCTCACCCTCACACTAGCAGCCCTGGTACTGGCTTTGCCTCGAGATGAGAAGAGATTTGACCAAGTAGGAGCCTCGCTGGCCGGCGTCCCCTCCTCTACCAGGAGGGGGCAGAGCTGAGCCTGGACGGGCACCCCCCTGCGCAGTCAGTGCGGGGCGAGGCCGGCCCGCAGGAATCCGCTCTGAACCCTCCCTCCTCCCCGGAGCCCGCACCCCGGGGCACTCCCTCATCCTGCGGGGAGTCCTCCCCCCTCCATGATCCACACGGCGAATGAGGAGAACCTGAGAGGACCGCGTGTCGGCGGCCCCGGGGCTGGGGTTCAACTGCACTGAGCACGCGTGTGGCTGGAGAGGCGCCAGCGCCTCGCTGCTCCTTCCCAGGCCGAGCTGGGGCGGCTGTGGGGCAGGGCGGTGGGTGGGTCCCTTCTCCCACCCGGTCCGCACAGCCAGGCAGGGCCCTATGGCCACGTCATTCCGACGAGCCGCACCCCCGATCTCCCAGGCCCTCCGGCCCCAATCTGCTCCGCCTGGGTGCCCGGCGCCCCGCTCCAGCTAACAGCTCCTGGCCCGCAGGGTGGCCGCCCGCCCAGGCCTCGGGGCTCCCGCGAGCAGGGCGGGGCGCGGGGAAGGGAGCGTCCCGGGCTCAGCGGGGCGGGGAGACCACGTGCTCCAGCTCCAGGCTCCGAGGTTCCAGGTGCCCCGCCCCGGGAAGCCCCGCCCCGCCCCGCCCCCGGGAAGCCTCACCCCGGGAAGCCCCGCCCCTGGAAGCCCCGCCCCCGGGAAGCCTCACCCCAGGGAAGCCCCGCCCCTGGAAGCCCCCGCCCCCTGGAAGCCCCCGCCCCCTAGTGAAAGCCCCGCCCAGGGGAGCCCCGCCCCGGGAAGCCTCACCCCAGGGAAGCCCCGCCCCCGGAAAAGCCCCGCCCCCTGGAAGCCTCACCCCGGGAAGCCCCGCCCCTAGTGAAAGCCCCGCCCCCTGGAAGCCTCACCCCGGGAAGCCCCGCCCCTAGTGAAAGCCCCGCCCCTGGAAGCCCCGTCCCCGGGAAGCCTCACCCCCTAGTGAAAGCCCCGCCCCCTGGAAGCCTCACCCCGGGAAGCCCCACCCCCCAGTGAAGCCCCCGCCCCTGGAAGCCTCACCCCGGGAAGCCTCACCCCCAGGGAAGCCCCGCCCCCAGGGAAGCCCCGCCCCCAGAAGCCCCGCCCCCAGGGAAGCCCCGTCCCCGGGAAGCCTCACCCCCTAGTGAAAGCCACGCCCAGGGAAGCCTCACCCCCAGAAGCCTCACCCCAGGGAAGCCCCAGAAGCCCCACCCCCGGGAAGCCCCGCCCCAGGGAAGCCCCGCCCCCAGAAGCCTCACCCCCAGGAAGCCCCGCCCCCGGGAAGCCCCGCCCCCAGAAGCCTCGCCCCCAGGGAAGCCCCGCCCCCGTGGGCTCTGCCCTCACCCGGGGAACAGCCCCGCCGGGGAGGAGCTGCGTGGTCCCCGAGGGGCCCGGGCCGGGAGCACCCAGCTCAGCACCACGGACCGGCTCCAGCGGGCAGGGCTGGTTTCCGCTTCCTGTCCTTCCTTCGGGAAGCACCGGGCACGGGGCGGGACTGTGCAAAGGAGCACCCTCCCGCCTTCCCGCCGCCCCGGGACGTGGCGGGAAGGGGAAGCCCTTCCTTCGGAGCGCGGAGAAGTGTCCCGTGAACGGCGCCCCCGCCGAGTCCGGCCGTCACTCCGCCTCCTTACACTTTGCCACAGGCCACGCCCGCTCCCACGGGCCCGCGCGGCACACCCAGGGGCTGTTTGCCCGGGACAGAGCCTCTGGCGGTTCTAACACGACGGCCACGTCTCGGGGGCCTGCACGTCCACCTCCCACCCACCCCGGGCCGCGGCCTCTCCGGAGACACGGAGCCCGCGGCCGGCAGGGCCACGCCTCACGCCGCGCTCCGTAGCCGCGGGGCCTCACTTGCCGGGTGGAGGCTCAGTGCCCACCCCGCGGCCCTTTCCAGCTGAGGGCCCCACGCCGGCGGCTCCCCCGGCCCGCCCCGCACGCACCGCCTCCGCTTCGGTCTTCGGCAGCCCTGGCTCCGCCAGCCCTTTCCGTCTCCTGAGTCCGCGGACCCGCAGCCCGCAGCCCCCGCGCCTGGCCGGCCTGCGGGCCTCACAGGCAGGAGAGCTGGGCGCACAGGGGAGGGTGCGGATTGGGCAGCCGGGTTCAGCTCCGCCCCCGTCCCGCCTGGGGGGCGGGACCTTGGAGACTCGCTTCTGCCTGCGGGTCCGGTTGTCCGGCCGCAAAGGACACGGACTAACGCCCGGTTCCCCCGCTCCTGGCTCTGGGGCAGCCCCGGAGGGGACCCTGCTTTGCGAACCGTAAGCCTGTGCGAATGCGGTACCGCTCCCCACAACGGCCCGCTCACCTCGGCGTCCCGGCCCGCCCCGCCGCCTCCCGCGCCCTGCCCCTCGCGTCCGCGGCGTGGACACGCTCGCTCCTAGCTCGCGGGAACCGAAGCGCGGCCCAGAGCCCGCAGCGCAGTCCACGCCCACGTCCCCGTGCTGCGCGGCTCCCAGGGCCGGGGTCCTCAGTCCCGGATCTTCCCCTC